>BSBM01000827.1:9702500-10082500 GCA_027924585.1 Larix kaempferi
AGTTTGCTTCAATATATTTGATGTCATATTCCTTTGTCCTTGGTTTGGAAGATATAGGAGGTGGAACTAAACCAGGAGATGGTCCTATTGGTGGCCTTTGCATAGCAGGATGACCATTAAATCCCATCAGTTGTCCAGGAACACCACCAGGTCTAGGCATTCCCATAAGACCCATGGGTCTATGGACACCTCTTGGGCCCATCATTTGTGGAGGATTGCTTCCTAGAAACATTGGAGTCCCTGCCACTGGCATGCCATGAACGCCTTATGGATGAGGCTCTCCAGATACATCCCACATATCTGGCCTTGGGATGCTAGAATTCATACCAGTTGGGAATCTACCTAAATCCATTCCTCCAGCAGTTCCTAATACTTGAACAACACCCATTGCATTTGAATTATCTATATTTTTAGTATTTAGTTGTTGTGTTGTTTGCCACCAACTTGAACACCACTACCTAAAACTTTGCCACTCAAGGCATTTCTTGTGTGTGAATCAGAACCCCCTTGATGGCGCTTCTGTGGCCGTACCCTTCTATTCTGATCTCCTCCATTGAATGCAGAAATTACCCTTTGAGAAAGGTCCAAAGAGCTCACAAGATTAGGCACAATCCTGTCAAGCATATATATGAGCTCATCCTGGACAATACACCTATCCTCAATTTGCTCCACCAACTTCTGCCTCTTCTCCTTCAGGTAGATCAATTCTCGATTTCCTTCAAGGTGCATATACTGGGGCAAAAATATAACAAACCAATTTTCTTGTAGGTGGCGTTAATGTTCATATTGAATTCTGGATAAAAAAGGAAACTCCCGAGTGCAATTAACCAATAAAATGAATGAATGGCTAACAATTGTCCTTGTGGACATTGTTTCGAAAGTCTGCAATAAATGCACTTGTCACAGTGCCTTCACTCCAAAAACATGTGTTATAGGGATGGTATACTTATCAGGCATGCTGGGAATATGCCCATATCTCACTATCACCACTACTTCAGTAAGATATGCCCATAATTTATGTTGTTTGCATGGCTGCAATTAATGTAGAACTGCCTTTTCTAAAGTCATGGTATGTCTAATCAACAAACCAAGCTTTAGTATCATTTGCAGAATTGCATAATTTGTCAAACTACCTTTCACAGTATTCCAAAGGAAGCAATTCCTTTAGATATATCATCATTGGATCCTATCTTTCCATCTAATATCTAAATTGAGGAAACTAATCTAATTGGCCATTGAATTTAGCTAATTTTTAAGGTGATTTTGGTTAGTGGTTGATGAACGAACTGCAATCATATGAATACTTGAGGTCATTTGGAAAGTGCCTTTGGAGCCAAGAAAGGCTATGTTAACCTGGTCATTAATGCATCATAGTCACATTGCAAGAATAAGGCTTTGACACCTTGGCCTTGCTTCCTCGAATAGTGCCTTTTGCAATGACACAGAGTCTCTTTAACACACATTTTGATTTTTCCAAAAAGCTCAAGAGCCCTGGAACTTGACCAAAAGCCTATGTAAACACTTCTAGTGTTCCTAGTTATCTTGGAAGATGGCCCTACTACAAGGCTTGTGGATAGTGTATTTTGGGAAGGCATGGCATATATCATATATGAATTCTCTTCTAGCTTTGGAAAGTTATAAATCAAATTATGTTTGAGAATATGGACTCTAATACCTCCTTGGATTTGAATGATATATTTTCCATAATGGTTAATTTGTCATTACAAATCCACCTACAAATGGAGAAATGTTCTTTAGACATCAAGTATCTTTGGCAATTAGAGTACTAGGGTGTGGATGTATGCACTAAGTTGGGTGTCATTGAAATACCCCGAGTTTTTATTATTGCATTTTGATATTCCAAAGGACTCTTACACCCCCTTTTGGCATATGGTTTTGGCCTTCATATATTTCCACCCATTTTTCTTGAGAACATAAAAACTATATGTGTGTTTCAGAACTCAGACCTTTTCCCTTGTATTCCCACACCTGCAAGATGCTCCAAAATTGTATAACTAAAATGCAATTTTGTCATTCTCAAGATAATAGATCTAGGAGGCATTGTGTCATACTTCTTATGAGTACACCATTTTTTCTGGAAAACCGTTCATAACTTGATTAGACTGTAGAGTAATAATTATGCAAACAAACTTAAAGTGTCACTATGGGACTATGGTTTCTTTGTGTGTAGAAATTAAATATCTCTTGTGTAAGTCTATAGAAGAAACATGTTCTTGATAATATTCCATGGAGTGTTAAGAGGGTGGTTGTAGTCCCCACCTACAATTAGATATCGCAGGTTGTAGTCCCCACCTACAACATGGTTTTCCTAGGTTGTAGAATGTTTGAGAGTGGTTCCAACTTCATCGAATCTCAGATGGAGAAAAAGTAGAATTCATATCCCATTCAGAATTTAGTAAACATTCAAGGTTTTAGGATTTTCGAGATTGTAGCATGTCCATTAGATTCTATTCTGTATGCTGGAATGAGATTGATGTTTAATAAAGAGCACCAAGCCCTCTATGTACCCTGATGTTGGAGTTGTTGATTGTTGAAATCTTGTGTCATGATTTTAGCAAAACTATACCGAGTAAACTATAATTTATGCCTCTAACCTTGGAAACACAGTCTCATCCTCTAAATTTTCAATTAAATAGAAATGAGAAATACAATGGCCATAGTATATAGAGGGTTTATGAATTATGATTTATTAATTATTATGTTATATATATAAGATTATAAAATTTCAATGATTTATTATTTATGTTTTGAGTTTCATATATACTAATTTAAAAAATTTAGTATTTAGGGTGGGGTCCTATATGTTGCAGACCTAGATTTTCCCTATGACATTTTCTAAAATCTTGGGGGGGTGGGGGGTGCTTGACATATATATTGAATGCGTTTACCTCTCTTGCATCCCACATTCTAGGAACTTGGTGGAAAATTGCTACACAAGCCACCACGTATTGTAAGTGTGGGATATAAAAGTAAAAGGGATGGGTTTTCATGAAAGTAAATCTATCCAATATCTGGCGGAACTCCAACCATTTCATTAACCTTGTCCACTTCATCTTTGTCACAACCATATGTACTGAAGCTTTCTGTGGTTCCATTTTGATTACATCTTCACTATGCCAATGTTCTTCAATAGATCTTTTGTAGCCACAAATGTCATCAAAGTTCCCGTGGCTTCCTTAAAGAATACACCATAAAACTCACACAGTTTTCATGCCATCATCCAACATTTTTACTCTTTCTTCTTACCATCAGATCTTCTTGAAAACTTTGCTTTTTTTTTTCTTCATTTGCTTCAGCTACTCAATCTTCAACTTCATGCCTGGGATATGTACCCAATTATCACTTATTCCGTACTTACTCTTATTGACAACATGTATGGAGAGATATCAAACTTAATTTTAACTTGAGGAATTTATGGGTCAAAGGCACTATGGTTGAATGTTTACATGATTTATTTTCTTGTCATGATCTTAGAGGCCACATATTAACCCCCTATTTGATTTGTTGGGGAGTTTGGTTGCTTCAAAATGCTTGCATTCTAGAAGAAAAGTGAATCCCCGCATTCAATTTTTCAAATCTAGTGGTAGCTCCATTCAAATTGTATTCCCTGATTGTGGTTTTGAAGGTTGGGTGTGTTATTAGTGAAGTAGCAGTGAATCCAGATATGACTTGGAGTTTTTTTCATGGGGCCTGTCAATGCCCCATAGAGTAGTGCAAGTTCAGGTTTTCTCTATATATCTCCAATAGCTATTTCTTCATAGATCCAATCTAGAATGTAGGGCAATGTAGAATGTGAGGAATGAGAAAGATCCAGTCTGATAGCTCGATTGGAATTATATCATCCCATTTTGCAAGTTCCAGGGCATTGCCTAAAAATTCCGAGCATTGCATAAAAATTCTGATCTCTACTCTCATAAGGACCATAGAAATTGAAGAGTTTGAGAGACCTCCCCAGCTCATTACTAAATTACTCAATGCAAATTCCTGAGAAAACCACATAATATTTAATTAGAGGAATGGAAGGGTTTCTAGACTATCACCATCTCTCATACTAGCAGAATTTGTTTACCTTGCTATCAATCCTCTGTATTGTGTCCATATGTATAATATGTATCAATCCTTGCCACCATATGAGTTTTGACAGTAAGATTAATTGGCCCCATCCCATTATGAAGTAGAACCATGTGAGATAGATCCTATAACACCATTAGCATCATGATATAAGCAAAATCGAAGTTCCGTTTTCCGTCGAGGCGGCGTGAAGATGATAATTGCCAGAAAGTGGCCCTAGGGTGCAAAGTAATGAAACATTTGATGGATTGGCAACGTATACATATAAAAGGAACAGAATTATACAGGCCTAAAATTGCGGTTGGTGCCATTGCGGTCAAAGTTAAATCAATTTGTAAGATGCCTCGACGGAAAACAGAACTTCGATTTTGCTTACCCATTTTTGTTGTTCTGGTTTAGGAAATATTTCAGGCTATTATGGTTTGTTTTAAAGCCTTCATCTTCTTAAAATTGGATTTCATTGTATCATTCATCAGGGTTAGTAAATTCATAAAAGGTAAGCATGCCTCATCATACTTCAGACTTCAATCAAACCATCATGACTTGGATTGTGGCAATTTTAGTCTTCAACTGGGGTAGTACTGTAGCAGCTTTAACACTTAGAATATAGTAGCTTCAAATTTGGACTGTGGTGGCGTAAGAGTCCAATCATAGCTATACCAGATTCATCTTTTTAGGGTGGTAGATGTGCACCAAATTTACATTGAGCACAAGAGGGGGAATTTACAATCAATTTGGGTTAAATTGGCAAACAACTCGTCCTATGGAGGTATGTGAGTTTGCACCTGCTGAAAACATACCAAACCTATCATATCACAAGTTGGCTTTGTTTACAGCTCAAGTAAACAAACCCACATGGATATTAATGTCCAACAAAAAACCACAATAAGTAGGTCAATGGGGCTCAAAAGTACATCAACTGTAAGCACATTCTATGAGTGTGAAAACAATGCCTATTGCTAATCTATCAAAGCAGAAAGAGGCAAGTACCCAGCTTAAAAAAGTACAAAGTAGGTGCATAAATAAAACCATGACAACTATAAAGAGAGGATGTCAAGGTGAGTTGATGACAAAAACGAATCTCTATTTAGGAAAATTAAATATATAAAGTGATTTCTATAGTATGATGACTCCCTAATATGCACAAATCTCCATTTGCATATCCAAGTGTAGGAGCAACATGTAGATATGGAAATGTTGCATTTGTGTTAATTGCGTTGGAGTTTTGAGGTGGTTCTCTTGGCATCATAAGTAGGGAAACACATGCAAATTATCCTTCTCCCTTAGCATGTTGTTGCTAGTCCCAATAGTCTAGAGGATAAAATTTCCATCATATGGGTTGAGCTATTCAAGAACACTAAGAGAGATGCCATAGTTGGCCTCTCTTGCACTAGCACTAGAAGGAAAAATTTCCACAGTGCACTTTAGTCATCTCAAAGATTGAAAAGTCTCTCAAAATCTTGAGTAAGTCAATGATAGGTGGGATTCCATTATCACAGATCCAAAAATTGTGGTAGATTGATCGATGCTTCCCATAGGATACAAGTGACCATTGCATGATACAAGCATGCTTCTTGTTGTTGCTTAAGTTATATGTGGTTTATTATGCGCTCTATAGGCCAATTGACCTACACTCACTACTACAATACCATATTTTGGCATCATATTTGGCATCATTTTCTATAGCATTTTTGGGGAAAAATTTCAAGTTGGGACAATGCAAAACATGATGCTACAAAGGTCATGATTTGAGTCAACTTTAGATTGACGGATTGTTGTCTTTTTTGATGCAGTCTCTATAAGGCATCATCTTAGTGATAAAAAATACAATGTAAAGAGTTTGTATACATCAATTTAGCATCAATTTCAATGCGGCAATGCTATTGATGGTAATGGTGCTAGAGGTGCCTCCTTCAATAGAGTTTTTGTTGAATTTAGGAGTCCCAAATATACAAGGTGCTCATGTATGAGTTGAAGTATTTCCCCAGAAATACATAAGGCATTTCACCAATATATAATGAGTGGTAGATAAGCAAAACAAGCTAAGCTACAAAGGATGCTAAAATTATACCATAATGTTTTGTTGAAAAAATAATAAAGTACTTTGAATGATAAGATAGGGCACACAGAAATATGAACAAGCTGTAATTGAAATTTGAGGAATGACAATAGATAATAATAGTTAGAGTGTTGCAACCCAGTGCATACAAGTTGATTTCCGCAAACAAAATGACAAAATAGTTTGCTAAGTTGTAATTGAAATTTGAGGAATGACATTAGCTACTAACAGTTATAGTGCTGCAACCCAGTGCATACAAGTTGGTTTCCACAATCAAAATAACAAAAGAGTTTGCTAAGAGTGAACAATGTTTCATTCCCCAATGTGATTCAATGGGGGGATTGAACATGCGTGCGTAGAGGCACAGAAACCAGCAACAACATAGTGTTGCAGTTCATTTGATGAATTTGCAGATGTCTTTCAGGATCTACCGCAAGAATTTTCAATTTGACAAGGCCTATCATGCTCAATCTAGAAAAATTTGTTTACCTTGCTATCAATCCTCTGTATTGTGTCCATATGTACAATATGTATCAATACTTGCCACCATATGAGTTTTGACAGTAAGATTAATTGCCCCCATCCCATTATGAAGTAGAACCATGTGAGATAGATCCTATAACACAATTAGCATCGTGATATTCCCCTATTGTATCATGATAAAAATAAATATATTTGTATTTATAAATATATTTTCTTTGTTCAATTTGTACCTCTATTGTTTTTATCCCAAAACCAGAAGTGATTTAACTATGTGTACCCACGCCTTCCGTCCGAGGAGTGTTGCTAGCGGTCTTGAGTTTCAGCTTGGCAACAAGCCTTGGATGGTGGGAGTGGGTACATAGAGTCTAGAGTTTCTTCCAGGCGTGAGATATCAAACAAGAGGAATTGAGCTTAGTTGAAAGCAGTCTATCTGCAATCAAACTTTGATCTTAGTTGATAGTACTATGTCTGCAATAAAATTTAGAGGAACTGAGGAAAATGAACATGACCATAAGCTGATTGATGGGAGTTCTAGTATAAGGTAATTTTTTGCCAATTTAATTATTTGATATTTGAAATTCCAAATCAACTAATGTGTGGGATAGATGTGCCATAGATGAAAGTTTTAACATCTCAAGGAATTAGATCTTTGACCAAACACTAGGAATGACAAACTTGGGTACATAGGCAAGAGCTTTGGGGCATTGATGTCAAGGTACTCAATGAAAGCTAAAGGGAAAATGATTAGTATTGCTCATGATGTAAAAGTAAAGGATGTATTGCTCATGATTAGGATACTCTTGTATTTATAGTCATAAAAAAACAAGTTGTGGTATAGCTTCCCCAGTTGTGGTTACTATTTTTTTATTAAGCTCATGAACATTTATATGCAGTTTATTGTTTCTACTATCACTTTGTTTTGTGATGAATGATTGAAGAATTTTATAATTGTGCCTAAAGAATTATGAACATGGATATATACAATTCCTTATATTTATTATCACTTTGTTTTATGTGATGAATTCATTTGCATGACTTGAGTATATTTGAAGCTCTCCTTCGGGTCCCATGAATGAACTTAAACACTGCGGCTGCATTCATTTAATTTGAAAGAGTAGATATAGTTTGAAAGAACTCTCTCCTTACCTTAGATAGCATTCATTGAAAGGAAAGGCTTAATTTATTCATATGCATTTTCATGGTTTGAGTCATTCATCACACCATGAGTTTCACTTCCATCACCCAACTGAGTAATACAACCATTAAAATTTAACTCGCTAACTCAACACACTTTAACCTCACTTGAGGATAAAAAGAATTTGGTAGTTAGGTAGGACACCGAGGATAGACATCCAAATAATTCCCCCTTTTCATTTTCATCTGAGACATAGTTGTTGTCCTCTAGGATACTAAAATCCTCTAGTATTTATTGACACGGTCATCGACCAGTTTGTGGAGGGGCCTCCCGTTTTTTCGGGGGTTAAGCCGCGTGGATTGGATCCAGATGGACTTTGTGGAATGCCTCACTCCACTTAGCACCTAAGGCATATCGATCCATTGTCTTCCTTGTACTCTACCGTGATGGTGATACAGGGGCGATAAGACAAAAGTGCCAAAAACCTTTTCCGTCGTGTCATGAATGAGGTAGCTTAGTGACTTTTCTTCTAGGGATCTTTTACCCAGGATCCCTTTCGGTAGAGGGATATCCTTCCATTATTGGTCTCTCATTTTGTATTGTTCGACTTGGATTTCATCACCTTGCGAAGGATACGATTTGTCTAGGTCTCCAGCTCCTAGTTAGGAAGTTTGCTTGCTATTTCACCTTTTTAGAGGGTTTTTATTTTTATTTTTAGTGATGCTTGTTGGCATTCTGCCCACTTTTGTTTCAGCTCGCTTACTGTGACACCGGTCCTAGTATAGTTTTTTAAGCTTGCCTTTTTGTCCTGCGAGTCTTGTCTTTTCTTAGCTCCCCTTCTGTTGATTTAGGGTTTTTGAGTTCTTACACGGCCAGTTACCAATTATCTATTGATGTGTGATGTCCTCTTCTCCTAGGTATTCGATATGGTTGAGTTAGATGGTCTTCTCAAGGGACTGAACACCCTTTGATGGAGCCACTAACACTTGACCTTAGGAGTAGTCTAGAGGAAGATTGCTTGCTATCATACCTTTTGGTGGTCCTATTTGAGTTACAAGGAGCTATTGCATATAAGAGGTAGTTACAAGGAGCTATCGCATATATTTGACATTATTTGACCTTCCATCTCTTTGGCATGTCAAATAACAGGTAGTTACAAGGATCTATTGCAATATATATTTGACCTTATTTGTACCTTCGTCATAATGGTTGATTTACTTTTGGTCCTTACACCCTGTTGTTTATTGCTCTTGTGGTAGCTTGCCCTTTCATTGTTTTGTGGTACCTTGCCTCTCACCTTTTGGGTCTTTTACTGATCTTGAGTTATCTTTTGATTTGTACCGCCTTTTATGTTTTTGGTCTTGTGGGTATAACTATGGTAGTTTGTCCACATTTGAGGTAGTACACCCCCTTAGTCCCAAGAGTTATGAGTCTAATTTACACCCACTCTTTTCTTTTTTACTTGTACCTTATTGGTTGGTTTTAATTTTACCCTTTGGTTGGTCCTTGTACCTTATTGGAGGCCGTGAGTCTCTTTGGCCTCAGTCTGCTGGCTGTCAGCTCATGATATTTATTGTGATTGTACTGAGCCTTTTGAATGTCATTGAATTTCTTTGATTGACTGTACCATATCCCAGTCATCTCTCTCTCTGTGGTTTGTACTAACCCTATAATAGGGTCACTTGGTTCCTAGAGTTGATTGGCCTCTAAGAGGCATAGTCATTTCTGAAAGTAACTCTTTTGAGTATATTACAGGAAATGTCTACACCCAGGTAATCAAATATGTGTTGGTTATAAGGCTTAAGTGATAAAATTGTTGGTAATCAAATATATGGTAAATAATTTGAATTAAGTAGTTAAGAATTCTCTCTGTCAGACAAAATTGTTGGTAAAGAATTTTCAGAGTGGTGGAACTCCTCGATTGAACTTGTGAGGAAAATTATCTTGGAGAATAAGTGTCCTAATAGAAAACTGAGCATAACTATGCCACTATTGATAAAGAAATCCTTGTAGCACTGAGATGCATAGAGAAGTTCCAGATTCATTTGTTGAACCATGACTTTATCATAAGAACAGATTGCTCCAGTCTTCCATTTGTGCTAAACAACACAATAAAATTTGCAACAACAAAAGGAAAGTTAGTAAGATGTCAAGCATTGTTTTGATGTTATAACTGTACTGTTCATGGGCACATTTCTGGGAAAGCAAAAAGCATTCCTGACTTTTTAACAAGAGAATATTTGACACATAAGTATGTTGTTAATTTTTAACAAGCGAGCCTGAAACAAGCAAGCCTAGTGCAAGCGAGCCTAAGGCAAGCGAGCGTAGAAGGTCAAAGCAGAATCCAGTGGGCCCATAACCCACAAGTAAACATGAAAATATCTGCTTGGACCAAAGGAAAACATTAGATCTATACTATTGATGATAATATGAGTTGGTTGGATTATATGCAAGATTGGAAACCTAGGTGGGAGTTGAGACATGCTGAAGTATTAGATGCTAACTTACAGGGATCTGATGCTTTTATTAGACTAGTTCCAGAACTCAGAAGAATTCCTATGGGATCCAGTATTGTACCAGAGATGATTTACAACAACTCCCTGAGAAAAGCAGCTAATGCAAGCAATTGGTTAACACACCTCTACCAAGATCTTAACTTAATCTCGACGGAGGGCTCTACACCTCACCCCAGGCTACAACTAGACCAACAATACTACTGTATTAACTAGATACATTCTTTGGAAGCATGGCCACATCAAGATGCTAGTCTCTGGTTTCCAAGTACTACACACACTTCTGAAAAACATAAAAAGTTATGGTGGAAATTCTTGAGAAAATAAAATACAGATACAACATATTATACCATGCTAAAGTTTGGACTTCAAATTACACGTATCCATGAGGATCCTGCATTCTACATCCCTGATTGGATGAGAGACTGGTGGTGGTCATTCAGCATCAACCTGACAGCATTATCCCCAGCTATTATTTATAATCTAAAATGGGAAATTGGAGAATCTCTCGGATAGGTCAAAGATATTTTGCAGACAAAGATTACTGAGGATCAAATCCTTGGGTACTACATTAAAAACAAAGAACAGTGGCTTGTCAAAACCCGCATAGATGTCCACATGCATCAAAATAGATGCATGGTCCCGAGGTCTATTTATTCAAAGGCATGGGATACTGAATCCAACGTCTTTCGAGAATTATATGGTCCCCCATACTTCGATGAGTTGTAAATATCTCAAAAGTATTTGGCTATGAGTGGGGCCTGTCCATTCAAATTGTCATAAAGATTGAAAAGAAAGTCTTTGTAACTATGTCATGATAATATAAAGAAATCCCTATTTTTCTCTGTGTCAATATGATTGAAAATCTATGTTATGCAATAAATACCCTAAGTCAATATTACAAGTAATTGTCCAAAGGAAGCATTAGTTAAGAGTATGACTGAAAGCTACCATTTTTCAAAACAACTTACATGTTTACGGTTCTATTTTTGCTTGATTCAATTACTTTTAGTCATCTAAGAAGACCATGCTTGAATAAGATTATACAAGTTCCACAACATTATATAAAATATTGTTTTTGAAGATTTGTGATCACTTATTAACCACCTAAAAGATCTTACTCTTAAAAGTCATAAAAAAATTTAGAAGTTTTCCATAATGGTTAGTTATTTTTATTTTGTATTATTATTTCTAAATATAAATATCTTACTAAATGTGACTGAACTTCAATTACCGAGGTGATGAATCCAAATTGATGGGATGAGAGAGACTTTAGGGTCATGACGAAAAAGTTGATAGTTGGATGGTTTGATATGGGACTCAAGACCCAAAGTAGCAATAAAAGACATATCATAATTGCGTGAATTTCTACTCATAAGAAAGATACAGTGATCATCTTCCTCATCACTTGAATGCCTACATGTTGAGAAAGGGAATGAGGACCAAGTAACATTATAAAATGCGCTACACGTTACCTTTTAAGCGGCGCTATGCCTTGCGGTCGTATCTAAACTTTTTTCCCATGGTGCAGGTAGAACCAAACAGGTATTTGTCAGATCTATTTTCCTCGAGCGAGGGGAGTTTAGGAAGGCTAGAGGAAAGTGAGACATCTGGTAGGTGTAGAAGAGTTGTATCAACTAGATGTCAAAAGACCAGAAGAAAATTCGATAAATGCAATGAATTTTTTCACGGTCGAGGGGGGTCATGTTCCTATGATGATGAGACAATAGACGATGTCAAGGTGCCCTTGAGGTACATACATTTAGTGAAACAATGGGTACCCAAGGATATTCCTCAACTGAACATAGATTTTTGTGTGAACGAGAGGATATATCGAATTGCACCGTCGTGAATACATGGTTTTAGGTTGTTTTGCATTGATGGCATAAAGGTCCCTTACGACACATGTATAGAATTGATTGAGTATGTTGGACCCTGTTACAACTACAACGATTGGATGCACCTGGTCCAATATACAAAAAGTATGCGTAGATATGGATTGTCAGCAAACTATTTACAGTTGAAAGACAAAAAACAAAATAAAGGAGCAACATTGTACATGGACGGAAGGCCAAAGGCCACAAGGAATATTGCGGGGTTTATAAACAGTACACAACCAGGGTCTACCATTAAGCAACCAAACTGCGAATTTGAGGGGTGTGAAGGAAACCGTGTTTTTGTAGTTGCCATTAAATCAATATATGCAGGGGAAGAGTTTCTTATTAATTGCAATTTGAATCGAGTAGATACAAACAAGGTTACTATGGGAGTGGTACATATAACATTTTACCCAACCTTTTATTAATAAATTTAACATATTAAGGATTTTTTCGTTAGTTTATTTCATTTAAATTTTCCATATTTACTTCGCAGGCTAGTGATCGGGATAAATCCCCGCCAGCAGATGGTCAGAGGAGTACATCTTCCTCGAGGGAGCAGGCATACATCTTTGTAATAGTACAAATATAATAAGAAAAAATGGTTTTTTTTGCTTTGTTTTTTGATTATTAGTATATTGGTTTCGTTTATATAATGTTATCTAATTATTTCGTTTACGTAATTTTCTCTATGTTTTTTATGTAGTCCGGTTCTGCAAGGTTCACAGTACCCTCGATGCAACAGGTATACATCTTTGTAATAGTAAAAATATAATACTTAATAATAGTTTTTAATCGATGTGTTTTTTCATGATTAGTTTTGGATTCATTTAGGTGACTTTCACTATGTTTTTTATTTAGGTATCTGTAAGGGGCAGCTCCCAGATATTAGTAGATTGGGGCAAGTCACCTATGACCATCGATCCGATGAGTGGATCACGATCCTCTAGGTTACAGGTATAATCCAATATTGGAATTGTACAAATATAATACGTAGCATAATGTTTATTTTGTTATGTATTTTTCATGTGTATACGATGATCGGGGCAAGTCCATAGCTGTGGATCAGACGACACCATCGTCCAGGCACCAAGTAAACCTAGTTGGAATTTTAGGAATCTATCATGATAGATATGTTTTGTTAATATAATTTTAGGAATCTATCATGATAGAACTCAGTAGTGTTTTATATATGTTTTTTGCATCCCAGTGAATCGCTATATGAAACAGCATCGCAAGAATATTTAGTAGATCCCGAAGTGGCTGAGATGCTTAAAGATTCAGACATAATTGGTGAAGCCACAAGCTCGTTTAAGATGATAGACAAATTGTTGGAAAAATTTAGTGCGGAAATCGTTTCTCTACTACTCAAGGTTCCACAGACAAGCCAAATTATGGCAAGGACTAAATTGTTGGAACAGAAATCTGAATCCTTGCGAGTAAGTTGAGGAATCTTGAATCATAAAATAATTCATTTATAAATTTATAATTTTCTCTTTTATATGATAGTACTGAACATATAAGACATGGTTTGAATTTAGATAATTATCAGAGACCACACAATAGTGGTCAAGGCAGTGTTAGCCCCAACGAGGCTTGTGGAGAGACGTGGCATCATGCGAAAACGACTCCACGTGCATCGACTCCTTCACCATTGTTGTCGACTGAACAATCGACAACATGTTCTAACACACCACAGATCCCAACTGTGAGTGCACCGGCCACCAGTGACCGATGCACACCGGATTGTCTAGAAGAAGGGGTCGACACCGAGAATCCTGGTAATATTGATATTGAACTAGTTGCATTTCTAGGATCTTCCCATGCCACTAGCACGAGAACAATGGAGGAAACATTTTTGGTGGACAAAAATCTCGTCCCAATAAATATTGAGAAGAATCCTGGTAATGAATTTATTCATATGCTACAATTTTATGTTAAGCATTGCAAATGGTGAACATTAATTGTAGTTCACCATATTTCAACTGTAGAGCATGTAGAGGGTGAAACTGTACAGGTTGAGCCTGGACAAGAACATGAACAACATGATGTGGCCACACCAGGTAAAAAAACACCATTGTTTTTTTTTAAAATGAAATACTTGTCATTACAATAGAAAAATACAACGATGTAACATTTTCACATTGTTGCAGCAAATCCGAAACCCTTTCCGCAAAATCCACATCTAGATCATCACTCTAGGATGCAGACATCACCACAAGTGCCTAATGAAGAACCAATAAATGGAAGAGAAAGTCCAGATGTAGATGCTCCTCTTAGAGATTATTTACCACTAAAGAGAAGAAAAATTAAAAAGAAGTGACTGGAAAAATGTTGTCTAATTATTTTTGGCCTAATGAATGAATGAATGGTTTAATGGTTTAATGATTCAATGTAGTAAACTGTTACCTTTATTGAATGTCAGCTTTTATTGAATTAATGTGTTGATTGAATGAATGAATGGTTTATTGAATGTCATCTTTTATTGTATGAATGTGTTGACTGAATGAAACAATGGTTTAATGAATGTTAGCCTTTATTGAATGAATGGTAGATGAAAGTTCATGATGAAATATGGATGAATTTGCACGTATTTGTTTTTTCAAGTACATGCATTGGGTATGGGGAATTGAGAGTGATGTGAAGGGGGGGAGGGGCCATAAGAGCTTCCAACTTCACGTGGTTTTCCCTGTTCAGTAGAGAATATTAAATTATTCTCGAAACAGAGAGGATCTCAATGAATGGCTACGATGTTGGCTTTCTACAACCCACTCGTGTGTCATCTAAATTTTGACAATTTCTTGGAGCTTGTTGTGATGTTTGGTTGCTCCTCATAACCAATTTCGAGTTTCCAGATGATGAAAGATCACTTGAGTTACTATTTGTGGAGTAGAGTGAGATCTTGTTTGTAATGGGTTTATTGATTCGACATGAAACTCTTAACGAAGATGAAGTGGCTAGTACTGGAATAATATCAGTGCTAATTGATGTCCTTCGAGATAAGTAGGAAAAAGTGAGAATGTTTTTCATGACAACACTAAGTGAGATTTTGAGATTTTTTGTAGGATTGAAATATGTTCACATGTCTTTCAATTCAAATGTACTAGCTTCAAACATTAACTTAGACACTTGGTAATTGTGACAGGTTCCTAGTGCATTGTGGAATTCCTTGAAGATGGGTTGAAATCCTAGGATCAAATGCTAAGTAAGAAATGATCTATATTGAAACCTTTCCTAGCCAAAAATCCTTAGATGATTTGTAAAAGAAGACAAATTTGAAGGCAATGTCACCATATTGTAGTCACAAAAAGTCATGCCACTAAAAGTCTCTAGACTATTGCTGAAGAATCAAATATGGAAACACTAGTTATATTGTGATAAAAAAAGTACTGTATCCAATAAAGTCTCTAAACCACTATTTAAAAATTAGGTTCGAATCCATGATTCTGCAATCACAAAAAGATAGTGATGTTGCATATTTAGATCCTCTTGTTGTTGGGAAGACAAGATGTAGGCTAGGTCAATTGTTCTTTCTTTCTAGTAGCTAATTATTGGTGGATTGTGGTAATAGGATTTATTGTTTCTTCCTGGTTATTGGTGGATTGTGGCAATGAAAAACAGTTTGCAGTGACTTCTTGTTAATATTTTGTGTCAATGTGATTTTGGCTATAGCTTATGGATTATATGATATTGAACACCATTGATTACCTATAGAATCCCTTCTTATAATAGCTTCTAATATCTAACATGATATCTATTTATAATTAATTTTTGATAGTAAAAAAACATGGAATAACATTCATTGTTCCTTGCAAGTTTAGTTGGAGTCAATATTCATGAGGATGAGATGGCCCTTGGGTTCTTGCTTCGATTGTAGTTGACCTGGCAATACCTATTCCTACATGTTCTTCTCTTCCATGACTATCTTGGATTTTTCATCTATGACTTCATTAGATTCTAATTAGCCTAAAATTGCATCATTCAAGGTCTCATATTTTTGCTTCATCTGATTCAATTTTGTATTTGTAAAAATTTCCAATTAATAGTGTATTTTATTTTTAAAATACCGTAAGGTCATCGGATATCCGAAGACCAGGACAAAGATATCTAACGTCCTTGCCATACCTCCGACGACAAGGAACGTCGAATATCGGCCATTTCCACATGGAAATGTTGTCGGATATCCGACGACTAGGCCAAAGATATCCGACGTCCTTGCTATACCTTCGACGGAAAGGAACGTCGGATATTGGCCATTTCCACATGGAAATGTCGTCGGATATTCGATGACGAGGACAAAGATATCCGACGTCCTTGCCATATCTCCGACGGCAAGGAACATCGGATATCGACCATTTACACATGGAAATTTCATCGGATATCCGATGACTAGGCCAAAGATATCCGATGTCCTTGCCATACCTCCGATGGTAAGGAATGTCAGATATCGGCCATTTCCACATGGACATGTCGTCAGATATTTGATGACTAGGCCAAAGATATCCAACTTCCTTGTAATACCTCCGACGACAAGGAACGCCAGATATCGGCCATTTCCACATGGACATGTCGCCGGATATCCGATGACCAGGCCAAAGATATTCGACTTAGTATTAAGTGCTAGTTGTCGGATATCCGACTTCCTGTTAAGTGCTAGATGGTCGGAAGTCCAACTGGGAAGAGGCGTCAGATATCCAACGACCATCCTACCCTCGGATCTAAGCCGAATTTTGACCGACGTTAAAAAAATAGGAAGGTTATCAGCTATCTGACCACCAGATGTAGAAAATCTGACTTTTTGGCCGTCGAATTTTGGGTCCAAAAGACCTAGTGTCGGAAGACATTTTTGACAAAAGTGTTGACCTACGATGTGTTCCACAAGACGGTGGAAGAATTAGATCCAAACACAATGACCCTTTTGACCTTGACCACTCCAGCAGCCTCGACTATCGTTGATGAGGTGGAACGAGAACGCTTGTTCCATACATAGATATAGGTCCAGAGAAACCCATTACATCTAATTGTGGACAACGGGAGCCAGAAGAACTTCGTTTCTGAAGATCTCGTAAAGAAACTAGGTCTTATTACCACTCCGCATCCTCAGCCTTACAACATCGGTTGGATGAAGGATGGACAAGAACTGCGGATCACTCGACAATGCAAGCTCGCCTACTTCATAAAACCTTTTGAAGATGAAGCACTCTGTGACGTGGCACCACTCTCCGTAGCCGATGCCCTGTTTGGGAAACCTTACCTCTGGGATAGACATGGAAGTTATGAGTCACGGCCTCAGAAGGAGATTGTCAAAATCTGAAATTGATGGTTCAGTATACCAAGACGTCAACCTACACCAACGGTTGCACTATTATCTAGCAAACAGACAAAGAAGCTCATCAATCATGGTCAGAAGTTCGCATTAATCATGATCAAGCCCTAGCATTCTAAGAAGACTACAGTGACGAGTCGAGTCACCGACCAATGCAGCTCTCAACAGAAGCGGCAAGTTGATCATATTATCGATGAGTACCAGAAACTCTTTCAAGCTCCAAAAGGAGTACCTCAACATTGTCAGGTAAAACACTCCATTGAACTTGTTCCTGGTTCTTCTTTGCCTAATGCATATATTTACAAAAGAACCATTCTCGAAAATGAAGAGATTCGCAGAAAAATACAAGAATTAATCGACAAAGGTCATATCCAACCCAGCTCCTCTCCTTGTGGAAGTCCAGTCATCCTAGTTCCGAAGAAAGACGAGACTTGGGGCATGTGCATCGACTACAGAGCTCTCAACAAAATATCGGTAAAGAATCGCTACCCTCTTCCGTGGATAGATGAGCTCATCGATTGTCTGAAAGGTGCTAAATTCTTTACTAAGCTCGAACTCAAGTCGAGATACCATTAGATTCCAATCGAGCCCTTAGATTTGTGGAAAACTGCTTTCAAGATCAAGGAAGGGTTGTTTGAATGGTTAGTCATGCCTTTCGGCTTAACCAACGCACCTGCGTCCTTAATGCGACATATGGATAACCTTCTTCAACCTTTCATCAAAAAATGGGTTATTGTCTATCTCGACAATATATTGATTTTCAGTCGATCATGGGAAGAACATTTCGGACATCTTTGACAAGTCCTCGACACTCTCCCGCAACATCGGCTTTATCTGAACATGGACAAGTGCTCTTTTGCGATGACCAACATCAAATATTTGGGGTATGTAATTGATTCTGCATGCATTCATGTTGATCCAGACAAAGTACAGATCCTCAAATATTGGCCATTCCTAGAAGCATTCAAGAACTAAGAAGTTTTCTTGGTTTGGGGAAATTTCTATTGATGGTTCATACTCGGCTTCAGCCACATAGCCTGGCCCTTGAATCAATTGACGAAGGGAAATGGGAAAACTATCTTCCAATGGAAAACAACACATTAAGCGGCTTTTGAACAACTCAAACACAGGATTTGCACTGCACCAGTACTTGTGTTACCTGATTTGCATCATCCCTTTGAGATTGAGACGGACGCATCGGACTATGCCTTGGGAATAGTGATCACTCAATATGGTCAACCAGTTGATTTTCATTCCAATACTTTTAACGACACAGTTAGAAGATACTCGACGTACGAAAAAGAATTGTACGCCATTGTGAAATATCTCAAGCAATGGAGGCATTAAATCCTTGGCAAGGAAATGGTCATTCTCGCTTATCATAAGCCTCTACAGTTCGCTCCGACACAATCAAAGTTACAGACAAACTAACAAATCAAGTGGATTAATTACCTACAACAATTTCATTTGGTGATTAAGTATCATAAAGGTAAAGCTAACGCCGCCACCGATTTCCTTAGTCGACCACCCATTAATCTCCTTTTGATAGTGATGAGTGTGCAGGGATACGACACAACCACTTGGCCACATTTGTATGAAGACGACAATGACTTCTCAACAGTCTACCAACAGTTACAGACTAACAAGTCGTTGACCTCCGACTACTTCCTGAAAGACACCTTGCTATACAAGCTTGGAAAACTTTGTGTACCGAACAGTGAGCACCGACAGTAGATCATTTGGGGCGTGCACTATAGCAAGACTGCAGGACACTTTGGAGTAGCAAAGACACTTTCTATTCTACAGAAGTATTTCTTTTTGCCTACACTTAAATCCAACGTCAACAGGTACATTCGATCATGCGTGGTTTGTGCCATTGCTAAACCGCCTAATCGACGACAGGGATTGTATACACCTCTACCAGTTCCTAGTTGACCGTGGGAATCTATTTCTATGGACTACTTGATGGGTTATGCTACTACCAAACATTAGCATGACACGATATTAGTAGTATTCGACCGATTTTCCAAGATGGCCATTCTCATACCACGTAAGAATACCACGACAACATAGTAGACCGCTCAGCTTTTCTTTACACATGTTTGGAAACACTTTGGTTTACCCACAACCATTATTTCTGACCGAGATGCCAGATTCGTCAGCATCTTTTGGAAGACCCTCTGGAAACAGCTGGACACACGAATTTCATTATCAACAACTTTCCATCCTCAGACCGACTGACAGACGGAAGTTGTGAATCTCCTTGTAGTACAATTGCTTCGCATGTACAACCACAAGCATCAACGCACATGGGATGATAGTCTTCCATACTTCCAACACAGCTACAATCGTGCTCAACACATCTCTTCAGGAAAGAGTCCATTTGAAGTCTATTATGGATTTCAACCCTCAACGCCTATTGACTTGATCAGCTCCTTGACACAGCGGAGTGACACCGACTACAGCCAACGAGAAGTTGATAAATAAGTCAAGTTCAAAGATCAAATATGCGACATCTAGAAGCAAGCACAGGAAATGTTGCACAGAGCAAACGAGAAAGCTAAGGCCCGACACGACAAGCATCGTATTCCCCATTCATTCCAAATTGGGGATAAGGTTTTGGTTACATCTTAAGAAGGAGCGCTTCACTGGTCCATTCAAGAAGTTAAAACCTTTGTGATATGGTTCGTAAAGTATTCTTCGATAGATTGGCGAGAACACTTTCCAGCTCGACATTCTTGCATGCCTGGGTCTGCATCCAGTATTCAATGTGGATCTACTTCGACCATACCATGTACCCTTATTGGAACATAATGACTTACCGACAGCAGAACCCGAAGACATCCATCCATATGTTCAAGAGCCTCTTCCTTGCGACACCATTGTGGGATGACGAGTATGCCTTACAAGGATGAACAACATTCCCTTTTTTCAGGTTTCCAAAGCTGGACAACTCCCATCTCAAGGAAAATGGTACTCTGTTACTGAAATAACCGATTCCTCACCTTCACGAGCAAACAATGGAGACCATTGTTTCTTAAGGAAGGAGGTCTGATCCATATCGCAGTTGGCATTGTTGTCGAATGTTAACATCGACTGCGGCAAGTCATCGATGTCGATACAACTTAGACAAGTTTCGACTCGACATGACTTCAACAACTTCGACAGGTTTCGATTTTGACACAACTCTGACGAGTCTCGACTTCGACATACTGCGACACATTCCACACCTTCGACATGTTCAAAAACCTCACAGTTTGCGATATCGACATACAACATCAACATGCGACCAGCGACTGTCGAACTTCGACAGGCTGTCTCTCTGTCTTCCAGTCGAATGTAATGGTTGAACTATTGAAACCGTTCTAACTTCTTCTTTGTAACTAAACATAACGGGAAGGCACCCAAGTGTATTAGAACTCTATATAAGCATGTACACTATTGTAACATACATCGAATCTATATGTTTACATCTAATAGAAGAACAATTCACATTCCTGCATATTGTCTGCATGTATTGTGTTTATCTGTGTAGTGTAGTCCCTCTTTGCTCATTCTATTTATTATGCTTCCGCCATAACAGAGCCGAATCATCCAATCGAAATGTTGTCCCCCTCGTGCTTCCTGGACACGACCCAGATCACCTTGGGTTTCTTAGCAAGATAAATACTTGTGCATCCAATGCAAATCAAAGGTAAAATTTTCCATCTTAGAGGATTATATTGTTCATGTAGAGTTTGATGTTGTTTCTTTGGATGTGTGGGGTGTCATATTTGGAAATACTTACCTATGGGATCGAAATGATATCCATTAACAATCCTAGAACAAATATAGACTTGTCAAAGATGACCATGTTTGTTCATTAACAACATAGAAACAATAAGTACCCTTAGCACCTGTTTTAGCCATTGAAGCACAAAGACTGATGAAAGTTCAAGGGTAGTTTTCTATAGTAGTATTGTGACCTTAAAAACAGAAGAGAGCGGTACTCTCCAATCACGTGTGCAATGACTCCAAGGCATCATCATATGTTCAAATCCAATGCAAAGGGACAAGATAGAGGTGCAAACCTAGTTGGGAAACTTATTGGTGTGCCATTTTGAGTTGTTTATGGGACCACTTTGAATGCCTCCAAGTCATGTGATTGTGTACTCTGTTAACCTGCAATAAGGAGTTGTTTTCCCAAATGAGGAATTACACATAATATCATTATTGGAAAATAACGAGTTCGAGAGGTAGATTCATTAGTTCCTAAAATGATAATTTGAATTGTTGTGAATATTCATTGGATAATTTGACATAACAAAGCTTAAAATGATATTGTAAATACAACAGGATTATACCCTACTAGACATGATTACTTATTATCAATTTATTATATTAGAAACATACGAGTCTTTCTTTATGGAGAATAACTAAGAATTAAGAAAATTTGCAAAAGTAAAAGAGCATATCGTTGACACATGGAACTCACTCGAAAAAAACATATTAGGGTGAAATTATAGCAAGAAATAAGGATTGTGCCTTGCCCTTTAACTCACATGTGTATAGTGCAAATTACAAAGAAAGATAATCACTAACTATGGAGTAGGACATTGTGGGATGAACATTCTACTACAGGATCACCAAATTCCTTTTCTTTGCTATGATATCCCACTCTTTCTGTTCTAAAAAACAGAACAATGCAATAATACAATAATAAATCCCTTTCTTGTTGTACAACTTAGTTTTTAACATGTCTTGATAATTGTTATGGTTAGGCCTTTTCATTCTCCAACTACTTATTAGGGTTAGTGATTTTGACCCTCTATAATATTCTGCCATATCTTTTCATGGCTAGCTCCTACTGTATGTATAAACAATAACATGGATTTTTTTAGGATATTTTAACACTAGGATCTAGTTTAAATTGAACTTCGTCTAATGTGATTTTAGTTTAGTGTGATTTTGTACATTATTAGTCTCATTGTCACAATCATGTTTTACACGAGTGTGTATGGGCACTAAGATGGATTTTGTTAGGATATCCTTACATGGATAGCTCCTATTGTGTATATGGGCACTAACATGGATTTTGTTAGGATATTTGACACTACGAGTTAGTTTAAATTCAACTTGGTCTAATGTGCTTTTAGGTTTAGTGTGATTTTGTACTTTATTAGTCTCATTGTCACAATCTTCAACATCTTCTCAATATTAATGACATTTGATTCTTAGATTAACCCTTGATTGGTCCATGACCTATATGTAAAGGGAATGGAAGATTATTTGTTGATGATCAATGTGAGAGATATCCATCTAAATTATTTTTACATTAATTGATCCAAAATGGATCTTTCGACTAAAAGAATTGCCTTGGCTTGATAAAGAATGAAGGCTCTACAATTCACTAGGGTAGAAAACAAGTGTTGCAAAACCTCTACGATCGACTTGCAAAGGCAAAGTCAAAAGGGTTATGATTGGCTTAAAACCAACATAGATCCATCTTAACTCTAGCTCTATCAAGCGTTGAGAGGGATCAAATCCCTTGAGTTGCAAACCCTTTTAGAGTCTTAAATTAGTTTCCATTGATATTAGTAGCTAAATATTGTTGATCACTAAGTGAAATGAGTGTGGAAGAGATGCTTTCTATGTAATTGCAAAGGAATTTGTTTGTAAACAATGACTACCAGAATCACATGAATCATAGACAATGATTACTGAAATTTCTCATAACCAACACGAATACCATATGTGTAGACAATGATTACTGGAACCATAGATTCTGATAATTCGATTCTACCGGAACCATATATTCTGATAATTCGATTACTACTGGAACCATAGATTCTTGTAACCAACGATTAACAGATGTAAAGACATGAGTTACCGGATTTCTTGTAGGTGAGAATTGGTAGTGGATCCATCGGTTTGGGTATTTCTTCTTTCTGTAATTGAAAATGAAGACATGGATTGTGCCTAGTGCCAACTCGAGATGAATGTTTATTAGCTGGTAGGATTACGTGTGTGTTCAGAGTGACATGAACGAGACATGAAGATTATGAATGTTGCAACCTTCAGAAAGACCACACAATTGGAAATCTTGTTCAAATGTCAGCCCTCCGAAAGAAAATCCCATGAACAAGTCATCAGAGCCATTCCAAAATACCCATGACAATTAGGTCGACCCCAAAATGCAAAGATGAACCATATAAATATAAACTAGCTCAAGGCATGTGGAATATTTTGGTGGTGGGGATAATGCTGAGCTCCAAGGCGTGAGTGAGGACAAAGTATAAAGCATGTAAAAGATATATATGTGTGATTTTGAAAAAGCTCTAAGTTTGAGAAAGCAGTGAATTTGTGGTGAGTAAGTGCGTTGATCTCTGAGGCATAGAAACTATCACTCAATGATCTGTATACAAAGTATGAAATCAAAGTTCTGGTAATATGAATTATAGTTCCAAGTTTTGAATTTGCTGATTGACAATCCATAGGGGAAGTGGGGTTTGATCACATGAGATGTTGATAGTCTCTGAGTGGGTTTATTTTAAAGTATGTTCTTAACTTCTTCTCTGTTTTTATTATTCTATTGGAGTTCTTCAATTTTGGAAACAATTTTTCTATTAAGAAACCTCAAAGCCTAGATCTCAAATCATTGCTACTAAGGTTGAGGTCTTATGCACAAAAAGGGGAAAGTGAAGAGTTGAATAATGGATGACTAAACAAACTAGATAACAAATTTTTGGATGGTATAAATAAGAAATTATGGTGAAGTAGACTCAGTTGAGCTCTGAGAATGATATAGTCTATCTCTCTGTATGGCGCAAACCTTGATGAACAACATGAAGAGTTGAATAATGGATAATAAAATAAGCTCTAGACGAAAACATATACATGAATCGCAAAGGAATGATGTGAGGTTATTTCTAATAATAGATTATTGAGGAAGTTATGAGCTTGAATACAATTAAAATGTCAATGGTACTGAAATTGCAAGACGTGTTTATACTGGAATTGTAGGAAATCAATTATAGAATTTCCTATAGGTGAAGATCTCAAAACTGATTGTTGGTATTGCTGGTAAATATATTGGTTTTGATAATAGCGTATGCATGGCAGATATGGACTTGTTGTATATATTCATAATGGGACTATCTATCACTATGTATGTACAAATATTAGAGTTGATTGTTGAGCAAGCTTAAGGGATAATCCAAATATTGGTTCATGGTCTAAAAATGGCACAAGTTACAAGATGACCTTGTATTGATTATGGTGCAAGATTTGATGAGTGTATGATAGCATGAATAGAATTCAAGATGATTATTATAACAATAAATATTGAAAATATGACATTCTAAGAACTAATTTCAAAGGAAAACACAGGGATGATAAATGATCTATTGAAGACTAAGAATAGAACAAATTTGAAGAGGACTGTACCAACATGTATACATTTATTTGAATACATCAAGTAGATAGGTGCCTATGCAATCTTTGTTGATTTGGTGCTCATCCAATGGGATTGGTGTCTCTAGCAAGTTGGTGCTTGCAAAAATTGCAACAGTGGCTTGGTACTTTGCTAAGGGGATTGGTGTCTCCAACAAGTTGGTGCCTTGTTGTAGGTACAACAGATCCCATGTTCTAATGGAACATGGGAGCCCCAATTTTTCTTTCTAATGCAAAGGTAATGCTTTAAATTCCTCCGTCATTATGGAATTTTATCATCTTTATTAGGATTTCATGCCTTTACATTGTTTTGATTCAAATCGGAGTTTTCCCTTTGAAAATCCTTAAGTTTTTTTACTGTTTTTCTAAAGTTGTGGGAAGCCTTGAATTCTTCCAAAAGGTCATTTTTCAGCCCGTAATCCCGCAATCCCACAAGCCCGCAATTGTGGATTTTGGGAGCCTTGTTTTTCTTTTTTTGAAATTTTGTCATCCCGCAACCCGCAATTGTGGATTGTGGAAAGACCGTGTAAATATTTCGTTGAACTTTTCATTCCGCAACCCACAACCCGCAATTGCGGATTGCAGAAATTAATTTGAATAAAAATGTGTGGTGTGTTTCTGCAACCCGCAACCCGCAATTGCGGATTGTGAAAAGTTTATTTCATATTAAAGGTTGTTTGCGTTCCCGCATCCCGCAACCTGCAATTGTGAACTACGGGAAGCTGTTGAATAAAATTTTTGAACTTTGTAATCCCGCAACCCACAACTTGTGGATTGCGGATTGCGGAATTGTCTTTTCATTCAATAAGCATGGTTTCGATCCTACAACCCGCAGCCGCGGATTGTGGATTGCGGGGACGATGTACATACCTGCAAAACCAAGCCCCGCAATTTATTTCCCACAAATCTTAATGACTGATCTCAGCCATTGATTGTGTTCGCACTAAAATTTTCATGGTTTTTTAGAGCGTTTTCATGAATCTCTATTTGACGTAGTGCTTTCGTAGAAAGTTTGGATAATGTCTTAACCTCCATATTCTTCATAAATCTCCCGACGATTTCCTTTGCCTAGCATATTTTGACTTTCTCTTCTTGACCTGCATTTCAAAAGCATTGTTAGTATTGCCTAAGTCCTAGTTTTATGCTACCTTAGATTTGCAATTGTTATTTTTATTAAAATAAAATAACAAGTGGTGTGTGTGCATACAAGTGAACTAAATGTTTTAAGTTTTAAGCCTGAGTCTATATATCCTAGCGCATATTTTTAAGTCCACCAACATAACACAAAGCCATTTCCATGAATCAACTTATCAACTAAACCATTTAACATGCCAAGTCATATTTACATGTTATACCATTCTACTTGCTAGCTACGCATTCAAGTCAAGCCACTAGTCATTACACTAAAACTAAGCTATGAGTTAAGACCACATTCCTAATTCATAAGCTACGAGTCAAACCCTAAAGCCAAATGTCCATGGAATTGTGCAGGTGTCTATGTATCAATTTGTTGGCTGCCAGCGCTCATGATCTTGATGAGTGCCACAATAACCTTATGATAGATAAAATTTCTTCACGATGTCTTCTTCAAATGGAATGCTGACACACCTTTTGAAGGTATTCTTTCACTGTGCAGAAGATCAATATCGGACAGACACACCGCCATATATGAATGGATAGAGATCAAGTTCCAATAAATTATCAGGATCCTCAAATGGCTTATTCCTCATGTAAAGCTTCTCTGGAAAATGCGTTATATACAATTATTGAGAGCTGTAAAATGCTTGCATGCTGTATTTTAGATTCCACTCCTGTTGTGATGACACAACTGTCAAATCTTGGAATTTTGCGCACAGCCTAGAAGTGAGATTGGAACTAGACCAAGGCGATTGTCTTTATTCCTAGAAGTGTGATGTTTTCCAAGCTCGGTCTTATCTCTTTGATGGAACAAATGATAAAGTTCAGCTGTTTCTAAAGTTGGTGTCTGTAGAAGGCTTGTTGAGATTTTTCTCCATCCATTGCCATCTGTTCTTATCTATACCCTTCGGACTGTGGGAAATATCGTAACTGGGGATGATGTACAGACTCAGCACATCATCAACAATTAAGCACTACCTTGCCTCTTGGCACTGTCGACTCACAACCATAAGAAGAAATATAGCGATGGAAGTCCAATGGCATCTGTAGGCATGAAGAACTTGAAGGTAGCTTCCAGATTCTATAGGAGAAAAGTGTTGAATTAACTCAAACGCCGAGCATATTCGCCAGGTATCATCGCCTGCATGTAAAGAAACAAAAAATTTCAAGGTAGGAGAGATGCTTGGGTGAGGAAAAGATCAACAAGTTGAAAGGAAACACATTTTTGCAAAGTTTACAAGAAACACATTTTTGCAAAGTTTACAAGCTAAAATAAATAGAGCTTTCGGTGGCTTAGGTGAGCATGTCAAAATGCTCATTAGCCACCAAAAGCAAAGCTTTCAATAGCTAACAAAATTAAAATTCTAGCTTTCCTAGCCACCGAAAATGTAAAACAATGCAGAAAGCACCATTTTTGCACAGTTCAGACTTTTATTCATCCAAATGCCTCGAGGATATTTTCTAATGATAGATAAACGTTTAAAGGCATCATGATCAAAATTCTGTTCTAGACTGAGGGTGCCAGCAAGATAAACAGAGGAATATTCCGGTCTATTTTTAGAAAAAGACACCTACAAGATTTTGCAGACAGTAGTTTCAAACTCGTCCTCCAGCCCCCAGAGGCTCATTTCAATTGTCAAGCGTAAGTGTATCAGCAAGAATCAGTTATTTTGATCATAATAAACTATCACATCTTTCATTAACTGTTCTTAGTTGTTATTTTTAGCAGATTCGATCCATCTTTTGGGCTCTCAAAAACTTTGTAATGGCTATCAAGCCCAGAACTGAAGTAGAACGAAAGGGGGAGATTTTTGGAGACACTTTTCTTAACTTGTATTTTCAGACTGCTCGTTGCATATCATTTAGGCAAGCTTCTTTTGCCATATGTGTGTTCAATTTTTTCTCTTTATTCTTTTCAGCACTTGCAGTGAAATGTCTATTTCATGATTTTTCCATTTGTCTATGCCAGACAGTTGTCATCCTATCTGTGTTGGTGAATCGAATACCAAGTACCATTTTCATATTGTGATCATCCATTCATGTATGTCCTTTATATGATTTTGCTAGCATAATATTTTATGCACACAACTACTTTATTTAAACCTTCTGAGCAACAGTGATTAAAAGCCTTGTCTACTTGAATGTGTCCATGTCGGTTGTGAGTATGTGAGTTTTGTATGAGTCATCCAACTTGATCCACCTTTTTTATATTATTGAGATATTGATTAAGTTACCAGGCTTCTTCGAGTTACAGCCTAGAAAGACTCCTGGAGTGATAACAGATTGGTTTAGGTCCGACGGATGAAATTGCGTCGTTTGTTCGAATGTGTGAATTTTCTGTTCTTCGTCGTTTTGGAAACCAGGTTTCTGACTGAGATTTTCACCTTCTGCTCAAATTTGGAGTCATAATAATATATTGATGAGTTTTCAGATGCGACTTCAATTCATACGTGGTTTAATTAAAATTGTACTTCATCGTAATCCAAACCTGATTTGTGTATGCATTGTGTTTTAATTGAATTTCTTTAATTGAAATATTTATCTATTTCTGCAAATGATTCGTAGTAATTATAATTTATGTTAATTTTTCAATTGATATATGAGTTACAGGTTAATCTTGAATAAGATCAAACAATTAATATCGCATTCAATTAATTTTAATTGATTGGTTGTGATTTAAGCAAATAAGGAATTTATCTTCTTCACATTTCTGCTAAGTGGATGAACACACTTATTCATTTCACATCAAGTTAATCTACAATACAAACAAGAAACCTTTCAGAGTAGGTCTAACTTAGTTTAGATTTCCCTTTCTAGGTAGGTTTGTTTCCTAACTGAACACACTTTGTTTTCCTTTTTGGAAGACAGATCCTTTTACGATCAAAACCATAAGTGCCAGCGGAGGCCTTTGTTTCCGTGGGAGATAACCATCCCAAACATCTCGAGGATAGGGTAATACTTGCGCAAGATTATCTGAAGCCTTTGGCTAGGTTTTCTTCCTCTGTTGTGATCCTTGGACCCATTCCAGCACTTTGCACACCCGAGGCCTCAACAAATGGCGCTAGAAGGAGGGCCAATAGTAAACTATGCCTAAACAAAATACTCAGAAACCTCCTCCAACAAGAACATCATCGGTTGTCACTCATAGCCAATCACATGCATCTACATCTGAACAACCAACTGTGATTCCTAGTACACCTGCAGCCGAGCAGGAAGATAGAAGGGATATCCTTGTCATATCACCTACTAGAGGATCCATTTCACTTGAACAAATACTGAAAAGTTATAATGATAGTGTTGCTAGAATACAACAAAGAATCACTGAAAAACGAAATAGAAGGATAGCAGCAATTCAACAGAACACCATTTCACAGACTGGTAACCCAGAAGGTCAACAGACAGCTGACCAAAGCACTGTGAATCAAGATATACCTGATCGTCCAAGATCCCCTGAATACAACCTTAATTCACTCTTTCAAGCAGTATCACAAAATCAACCTAACGTTGCAATTGGTGGACCTCCACCATCCCCTCCTTCATCATCATCTTCCTCATTTGAAAGTGAACACTCTTCTAGTTCTTCATCTGAATAAGAGGAAGAACAACCAATGGCTGATGAAGGCTAGAACAGACCTTGGCCTTACCAAGATGTTGTTTTTATACTCGGGGATCAACATAGATTGCCTAAAAACCCTGAGAAATGGCTTCCTAAGTTCAATCCAGATAATAAATCACCTGCATTGGATCATATCAAAACTTTTAGGAGTGTTGTCCATGAATATGTGGTTTGCAGATTATTCCCTTATACATTTGAAGGAAAGGAATCCACATGGTACTTTTCCTTAGAAGCCATATCCATAACTTCTTGGGATGACTTTGAAAAATTGTTTATCTAGAACTTTGGGGATGCAAAACTCCACAAGATCTAGTCTTGGAATTGTCTTCCATGAAGATGAGAGGTAAATAAAGGATCAAAGGCTACAATCAAAGATTTTCTTATCTGAAAAATAGGATCCCTGCCACTATTCTTCCTGCTGAAGAACTTTTGGTTTCCTATTATGAAAAAGGCCTATCTGTGCCTATTGCAATGTGAGTCAAGAGAGCACACAAAGACAACTTGTTTGAGGCTTATGGTGAAGCCATTCAAGTTGAAAAGAATATCTATTGTCTAAAAGATAATCCTGATGTTTCGAAGGAACAACCTTCTACATCCAGAAAGAAAACTGATAATGCTCCCAAACCCACTACTGAAAACAAAGATGATTTTGAAATGACTGATATCAAGAAGTTTCTCCAGAAAATGTCTAATGAGATGGTTGATTTGAAAAAGAATAACAATGAAAATCAAAATAATAACATAGGTTTTGCAAGGCCACCTTTTAGGATACCTTATCAACCTCCCCAAAATCCACCACCTCCTAATCCTAATGAAGGACTAAAATCTGAAGAAATTTATTCTATCTTCAAAGCTTTGGCCAGAGAATCACAAATGTCCCTGAACCCTCTGATGATCAAACAAAACAAGATCCACAGTTACCAGAAGAAGGAGAAGAAGAAGAGGATCCACGGATTAATACTGTAAGCTATTTTTCTGGACTCCCAATCAATGAAGAAGAAGAAGAACCTGAGACAGTGTTCAATGTTCAACATCCTTACAATACTAGATCAAGAGGACAACCCTCTCAGGAACCTTCATCTTCAACAATAGTTCCCAACAAAAGTAAAAATGTTCCTCAAAAGGATACACTCATTCCTTAAATGGAGTACAGTTTGGCTGAAGATTTGAAAAGAGTTAAAGCAAATATTTCTTTGTTTGAATTTTTGAAAATCCCTTCCATGAGGGATTCTCTACCTAAAAGCATGATAATCAAACAACCAAGTGAAACACAAAACAATAACTTGGACTCTTTTACCAAACTAGATGATCAGAAACCTAGAAGCAAGAGGACACCTCCTTTCTTGCTTACCTTTGAAATCCTCAACAGAAATGTACACAATTGTATGATAGATTCAGGTGCCTCTTCCAATGTGATGCCTGTGTCTGTCTGCAGGAAATTAAATGCAACTTGGGAGCCCTGTCCTACTCAGATTGTCCAACTTGACAGATCTAAAGTGAGAGTAGTGGGGAGGTTAAGAAATGTGTTGTTGACATTATCTGTTGATCCTAGGATCCACCAAACCATAGATATTGTTGTAGCTAACATCCCTGAAGCCTATGGAATGTAGCTAAGCAGAGATTGGTCATAAAAACTCAAGGGATACTTTGCCACTGATTGGTCTCACCTGTGGCTACCCTACAATGGAAAACCAAACAAGATTAATATCAGTAGAGAACCATTTATGAAGGAAACAATCACTGACCTTAATGATTCAAGTGAACCTGCTTGTTATTTCAGTTCACATATTGAGCATTTCACATTTGACACTTTCTTTGGGGATTTGCCAGCTGATTCTTCACCAAATCATAATGTACAGAATGAATCAAAGATTACCAATGTTACTTCTGTACCATTCTCTGTAACTATTGTACATAACGTGTATAATGTTAATACAAATTTTAGGATAGCTCCTATTGCATGGACTTTATTCTTTGATGGCTCCAGATCTAAAGATGGAGCCGGTGCAGGTTGTGTCCTTATTGATCCAAAAGGGACAAAAACCATGATTACTTGTAGACTTGAATTTGAATGTACCAATAATGTAGCTGAATATGAGGCCCTGATGCAGGGACTCAAGAAAGCTATTGATATGGGTGCACAAGTGATTAAATGTTTTGGAAATTCCGAAATTATAGTTAAACAGGTAAGAAATAAGATACATTGTCTGTCTCCACGTTTAACTAATTACCAAAAAATGGTTAGATATCTCACTAACTCTTTCTCTGTATTCAACATCAAGTCAGTCCCCAGGTCACAGAACTTTGATGCTAACCTCTTGGAAAATATTGCATCTAGGCTGATTCCACCAGAAGGATTGTCACCTGAAACCTTTTCAATAGAACTTATGTACAGACCTTCCATCCCTAATAATGTAACAAACTGGAAAGTGTTCGATGATAACCAACATTTACTAGAATTTCTCATAGCCCAGGATACCTTTCAAGACATGGCAATAGATGAGGCTGAGCACGAGAAATCCCTGTTTGATCCTTACAACATTATCCCAAAATCAGTGATCAACCTAGAGAAGTTTTATGACTTGCAAGATAAGTTTAAACATAAGACCAAGACCCAGAGTTCTTCTTTGAACTATGAACCAGTCAACCTTGGCATTGAACAAAATCCCCGATTCATCAACCTTGGGGTTGACTACTCTGTTGATGAAAGAATATCTTTCATCAGATTGTGTAAAGAGTACAAAGATGTTTTTGCATGGACCTATGATGAACTGAAGACTTTTGATACTAGCATTATGCATCATAACATACCCATGAAGCCACGAGTGAAACCTTACCAACATAAACTAAGGAAGATGCATCCTAGTTTAGAACCCTTTGTAAAGAAAGAACTTGAGAAGCTACTGACAGCTAGAATCATATTCCCTGTCAAACACACACAATGGATAGCTAATTTAGTACCTTTTCGGAAAAAGAATGGGGAAATCAGACTTTGTGTCGATTTTAGAAATTTGAACAGAGCTTCCAAAAAGGATAACTACCCTGTTCCTCCCATGGAGCAGATTCTACAAAAGGTAACGGGATTAGAGATGTTCTCTCTCCTGGATGGTTTTTCAGGATACAACCAAGTCATGGTTTCCCCTGATGACCAACTGAAAACAACTTTCAGAACCCCCTGGGGTACCTTCTCCTACAGGCGAATGCCTTTAGGGATGATAAATGCAGGAGCCACATTCCAAAGGGTTATGGATATAGCTTTCAGAGGTTTGATGCATAATTTTTTCGTAGTATACTTAGATGATATCACCATCTATTCGAAAAAACGACATGAACATATGTTTGCTCTCAAACATATTTTTGAACGTTGTAGGAAGTACAGAATTTCACTAAACCTTAAGAAGTCCATATTTGTAGTAACAGAAGGTAAGCTCCTGAGTTTCATTGTTTCTAAGGAATGTATGATTATTGATCCTGAATGCACTGAAGCTATTTCAAAGATCGGTTTGTCGGTTTTGCGCAAATCAATGCAATCATTCCTCAGTAAGATCAATTTTGTACATAGGTTTGTTCCAAAATTTTCACAAATTGTTAAGCCATTGCAACAGTTAGTGAAAAAGGATGTACATTTTAGCTGGTCTCAGGAACAAAAAGATGCATTTATTGAAATTCGAAGGGCCATTGCAGAAGCCCGTGCTCTGATGTCCCCAGATTTCAACAAGGATTTTATTCTATATACTTTCGCTATTGATTTTTCTTATGCAGCTGTCTTGACACAGAAGCATGATAATGATGCTGAGATTCCAATTTCATTCATGAGCTCAGCGTTTAAGGGAGCAGAACTTAACTACTCCCAAATTGACAAGCAGGCTTATGTAGTCTACAAGTCTGTAAAACATTACAAACCATACTTATTGAAGTCTCGATCGAAGGTTATCGTGCCTTATACAACCATCAGAAATGTGCTGGTCCAGAAAGAACTAGGCGAGAAACGAGCCCATTGGATGACAACTTTGTAGGAATATGACCTGGAAATCAAGCCAGCGAAGATTGTAAAAGGACAAGGTTTGTGTCTGCTTACCACTCAGTCAAACGATCCTGTTCAGCAGCAGACTGAATGGCAGGAGGAGGAAAATGTTCCTACAAGTTCTGTTAATGCCATAGATACTCCAATGTCTTAATGGTACGTTCATATTAAGTTTTTTCTAAACCATGGGTTTGCTCCTGAAACACTTGAATTCAAAAAACGCAGAGCTTTAAGATTAAAGGCTACTCCATATCAATTTATTAATGTATTTTTGTTTAGAAAAAATACGATGGAGTTTTCCTTAGATGTTTGGAGAAAAATGAAACTGATGACATTCTTTTACAATTTCATGCAGGACCTGCTGGAGGCCATTTTTCAGGTGAAACCACAGCACACAAGATTCTCAGAGCTAGATATTATTGGCCTACTCTATTTAAGGATGCCTATGCTCATGTTAGGAGTTGTAAACCATGTCAGAAATGTGTAGGGAAATACAAAAAACATGCTTTTCCTCTGCAGCCAGTAGCAGTTCAGTTCCCATTTCAGCAATGGGGACTGGATTTTGTTAGACCAATTAATCATGTTTCCTCCCTACAACGTAGGTATATCCTGAAAGCAACTGAATACTTTACCAGGTGGGTAGAGGCAGTCCCTCTTAGGCAGTGTAACAAGGTTTGGTGCTCCTAAGTATCTTGTTTTTGACAATGCATCCTACTTTTCCTCAATTGATCTCACACAGTATGCCCTTGAAAAAGGGATCAAACTAAAATTTTCTGCCAACTATTATCCATAGGGTAATGGGCTCACTGAATATTCTAACAAGAACCTTATAAATCTTTTGAAGCAAACAGTAGCCTCTCATCACAAAGATTGGCACACACAGCTTTGCAATGCTCTTTGGGAAGACCAAGTTACCCCAAAGGAAGCTATTGGAAACTCTCCCTATTGTCTAGTGTATGGAAAGGAATCCATCCTACCATCTAACCTTACCATTCCCTCATTACAACTAGCCCAATCCGTTCAAGAAGATGATTCCTCCCCCTTACAACAGAGAATTGATACCTTGCTTAAATTGGAGGAAGACATGGAAAAGGCTAAAACAAACTGTACCAACATCAACAGATGGTTAAAAGATGGTTCGATGAGAAATCCTCCTCTAACAGAGAATTTTCAGTAGGAGATTTGGTATTGATATGGGATAAAAAACATAAGGACAAAAATGAGTACACCAAATTTCAATGCCTTTGGCTAGGACCTTTCATTGTTACAGAAAATATTGGTCCTAGTACTATTCGATTGCAAACACTAGAGGGAGTCATTGACACATATCCAGTGAATGTCTCTCTGCTCAAGAAGTATTTTGTTTGAACAATTTGATGCTTTTTGTACATAAGTTTTGTGTGTATGTTTTCTTTTGATTTGATTTCTTTTTTTCCTTGTATATTATTTATTGTGTGTGAATAACTCCCATGCACATTTGACATTGGTTGGTCGATCAGTTTGTCTCAATATTGACGCAGTCTAAAAATTCTCAGAATGCATGATTAGTTTTAGCTTTTCTCAGCCTATGATAGAATTTGTTTTGTACAGGAGTTGCAATCAATAACTGTAGATCCTTGATTGATACTTTCCCACCTTGATCCATATTTACACATGTTTTATTTGTTTAATTGAGGTATGGGGAATGACTGGTGTTTCTTATCTTATGTCTCATTGGTGAAGCAGCATATCATAATAACCTGGTAAGCTTTATCTGCTCTGGATCCTATTACAGTCACTTTAATAATAATGTTCTTAATAATTGTAGATTATAAGATGGGGGGTCTTATCATAAGCCATCCCATTAGGTTCATAGGTGCTTAGGGGAATGACATCTTCACATCAAGCCACCAAACTTGAGAGATGAATTTCAGTTTCTGCTGAAAGGTGGAAGATCCTATCACAGGTCGGTCCATTCATGATTTGCAAAGCACTGGTGAGTAACACTACTGATATATGGTTACCAAGCCATGGTAGTGTCTTGTAATTTACACTCTAATAAATCTTTGTTTTTCTTTTATAAGACACTTGTTGTGTATGTGGATAGAGGGGGTCTTATCACAAGTCATCCCTGCCATGATCATGGGTTTTATTTTGGACTGAAATTATCATTATGTGGTCACCAAGCCATGATAGTTGCTTTCAGTGTCACAACTGGAAGACAATGAGTCTCCTTACCGAGCTAGCTTGATCAGTTTCCAGATCAGATCCGTGAATGGCATTGCTAACATCTGATTACCAAGTCAGGGCAGTGGTCTTATATCAACCAGGTCTTATGTACAGTTTTCTATTTTGTTTCAAAAGAAAAGAGAGAATATATAAAAAAAAAAGTATATATTACCAAAAGAACTATTTGTATATAAATAAAGCAATTAATAAATCAAGGTCGTCTATAATTTGGATATCTAATGCAAAGGTAGTGCTTTAAATTCCTCTGTCATTATGGAATTTTATCATCTTTTTTAGGATTTCATGCCTTTGCATTGTTTTGATTCAAATCAGAGTTTCCCCTTTGAAAATTCTTAAGTTTTTTACTGTTTTTCTGAAGTTGCAGGAAGCCTTGAATTCTTCCAAAAGGTCATTTTCAGCCCACAATCCCGCAATTGTGGATTGCAGGAGCCTTGTTTTTCGTTTTTCGAAATTTTGTCATTCCGCAGCCCGCAACCCGCAATTGCAGATTGTAGAAACACTATGTAAATATTTTGTTGAACTTTTTGTTCCGCAACCCACAACCCGCAATTGTGGATTGCGGAAAGTAATTTGAATAAAAATGCGTGGTGTGTTTCCGCAACCCACAACCCGCAATTGCGGATTGCGGAAATTTTATTTCATATTAAAGGTTGTTTGCATTCCCACATCCCGCAACCTGCAATTGCGGATTGCGGGAATCTGTTGAATAAAATTTTCAAACTTTGTAATCCCGCAACCCGCAACTTGCGGATTGCAGATTGTGGAATTATCTTTTCATTCAATAAGCATGGTTTTGATCCTGCAACCTGCAACTCGCAGCTGCGGATTGTGGATTGCGGGGACGATGTACATACCTGCGAAACCAATTAGCCCAGCAATTTATTTCCCACAAATATTAATGATTGATCTCAGTCGTTGATTGGTTTAGGTCTGACGGATGAAATTGCGCTGTTTGTTTGAATGTGTGAATTTTATGTTCTTCATCGTTTTGGCAACCAGGTTTATGACTGATATTTTCACCTTCGGCTCAAATTCGGAGTCATAATTGTTGATTGGATTGATCTGTAATGATGAGTTTTCAGATGCGACTTCAATTCATACGTGATTTAATTAAAATTGTACTTCATCATAATCCAAACCTGGTTAACATATGCTATGAGTTGTTTCGTTGCAGTTTAGATGATTGCAGTTTCGAGGTCGTAAGATTTTAATCACACCAGTTCATCATGCTCAATCATTATAGTTTTATTATCTCTTTTTAAATACGGAGGCAAATATGAGGCAATTAATTCATCGTCTAGATTCTATAAAGAAGTCTTGTATTCAATCTTCAGAGGTTTTCTTCTAATAATATTGTGTGGGAAACATGCAAATAGATCACAAACCTTTGGATAGGTTTGGTGTAGAAGAATAACTTCAGTCTTTGTTATATCAAGAACCTATGTCACCACCTTTTGATGCAGGTATTCCTGATGCAAGCAGTAGTAGAGAAGAGGAGGATTCTGAAGCTCTGTCCATCTACATGCAACTCCTTCAGAAGAAGAAAAGGGAAATTCCTGAAGAGCCAATTGATCCAGATGACACCATTATCCATGATTTTATAATCAATGAGGTTCTTGTTACTCCACTAGCCTCTGTGAAGGAAGACCAGCTGATTGATTTCTCCATTTTTTAAGGCATTATTGATCATCCAGAAGTTCCTAACGAAGATTTTTTGGATCCTCTGTTGCCTATTATAGACAGCCAGTAATTCGTCATTGAAATTCTACAGTTTGTCATGGGATTCTTCCTGAAATTAGGAGATGAATCTCGTTTGGAAAATGTTGTCGAGCGTTTGGATAAAATTACTTTGAAGGGTGTTGTATAGAATATTCTGATTAATTTGTAATCCCTGTTTAAGGGGAATTTATCTTTTGTATTATTTTTGTAATTTAATATTTAAGGGGTAGATCTCTCTTAGGTAAGGGATGATCATTTTGGGGTAGAAATCGATAGGAGAAGACTGGAGATGCTTTGTTTTATGATGAGCTTGTAATTTCTTACAGAATTTCATTAATACAATAATGTTATTCTCTGGTATCATCTTTTGTTCATTCATCAAATTTCTTTGGTAAATATTGATTTCTACTTCAGGTTATTATCTATTTTGTTTAATATTTTGTAATCAATATCTGATATAGGGATCTATGATATGGATTTGTCCTTACATTTGATCTGTGTATGCATTGTGCTTTAATTGAATTTCTTTAATTGATATATTTATCTATTTCTGCAAATGATTCGCGGTAATTATAATTTATGTTAATTTTTCAATTGACATATCAATTACAGGTTAATCTCGAATAAGATCAAACACTTGATATCGAATTCAATTAATTTTAATCGATTGGTTGTGATTTAAGCAAATAAGGAATTTATCTTCTTCACCTTTCTGCTAGGTGGATGAACACACTTATTCATTTCACATCAACTTAATCTGCAATACAAACAAAACACCTTTCAGAGTAGGTCTAACTTAGTTTAGATTTCCCTTTCTAGGTAGGTTTGTTTCCTAAATGAACACACTTTGTTTTCCTTTTTGGAAGACATATCCTTTTAGGATCAAAACCATAAGTGCCAGCGGAGGCCTTTGTATCTGTGGGAGATCACCATCCCAAACAGCTTGAGGATAGGGTAATACTTGCACAAGATTATCTGAAGCCTTTGGCTAGGTTTTCTTCCTCTGTTGTGAGCCTTGGACCCATTCCAACACTTTGCACACCTTGCACACCCGAGGCCTCAACATGCCTGCAATTATTGTAATAGTAGGTTGGTGCCTACTCAAGATTCCTAAAGATAAATCTATTGTGGTTTTCTCTCGATGGGGTTTCCACGTTACATATTGTCTTCTATTATTTGAACCTACTTGTGTTTACTGTTATGAATTGATTGATGAATGGGTAAATAAAGAAAACGTACTTTATACTGATTCACCCCCCCCTCTCAGTATAACCATAAGTCCAACAATTGGTATCAGAGCGAGTTCCATCTAAGACAGTTTAACCACTGGAGGGAAGATCCTTTGAAGCACACATGGATTGACAAGAATGGTTCTATATAGATGAAGTTCCTTTGTTCAATGGAAAAAATTGTCTATTATGGAGTATAAGAACGAATACTTATATGATGGCATTAGGGTATGATGTCTGGAACTAAGATATAATTGGTTACACAACTTCAAAAATGCCACCAACATATGCAGCTGCAAATTATTCAAGTTAAAACAATACAAAAGAAATGGATGCCATCTTGATTGGCTGACCAAATTCTGTAATTGACAAAGTAAAGAAGTGTACATCATCCAAATAGATTCAGGACAAGCTACAAAATATTTATGAAGAGAGATCTGGTGATTGTTCCAGCTATGAATTTGTGACAGAAGAAGCACAATCTGTGCGAAATCTAAAAGGAGGACTTGGCAAATACAAAGGTAAGCTACCCTCCAAATTCTATAATTGTGGTAGAATAGGACATTTTTTTGTAGAGTGTTCATATTTAGAAAGGGAATATATTGATGATGAAGAAAAATCTCTCTCCATAACCGTGGAAATAAAGACCGATGATGAAGACAATCAAAAGTCGGATTAAAAATAAATAAAATATGAAATAGATGAAGAAGATAATCATGAAGGAGAACTTATTTGTGATCTATATTAAATCGCAAAGCTCAAAAGAGAAAACCTATTACTAAAGGAGAAATTATCACAGAGTCTTGAAGAAAAAGAAAGAAAAGTTGTTAGTTAAAATAATCAACTTGAAGATGCAGAAAGAATAAATGAATTGATGAAAATACAACTAGAATAAAGGGAAGAACATTTTGAGAAACTTGAAGCATAAATTACCTCTCTAAGAAAAGAATTAGAAAAGAGAGTCACCCAGCTGAATACAAACTTAAAAATATAAAAGAGTACTGCAATTCTCGATGATATTCTCAACTGCAAAGGACACCATTTATCAAGACAAGTCTTCATTATGACAACAATCAGAAGACCCTTGAAGAAGATGCAAGCCCTATGTCACCATAAAATAAAATTGAAGAGAAGCCTGAAATTTATGCAAATGTTCTTAAAGTCTCCAATCATAGTGAAGCAACAACAAGGAAATAAATTATAAACAACAAAAGAGTGATTTTTTAGTCAATAAAGATAAGAATAAGTTTATAAGAGTTGCTCCATCAAGAAAACCCTTCAAAATCAGGTATCAAACTATCTTTATTGGTTATTGCTTTGTTAGGAACCCATGTCAACCCTTCTATTTACTTTGTTAGTATATTGTTATTGGACGCATATGCTTTGTAAGTCGTCCCGTAGTAATTGTTGATCCATATTTTGTATTGGCCCATGGTTTGTATTGACACATGGTATTGACCCATGGTATTGGCGCCTAGACTTAATATATAAGTTTGTGTTGAGACCAATGAAGGTACGGTGAAGTTATTTGTATTGAGCTTGCTCAAAGGAGGTTGCCCCCTCGAAGGGGCTTGCGATCAATATAAAAGTGATTTTGAGTTCTGTTATTTATGCTATTTCATGTGTTTTCATTAATTAATTATTGCAGGTTCATCACATCTGGTATCAGAGCACTTTCTTGGGCTCGTTGGGTGGAATTTATGCCAATTTTGTTTTTCGCATCTGTTGCAAGTTTGAATCTGAGAATAATCCCTATCTGCTTAATTGTGGGAAGTACTTGGGCATAAGCCCTAAAACTCATTGTGAGGAGTACCACAGGAACCCCAAAGTAGCTGACCCATTGAGAGGACCTTCCAGCGAAAAAGGCAACGACCCCTACCTGATTGCCTAGTTCCCGCTCGTGAGGTAAACCAAGAGTTGTCGTTTGTGGCAAAGCGGTTATCAGTTTTACCTGAGTCGTGGAGTGAGGGGTACTGCCCCAATACGCAAGCCGTCAGACAACATTGGTGGCCGAGTGAAAACCCTGAACTGTTAGGAAGCCCAACATACCTGGGGTTCATATCTATTTTCAGCTGAACTGTTGCCGATCACTTCCGCACCGTTTCAGATCCATTCTGAAAGTCGTTCCAGATCCAGCCATTTCAGATATATTTTGAAAGTCGTTTCAGATCCATCTGTTAGCGATTACTTCTGCGTCGTTGTAGATCTATTTGTTTCCGATCCCTTCTGCATCATAGCAAATCCATTCTAACAAAAAAAAAAATGAAAGACGAGTATAAAATTCCATTTTTTGGCCATATCTTCCTTGATTTCACTCTATTTCCCTTGAAACTTCCCTGACACCCCTGTAATCCCATTCTGCATCTTTCATTCCTGCGAACCCTATCCCAAATTCCACTTCCCAAAGCCAAAAATCTCACATTTGTCTATTTTTAGGGTTTGGCATAACTTCTTTAATTTTCACTCAATCGCCTCCAAATTTTGCTACCGTGTTCATTCCTTATTTTTGCTTCTTTGTCCCTCTTTGACAAATTTTCTCATTCCTTCACCCCGCATCTAAAATCCTCATTTTTTGCATCCCTGTCCATCAGAAAGTGTCCAAAACCTAGTCAAACCCCAATTACCCATCCGAGTTTTTCCCAAATCCAAATTTCACTTTACTAAATAAACTTTTGTTTGTGTTTTTCTATCCATTGCCCCCCCCGCCCCCCAAAAAAAAAAAAATCCTGGTTATGGTTGTTACCCGCGCAGAAGCAAAAACCATGGAGGAAGAACTTGCAGCCATCCAAACCAAACTCCAAGATCTGGATGAAAAATTTCTTAGCCTCCATTTTCAGCATTCAACCATGAACAATAACCAACATCAAAAATCTTCTGCAGTCAATGGGTTCTCTTCTTCCAACAATTTCCGTGGTTCGAAGCTTGAATTTCCTCGCTTAACATTAGAGAGATTTTGAGGTCAAAAAATGGTCTCCTAAGAAATGTACGAAAAAAGTATGAGATATATTACAATATTATGAGTTAGGGGTTTCATGGGGTAGGTATATATGACAAGTCACCTCCTACACTATTTTCTATGCACAATATAAATTGTCATAGTTGAGTTACTTTTCAAAATTCACTAGAAATAAAATTAATAAAATAACTGTACATTGAGGTGACTAAGATTCATTGTAAATTCCCAAAAATTTATTGTCCTTTAGCATTTATTTTTCTTGAATTTGCAAATGAAATTAAATAATAAAAAACATTTTTAAGAGCTATTTTTTTAATTTATGTTGACTTTTTATATTTAGTATTTTTCTCATCAATTTAATATAATGCGATTTAATTGAAAATTTATTTACATGTAAAATGTTAATAATATTATTATAATCCACATTGTATTATTATTATTATTCTTTATTCATTACTATATTGGTAAGTTAATATCAAAATCATAATGTGTGTGTGTGTGTGTGTGTGTGTGCTTATAAATTAGTTTGACATAGTGAATATATAATTGACAAAAACATTGTTTTATGAAAAAATGTGAAAGGAATATATATATATATATATATATATATATATTAGTTTGGCATTATGATATTAAATAGAATGGAGTGAATATATAATTTAAAATTAAAAACATGAAAATGATAATATATTATTTTATAAAAAAATGTGAAATGACCTTCCTTATGAATTATGAGTACTTTATTTGAAAATAACAATAATATTATTTTATGAGAAAATGTGAAAAGACATTCATTATGAGTACTTTACTTGAAAATAATAATAATATTATTTTATGAAAAAATGTTAAAGAACTTTCATTATGAGTACTTTACTTTATGACTTAAAAGTACTTATACCACTACCTTGGTTAACTATGGGTTTTCATCCACCATAGAAAAATTGACAAATAAACATTCTTAACTCATGCAATGCCACCTCAACCATGGGGGATGATGTCATCTATTAGAATGTGATTGGTTGATTTTTATAGTACATTTTCTTTGTTTTGAGGCCCATTTTTTACCTCAAAATTTCTCTAATGATGGTACTGATCCGACTAGATGGATCTATTGTGCAGAACAGTATTTTAGTCTACATAATACTTTTGATGTCCAAAAAGTTCCACTTGCATCATTTCATTTGGAACAGGAATCCCTTCAATGGTACCGTTGGTACATCAAGGCTCATGACGAGCCAAAATGGATAGATTTTTGCCAACTCCTTTTGCAATGATTTGGTCCTAGTGCTTTTGATGACTTCACCGGAGCACTCACTAAACTTCATCAAAATGGCACTATGAGAAAGTATCAGACAGAATTTGAGAAACTAGCCAATCACATAGAAGGATTGTCTGATGAATTCTACAGGAGTTGTTTTATCAGTGGTCGTAAGGATGAAGTCCAGTCAGAGGTTAAAATGTTCTGTCCCAACACAATGACGGAAGTCCTAGGGTCGTCTAAGTTGGAAGAAGACAAGATTGTAGCCCAACAACGCTCTAAACCCACTTTTGTTCCCTTCTGAAATATGGGTTCTCAACGACCTCCCATCCTGCTAGCTCCTCGACCAACTCCTATCAAGCATTTGTCTGAAACAGAGATGTAGGCACGTAGAGAAAAATGGCTTTGTTATAATTGTGATGAGAAATTCAGTTGGGGACATAGATGTGTTCAATAAAAGCTCTATCTCTTGGATATGGATTCTTCGTCTGCCTCTAAAATTGGTGAAGAAGCCCCAGATACAATGGATAATCATGTCGACATTCAGGAACCCCCTATTAACCCCCCATCTCAGGATGAACAACCAGAGATATCTCTCCATGCTTTATCTGGCGTCACCACCCCCCAAACAATGTAGGTTAGGGGTTACTTCAAGAAGCTTCCTCTTACAATACTAATTGATTCTGGTAGCACTCATAACTTCATTGACCCTCGGATCGTCAAACAGGCTGATTGTTTTGTCCATCCTTGCTCCAACTTTGAAGTCATGGTTGCCAATGGGGGAACCTTACCTTGCAAGGGGAAGTGTCACAATGTGCATATCTCTCTGGAATATTATAACCTGCACTCTGACATGTTTGCCTTGTCCCTAGGCGGATGTGATGTGGTTTTGGGCGTTCAATGGTTAGGCACACTTGGCCCCATCTTATGGGATTTTGTTGAACTTTGGATACAGTTTTCAGTCAATGGGAAACAACGCAAATTTAAGGGATTACAATAAGGGTCTCTCCGCATCATCAGTTCACATCGCCTGAAAAAGATCCTTAAGAGGAATTCACATGGTGTCATCGCTCAAATCCATTCCATTCATATGCACCCATCAACGGTCTCCCCTACTTCCTTGGATAGATATGTAGGTGTCTTTGTTGAACTAGTGGGCTTGTCGCCTTCAAGAGACCTTTCCGGTAAGAATTTAGCCATATCTACATCTCAGCAGGAAATGATGTCTATTTTGCATGTAGTACAGAAGTGGTAGCCATACCCAGTTCAGGCAATTGACTTGGTTCTTCGAAACTGCGATCAGATTCTTCTCATTATGTAGGACAATCTTCACATGGCAAGAATTCGACTGAAACAACAAGCCGATCAACACCGTTCTGAGCGCACTTTTCACACAATTGATATGGTTCTTCTTTGTCTGCAACCTTCCAAGAAACCCTCCCTGAATCTCGAAAGGCGTCAGTGGCCCGGAATGCAACCCGAGGATGCTACAGGGGAACCACTCCTCCAGATTCTGCATCAATATCCACATCTAAAGCTTTGAGGAAAAAGTTTTTTCTAAGGGAGAGGGGATGTTAGGAACCCATGTCAACCCTTCTATTTACTTTGTTAGTATATTGTTGTTGGACGCATATGCTTTGTAAGTCGTCTCGTAGTAATTGTTGATCCATATTTTGTATTGGCCCATGGTTTGTATTGACCCATGGTATTGGCGCCTAGACTTAGTATATAAGTTTGTGTTGAGATCAATGAAGGTACGGTGAAGTTATTTGTATTGAGCTTGCTCAAAGAAGGTTGCCCCCTCGAAGTGGCCCTCGATCAATAGAAAAATGATTCTAAGTTCTGTTATTTATGTTATTTCGTTTGTTTTCATTAACTAATTATTGCAGGTTCATCACATGCTTTTCTTGCAAGAATTTTAGTCATAAGGCAATAGATTGCAAAGCTTATGGAAGAAATGATCATATGAGAAATAGAAGTGAAATCTCTCGCAAGAATTATAAGGATGACCATGTGAACAACAAGACTATATTTTTTCATGGGCTTGTTGATATAAACTTCAACCCATTCCCCCCCTACAATACAAAGTTGAATGTTACAAATGCAATATCTATGGACACATAACACAAAACCGTAGAAGCAGCACGACATAATGTTCTAGACAAGAATATACAAAGGTATGGAAGAGAAAACAAGAAAAGGAAAATAAGGAAGAATGTGAGATGCTTGTCTTTTACAAACATGGTTCCACAGTGACATCAAAGACATTGGTTGAGCAATGAAGAAAACTATAGTTGTGATTGATAGCATTTTGTTGAGATGTGAATGATGGACACAAATTGGAGTTGATGGTAGCTGGAATGATCATATGGTATCCCTGACTAAATTGCAACCATCTATGGAAATATAGAATTGTTCTACCTTCCTACAATGACATGAATATGTCAAAAGGGTAAAACAATGCAGGAATTATAGGCCAACAAACCACAATAAATGATAAGCAAACACATACATCATCTTGAGGCCTTTTATGCCCAATAAAGTGGTGTAGACAACAAGAAATGGTTCAGAATGGTTGATGAGTTTAGACTATTAATTGATGTATTGAGGCATAGCCTATTGAAGTTCTCATTGATTGTGTGAAGAAACAACTATTCAAAAATCATTGAGGAGTCACAAAACCATCTATTTGTCCTTGATGTCAAAGAGGGAGAGTAAAGAGTAAGGTGGAGACTTGTAGAAAGACATTTATTGGATGTAGATATGCAAGCAGTTAACTTAGATGAGAGCACTTGGAGCATGAATATAGGGGGAGAATTTCATAGAGTTATAAAAAATTTGCAGATACAGGGAGAGTTACATTAAGAAAGGAAAGTACAGTAAAAAAATAAAGTATTTCAGAAAAATATCAAACAAAGTTGGAGAACCAACTGATGAGCAACAAATGTACTCAACCCTAAAACAAGATTCGAACTTAAACGTTGTTGATAACATATATATTGGACATCTATATGAGTCACCAGTTGTAACTTCCAATTAGAAGAAGGAAATTAATAATGATAGAAGTGGTTCCAACAATTCTAGTGGAAGTAGCAATGATAATGAGAGTGAAGGTAGTTCTAGAAGCAATGAAGAGTCTAATATACATATAGACATTATGAGTGATGATGATAAGTTTGACATTGAAGATGAGACCATAAATAGAAGCACAAGATCAGGGGGAGAAACCCTTTTCCATTGATTTCAAAGGGGGATAAGTTGTACTTAGGAGGATTAAAAATCAATTAAAAGTATGAAGGATTGCCATCAATGACAAAGGGGGAGTTTGTTGGATAAATTAGTTGTCATTGATGCTAACAACTAAATATTGTTGATCACCAAGTGAAATGAGTGTGGAAGAGATTCTTAGGAATTTGTTTGTAACAATGACTACTATAATCACAGGAATCGCAGACAATGATTAATGGAATTTCCCGTAACCATCGCGCGATTACCGAATGTGCATACAATGATTATCGGAACCATATATTCCTATCGATTACTACCCGAACCACAGATTCCTGTAACCAACAATTACCGAATGTGCATACATCAGTTACCGGATTTCCTATAGGTGAGAATTGGTAGTGGATCCGTTTATTTGGGCATTTCCTCTTTCTCTTATTGAAAATGAAGACATGGATTGTTCCTAGTGCCAACTCAAGATGAATGTTTATTGGTTGATAGGTTTACGTGTGTGTTCAGAGTGACATATGACCGGTACATGAAGATTATGAAGATGCAACCTTGAAAAATACCACACATTTGGAAATCTTGTTCAAATGTTGAACCTCCCAAAGCAAAGCCTCATGAACAAGTCAGTTCAGCCAATCAAAAATACCCATGCTAATTAGGCCGGCCCCAAAACGCAAAGATGAACCATATAAATATAAACTATGTAATATACCTAAAAATTATATTACTTTATTAAATAGTTAGGTCAATTAATCAAGTTAAGAGTCACCTTCTTTTAATAAGGAGATGACCTTTTGCAATATTCATTTATATAAATTGTAATTCATCTCATTATAATATCATCAATCAATTATACAAAATATATATTTATAATAATATTCCAACATGTAAAATTTATACCTTACAAGTGGTATCAAAGCCTTTAATCCTTCGGTTTACCTCCATTCTCTCCATCTCTTCATTCCATTTTCCACTCATCTCCTCCATTCTCCTTCCTCATCTTTTCATTCACTCACCTCTCCCACTTTACTTCTTCCCCATTTCCCATTCTCTTATTCGCCTCACTATTCACACTCCATCACACCGTTCTTTTCATTTATCCCTGCACCCCACTCCCCCTCATCTTCCTCACCTCCTCACTACATTCTTCTCCCACCACTCTAGTGTATGTCACCCAGCACTCTCTCCCCATAATTCCCTCATGCATCGACTGCACTCAATCTCCCCCTCTGTTTCCAATCTCCCAACCCCTCGCGCATCCTAGCCACACAACTCCCCTCACTCCACTTATCCCTTACCCTCACTCCCACTCACATCCACGCTCCCTAGTCTACGCACCCCTTTTTCTACCGCCCAATCCCCCTCTCGTTGCACCCTCCACGTGCCCTATTCTCCTATATATTTCCTCAGCTCCTGCGCTACCCCTTCGATCCAACTAGCACAACGTTCACCCCCACGCTTGCTCCTATCTATCCTACCTTCCCTACGCATAGCTCCCTCTCATTCCATATCCCTCTCCTCTCTATCTCGTGCCCTCCACATTTCAAACGTCTTCATTCCAGCTCGCTCCCCCAACTCCCTTTCCACCCCACGCTTCCCAACTCCCTTTCCACCCCAATCACGACTCACTCTTGTGCCCAGCTTCCCTGCCATAGTCCCACGCAACTACAACCTCCTCTCCACACTCGCCTGGGTTCTCATCACTACACGCTTGAAATTTGTCACCACCACTGGTTGCGCCTCCTCCATGCTAGTGCCCCCTCTTATCTCTACACACCCCACCTCCCCCCTCCAAGCACAACTCCCTACACACCACCCTCTTCCAACCAACCACTCATATTGATTTCCCTCCTCTCCCCTACATTGCCCTAAAATTCGCTACTTGCAGGACCTGTGCATTGACTCTCCTTATCCCTGTGCATACCCTTACCCGCATCACCTTACTCTCATCAGATCTTGCCACTATCTTCAAGCACGTCCAAAATCCACTCCAACAAACTACACCATTAATTAGGGCTTGAAACCCTAGCTTCCCAAAAACAAATATTATAATAATACTATTATTATAATATTAAAATCTATTGAAACCAACATTATTATTATTAAATTATTTAATAATTATTATTATTATTTAACCTTGGTTTCTATCATATATATATATATATATATATATATATATATATATATATTAATAATAATAATATTGTTTTCTTGTTAGACAAAAAAAAAAAAATTAACTCAAAGAAAAGGAGAAAGTTTCAAATTCCATTTTAAAGATTTCTACAAGCTGGAATCACCATGTTTTTCTCTTTTAATAAAATCATTATTATTATGTTCCATAAATATAAAAAACATGAAAAAATTGAAGTTGAAGACATAAAAAGAATCCAATTGGAAGAAAATGAAATGTATACAGAAATTAAAACAATATTATTACAAATAAAAGAAGAGATATATAAGAGAAAAGAAGAAGAACAAAAAACCAACCAAGAAGAAACGATTGTCAAATTTGGAATCGAGGAATAACTTGTAGCAAGATCGGACCCTAAAAAAATTATTGCTCAAACCGAGCCAATGATGAGAGAAAACGATGAAGAAGAGGTTACGATCTCTGAAGTCTCAAGGGAGGGAAAGCATGGAATTGCTATGGCACCTATGACAAAAGAAACTGTTACGACCCTTAAATCTTCAAGCAAGGAAGAGCTAGAAACTGCTTATGCACCCACGACAGAGGAAGTAGGAAAATCATATACATTAACACCTTACATTCCCCCTCACAGAAGGCCTGGGCATCAGACGTAAGAAAGCATTAGAAACAACGTCCTAAGTACAAGACTTAAAATACGATGGTGTATCATAAATATGCACAAGTTCTAGAAATTCATTGTAGCTTCACACAAGGAGCATAAATGAGTCACAGAAATCATCCAACCTACACAACTATAAAATCGGTGAAAATGGCTCGTGAAGCTCCAGAACAAAGTTAGACTGAAAGCCTTGCCCATAACCTAAACCAAATCCCAGGACATGATAAAGAAAATGATAACAAGGATGATGAAACAAAAGATGTAGTAGACAAGGATAAAGTCCAAAGTGTGGAAGATCAAGATGAACTAGAAAAAAATCAGCCGAAGAGTAACAATGACAAAGAGATAGATGCATCATATATTGGCAATCATGATGTCAATATCAATTGTAAAGAAACTGATGATCTCATATATTGTAATAATGTACCACCAAATATTGATGAATATGAAGTTGGTGTTAATAACAATTATGAAATAATTGAAGTTGTACAAGGATATAACGATGGAAATAAAAGCACGGAAGGTGATCCTAATCATGATAACATAGAAGAAGAAAACCCAAAAGATTATTCGACACACGAAGATATAAATGTTCTACATGTTGTTGCAACTCAAATTGTTCAAGAATATCAAGGTCAAAAGGTTCTCAAGAAACAACTGGATACAAGCTCGTCAGTTAAAGACAAAGAAATAAATCATTTGAAAAATCCTAATCAAACCAAAATTAATGAAACAAAAACATTAAAGGGCGCTTCAACCTTAAAAATAGAGGATGAAACCACAAATGAAGACACTTTAAGTAATCGTATTGAATTAAGTAAGTTGTTAGTATTTTCCACTACAGATAAGAAGACCATAACAAATGTTACTGAAGATCCAACCATGTTTGAAGGTGCATTGATCAACACTAAAAAAGCTATATGTCAGATAGAAATCAATGTCTTTCCAAAGCATGCAAAAATATTGGAGATTAACTTGACAATGCAAGTTCTCCAGGAAGACATCAGATTGGAAACTTAGAAGAATACCCCTATAATCATTATTTTTTTATCCACATAATCATATGCATAAATTGTTTTGAATGGAAATGTGAACATCTGTTTCAAGAATTACTAAATTGTGGTATTTTTATTCGAAACAAATCGCTAAAGAAGGATTGCCTATCATCAAGCTTGGAAGCCTCTCTAATGTAGCAATTGCTTATGCAGAATCTAAGATTCGTGGACGAATCTTTTCAAGGTAGGATGACTTGTAATATACCTAAAAAGTATATTAATTTATTAATTAGTTAGGTTATTACTTATTAATTAATTAGGTCAATTAATCAAGCTAAGAGTCACCTCCTTTTAATAAGGAGATGACCTTTCAAAATAGTGCTTTGTATAAATTGTAATTCATCTCATTGTAATATCATCAATAAATTATACAAAATATATATTTATAATAATATTACAACATGTAAGGTGTATACCTTACAAGATAGCTCAATGCATTTGGAAGATTTTGGTGGTGGGGATAGTGTTGATATGTAAGGCGTGAGTGAGGAGGAAGTATAAATCATGTAAAAGATATATATGTGTGATTTTGAAAAATCTCTGAGTTTGAGCAAGCAACGAATTTGTGGTAAGTGCATTGAGCTCTAAGGCATAGAAACTACCAATCAGTAATCTGCATATGAAGTATGAAATCGAAGTTCTGGTTATATGAATTGTAGTTCTGAGTTTTGAAATTGCAGATTGAAAATTCACAGGGAAAAGGGGGTCATACCACATGAGATGCTGATAGTCTCTAAGTGGGTTGAATTTTTAAGTGTGATCTTAAATTTTTCTCTGTTTTTATTATTCTATTGGAGTTTTTCAATTTTGGCAACAATTTCTATATTAAGAAATCTTGAATCATTTCTATTGGGGCTAAGGTCTTATGCAGAAAAAAGTGAAAGTGAAGAGTTGAATCATGGATGACTAAGAAAATTAGATAGAAATGTTTGGATGGTACATATAACAAATTATGGTGAAGTAGATTTAGCTGAGCTCTAAGAATGATATAGTTTATCTCCGTGTATGGCACAAACCTTGATGAACAACATGAGAGTTGAATCGTGGATAACAAAAGAAGCTCTGGAGAAAAATAGATATATGAATAATAAAGGAATTGTGTGAGGGTATTGATGATAACAAAAATATTGAGGAATATCTGAGATTGAATACAATTAAAATGTGAATGGTATTGAATTAGTGCTGATACTGGAACTGTAAGAAATCAATTACAGATTTTATTGTAGGTGAATATCTCAAAACTAATTGTTGGTATTGTTGAGAAATCTCTTGGTTTTGATAATAGTGTATGCATGGCAGCTCTGGCCTATATATGTAGAATGGGATAGTCTATCACTATGTAAGTACAAATCACATAGCTTATTGTTGAGCAAGTTTAAGGGTTGATCCAAATATTGGTTCATGGAATGAAAATGGCACAAGCTCCAAGATGACTTAGTCTTGATTATGGTGCAATAAGTTTTTATCAGTGTATGATAGCATGAAAAGACTTCAAGATGGTTATGATAACAAGAAAGATTGAAAACATTCCATTCTAAGAACTTATTTCAAAGGAAAACACGGGGATGATAAATGACGGATTGAAGATTAAAAATAAAATACATTTCAAGAGGATTGTACCGGCATGTATACATTTATTTGAATACATCAAGTAGTTGGGTTCCTGCCCAATCTTTTTCGAGTTGGTGCTCAACCAAGGGATTTGGTGTCTCCAACAAGTTGGTGCTTGCAAACATTGAAACAATGGGTTGGTACTCTGCTAAGGGGATTGCTGTCTCCAACAAGTTGGTGCTTGTAAACATTGTAACAACAAGTTTATGCCTACAATTATTGTAAGAGTAGGTTGGTGCCTACTCAAGATTCATAAAGATAAATCTATTATGGTTTTCTCTCAATTGGGTTTCCACGCTACATCTTGTGTTCTATGGTTTGAGCCTACTTGTGTTTATTGTTATAAATTGATTGATGAATGGGTAAATAAAGAAAAAGTACTTTATATGGATTCATCTCGCCTCTTAGGATAACCATAATTCCAACACGTTTTACACGAGTGATATGACTATTCAACATTTTCTCGATATCACTGACATTTCATTGATGGATTAACCCTTGATTGGTTCACGACCTCTATGTAAAGGGCATGGAATATTATTTGTTGATGATCGGTGTGATAGATGTGCATCTAAATTATTTTTTACATTAATTGATCCAAAATGGACCTTTCGACTAAAATAAATGGCTTGGATTGATAAAGAATGAAGGCTCTACAATTGGCTAGGGTAGAAAACAAGTGTTGCAAAACCTATGTGACTGACTTGCAAAGGAAAAGTCAAAAGGGTTGTAATTGACATAAAACCAACATAGATCCATATCAACTCTGGATCTATCATGTGTCGAGAGGGATCAAATCCCTTGAGGTGAAAGCCTCTTTTAGAGTCTTAAACAATGCTTGATGGAACCTTAGTTAAGATGGATCTATGTTGGTTCCAATTGCAATGGCCGCATCAAAACAATGTTGCTTAAAAAAAATTACCACATTGAATTGATCTCATCCAAAATTAAAAAATTAATATTTACATGATCAAAATGAAGAATTGTATTAAAGTAATAATCATCTTTATTCAATGTTAATCCTTGGGACTTATGAATTGCCAAACCCCAAGCAAGTTTCAATGGAATTTTTTCTCATCTACATCCTTGTAACATTTTTCTTTATAAAATTTAATGATGAATTACATGTATATTTAAGTGAATGATATCATATAAAATGTAATGTCACAAAAATCAATGCATCTTAACAATACTATTAGATCATATTACATTTCCCATTGCACAAATTTCAAATTAGAGGGATGTTAAATCATAATGTAAATCTCCATCTAAATACGTAGATGTCCCTCATTGTAAACAATGCATCTTAACAATACTAAGAAAACACATTCCTAAAATTTATACTATATATTAGATGACACTATATAGTCAAATTAGGGTTTCGAATATTTAACCATAGTGATTCTCTCTACTCCACTAACTATGGTATCTAAATCAATTTAGGGTTTGAATTTTTAACTTAATGATATCATAGAAAATGGACATAATGGATGGATCAAGTGTGGGTTTTTAGATCCAACAATGGCTTGATGAATAGATCATAGATGTCATTCTACTCGACTAAGTATGGTGATTCTATCTACTCAACTAAATGTGGTATCTGAATCATATTAGGGTTTTTGACTCTTTAATTGAATGATATCATACAAAATGTAATATCACTGAAATCAATGCATCTTAACAATAATATCAGATCAAATTGCATTTCCCAGTGCATAGATTTCAAATTAGAGGGATGTTAGATCATACCGCAAATATCCATCTAAATACATGGATCAAGATCATAGATGTCCCTCATGTAAGTGAATCAGATTAGGGTTTCAACCATTTAATAGTGGTGATTCTATCTACTTGACTAACTGAGGAAATTGATTCACATTAGGGTTTTGACCATTTAATTGTGGTGATTCTATCTACTCTGCTAATTGTGGTAATTAGGGTTTTAAGTATTTAAATGTGGTTATTATATCTACTTGGTTGACTGCAGTAACTAAATCACATTAAGGTTTCAACTATTTAACTCAATGATATCATCCAAAATGCAATATCACTGAAATCAATGCATTTAACAATACTATTAAATCATATTATTTCCCAATGCACAATTTTCAAATTAGAAAGATATTAGATCATAATGCAAATATCCAGATAAAGACATATATCAATAGATCATAAGCAATGCATCTTAACAATACTAAAAACGATCATAAATCAAAGCAGTGCAAGAAAGATATGATACAAAATGTAGTATCACTAAAATCAATGCATCTTAACAATACTATTTGATCATATTGAAGTTCCCAATGCATAGATTTCAAATTAAAAGGATATTAGATCATAATGTAATTCTCCATCGAAAAACATAGATTAATAGATCATAGATGCCCCTAAGTGTAAGCAATGCATATATATTTCCTTTACCTAATCATACCTTGTAATTTACCCAATTATTTATTAGTCTGCAATTATACAAAACAAAAATCTAATCCATTATTCTATTATTAACTAAACATCACATAATCCATTGTATTTGCCATCATAATCGTCGAGGTGTGAACCACTCTAATTTAGATTCATGTTGTATATGATAACAAGTAAATTCTACAAATAGACACAAATTGCATTCATTAATTAATTATGAAAACATATAGTTATTCTTGATATTTCTAACTTCTCGTCTTAAAAAATTAAAATAAAATTGTATAATTAATATTGCATAAAAAACTAAAAAACAATTTTCCATAGCACACCGTGAAAATATTAACTACTACCATAAATATCTATGTAAAAATATTTACTATGATTTAAATTATTATACATAATAATTATTTTTTCATTACAAAGAATATTTACTATGATTTAAATTACAACACGTTTTTCATTACACATTTAATAAGTGCAGTATCATGAGCCTTTAAAAAAGTCGAAAAGCACTAGGAGACCTATAAAAAGGGATAAATTAATATTACACAATGGAATTAAGTGTTCTAAGGTTAGGCCAACATGTCACATAATCAATAAATTAAAACTTATAGCCTTATGAAATGTATAAAAATCAATTCAATTCTTGTTAGCTCATTTGGTTAAGGTGTGGGTCTCGTCAGTTGGGCGACCCGAGTTCAATTCCCCTTAGGGGTGAGTTAGTTGGGAGGAGACACCCAAAAATCCATCCATCATAAGGTTTGGTGTGGCCCAGGCCAAGTGCGATCCCCAGGTTATTTTGATGGCTAATATGCCCCTTGGTTGCAGTTCTTAACCAATGGTTCATTTCTACTGGCCTTGAGTGACGGGAAATTGAACAAAAAAATGCATAAAAATCAAACATGATATTTCCCAACATGCATACTATTAAACATAATAATAATGAAAATGGTAATAAGAATCTCTAGCATGAGTATGAGCATACAATTAATTTAGGCAATTTATAGTAATATCAGATTGTAAAGTTGTTGAGAACATGAGTAGTGAGTATTTAGTTGTTATGGTAATGCTTGCATAAAAATTATCTTTCATATGGGGTTTAACCGTTCTATGATGTGTGTGCTGATAGCATGGTTAAGTAGTAATATTAGCATCAAATAAAACCACACAAACCACAACAAACAGAAACACAGGCTTCCAACCACATGCTCCAAAATCAAATCCTGTTGATGTCCCCTACAACCATCTTTTACTAGTTATGATTTAGAGTGTATGGTTTCCTTCCCTCCAGACATCAATCATCAATACACATCATATCTATACTAATATAATCATATATACAACTTTATAACTAGATCTGCAACAATAGAACATATTTACAATCAAAGGTGTTCTCAATCAGAAGACAGAGTGCATTCCTTTCAGCACCAAAAACATTGTTAGCCAAAACAATCATAACTTGGTCGTTGTATGAAAAGCTTTTCCAGTGAAACAAAAAGTGTTCTTATTGGAAGCGTCGCTCTAGACACAATGGAATAGGTTTCACAACCTAGAAATGAGAATCAATGGGTGAAATAGAACATATGGTTGTGCCCCTCTCATTACTGTGAAATCCACAATGGTAAACCACAAAGGAGAAGAGAAAGAATAGATGGTAGAAGAAGCTCAAAGCAAATCATAGTTTGAATGTATGAAATCCATATGTTCCGCATACAAATCCTGACACATAAACCATAAACATAACCAGGACACAATTCATCCTCCATGGCACATAAATATGATAAAATAATATAAATAAGCATATGAACAATACTTATCTTCAATGGGAAACTAGCTTCAGCAGGACAACTTTTATCCCAGTCGTAGACATAGTCAATTCTAACTCACTTGAACAGATTTCCCCCAAGATGAGACCATGGATCCACAAGTAGAGGCACACTCAGTTTAGAAACTATAGGAACTACCTCTTTTGAGAACCACAATGTTTCCTACTACTACATCCCCGTCTGTATCCACTGCCTATGGGATGAGACTCCCTTCACCTAACTCGTCCCTCATGATATCACCATCCCATTTCCTGGCTTCATGTGCGAGAACCTAGACTAGTAGAGTGAACTCAAGGAATCAAGGGCAACATCCAACTAGACTAACTCTCTAATAGTATCCTACAATAACGCTCGGTCTCAACACAATCTCAATACTATCAACACTCACAACATAGTGAGATAGCACAAGTCAAGTGATCCAAAGCTCAGGATTAGCTTCAACAAGGAGAGGGAATATGAATTTATAACACAAGGAGGTCGAATCTAACAAAAGGGTATCAATTCAAATTAGAGAGAGAGGTAAGTTTAAGCATCATCATGGAGACTTAAATCGAATTAGTGGAGTGGTGGCTTAGTTAGGATATTCCCTTTCCCGGATTAACACCATGAGGAGGATGTAATGTCCCCATTCAAATAAGTGCATAGTAAGACAATCCCATCAATCCTACTAGTTTCCTAGGTTGGATGGGCACATGTGGGATGGTAATAAGGAAGCTAATAAATGATATTTATACATTAGAGGGGTTCAAGAATTTAATAAATATGGTAAATAAATAAATTCAAGATCAATTCTAAGTGGCAAGTGGTTTTGGAGACATATGGAGGTGGTGGGACCCACACTAGCTTGATTTTTCATAATACATGGTATCTCTCTTTTGCAAATTCGAATTAATGGGAATGTGAAAAATCTTGGGTGAGTTGGTAAGTCATAACACATGTCATTGAGCATCTTAGGTCGAATTGGGAAGGATTGGTAACCTCCATGGAAGATAAAGAGTCAAAGTAGAAGTTTGTGGACACTTGGGCTAGATTCCCTAGCCCATATGACACCAATGATGGAGCATCTATGACAACTATGACAAATTGCAGACCTGACCTCTGACATCTGACCACTATGACATGTCAGCACCAAAAATAGGCTCAAAGAAGTCGAATTTGGGAGTTGGAGAAGCCAAAGAGACTCAAAATCGAATTTGGGAGAAGATGGAAGGTTGGAACTAGGAGACAAGTGGCAAATGTGGAATATTTCCTAAATGCAAATCTATTGAATCTATTGAGAGGATTTCGACCCTTAGAAGGATAATGTTGGTTATAAAATTTAGAAATGAAGAATGAGAATGGCTTTTGATGATTTGAGAAAAATTGCATTTGTGAAGAGAGAGCTAGTGGATGACTAGTTTCTTGCCTTAGCCAATTTCGAGGGTGAAAGATTCCCATCCAAGTTGGTGTTTGGAGAGGCAACTCAGGTATTTCATGGTGCTTTAATGGAGTTTGTATTTGCAGGTAGCAGCTACAGGAAGTTTCATGGTTTGGTTTAGTGCAGCACTTTCTCTCCACCGTTTCCAATTTTGAAGGCATATTCGTGCTCCTTGAGGGAGGGCGTTTTTGGTAAGCACTTGTGCTTCTTGAGAGAGATTCTAATTATATATTTATGATTGTAATAGATTCATATCCTATTTTATTGATATTCATAAAGTCTCAGGTCGAAATACCCACTGGTTGTATGCAAAACTATTGATTAATGAGCAAACAATGTCCATTTCCCCAATGCATTGTTGTATGACACTATAATGTTGATTATTTCGAATGGATGGATGATTCTATGATATATTTGTGATCAATATAATTCCATGGATGTCTTCTACAATTTTCATGTACTGTACTTGAGCATTTGAATCATTTTTACTCAATTTAGTTGTATTGGGAGGTGAAATAGTGCCATTTCCCCAAGGGTCGAATTAGTGGTTTTTGCTGTTGAATGTGAGAGAGTTAGAACAGTAGTAAAAATCAATTAATGGTGCATATGAGACCTTAATCACATATTTAAAACATTATATACCTCTGTTCATAAATTTGTGGGAGTTTGGAGGCATTTGGAAGGCCATTTGCAGTGTTACCCGGGGGGGATTTGATGCACAAATTACTAGTCAAAATTACATATATTGATCAGAATACAAATCAAGTTTGCAGCAGTATTTGGAGGGCCATAAAACATCCCTGAACCTGATATTCAAGTCTAAATACCATTCATACACTCCTACAGAATATTTGGGAGCATTTGGGTTGATTTGGAGGTCAAAACAGTAAAACTAGTCAAAGGTCGAAATTGGGAAAAAAAGTGAAAAATTGGGCATTTTAATAAAATTTGAAAAAGGGATATTACAAGTGGTATCAGAGCATGGTCTTGGCACCTGATGGTATTAACAAGAAGCCAAACAAATAAAACACCACCCTTTGAATCAGTAGTTGAAGAAGAGATAGTAGCAGAAAAAGAGTTTTTTTCTAAAACAATGGGTAGAGAGGAGGAGGAAAAATTAAGACATAAGGAGGAATTTATTGAAGCCTTAAAACCATGTTTTGAAGGACTTACCATGGTTATGCTAGATATAAATAAACAAATGATGAAAGGTTTCAAATTGTTGGGTAGCCAACTTTCAGGAAAAGGGATGATAGGAGATAATAGTGGTTCACACTCAGGGGAAAAGATGAAAGGGAATGAGCATATTTTCTCAAGTACATGACCTCATAATAGACCTGATGAATTTCAAAGCACACAAAGGCATACTGCACCTAAATTTCTCACACCCAAAGAAGATCCCAATCTTGAATTGGATTACAAGAAACTAGTAAATGATTGGAATGATTTGAATAAAGAGTGTAAAAGAGGTGTACCACTCAGTGACTACATTGATGCTATGCAAAAGATTAAAATGAAGGGAGACAATAGGAGTCCATTCCAAAACAAAGAATTGAATAGTGCTATTGGAAAAATGTCACTTCCTACTTTTGATGGTTCTTCTCAAAATTCTGCTAACACTTGGGTGCAAAAATTGGATGTATATTTTCAGCTGAATCCTATGTTGGAAGAGGATGCATTAAAAATGGCCATTTTGCATTTGGAAGGAGATGCCAATGAATGGTGGTTTCATGGGCTGAAAACCTTGGGTCATAATCAGGTTAAAACATATGGAGAATTTGTTGACAGGGTACTAGAAAGATTTGAACAAAAAGATCCAGAATTGCCTTTCAAAGAACTAGCTCAATTGAAGCAAACTGGGTCCCCTACCGAATATATATTGGACTTTCAAAAATTATCAGTCAAGGTGGCTGATGTATCTATGGGAAGATTAGTATTGCTGTTCACTGAAGGTTTGGTTGAACCCTTAAGAGGTTTGGTCAAAGCCCACAAGCCAACTACATTAAAAGATGCAATGAGCTTGACTAGGGATCTCCAAAATGTGCTTCCTAGAACGAGATTTCCTCCTAAGCCTAGCTACAAATTTGAAAAGAAACCTTGGAAAAGGGATGGATATGATAAGAAACCTTGGCAAAGAGATTCATTTGAGAGGAATAAAAAAGAGGGACTAAACAAGGATGAACTTAGGAAAAAGAAATTGTGCTTCACATGCTTCCAACCATGGACACCGGGGCACAAATGTACCAAAGGAAAGGCTCAATACATAGAAGTATTTTCTAACAATGAGGGTATGATGGGGGCATGGATGAAGATGGACATATTTCAGATCAAGAAGAGGCATATGAGACAGCAGTAGAAGAGGAAAGACAAGAAGAAAATCAGCCTTCACCGGACAAAGCAAGAATGGCAGTGCTTTCAGCAGTACCTCGTTATCATACTATCCGATGCAAAGGTGTGGTACAAGGACAAAGAACTTCAGTTTTGGTAGATGGAGGAGCCACTCATAACTTCATTGATGCAGAGATGGTATAGAAAATAAAGATACCTATTGAACCATTTGATGGCTTCACAGTTGTCATTCTTGGTCACAACACAATGCAATGCAAAACATGGGTTCCAAAGTTGCAAGTCACCGTAGGTAACTATACTTTTGTTGATAGTTTTTATGTGGTTGATGTTGCTGATACTAATGTGGTTTTGGGAGTGCAATGGCTATATTCAATAGGAGAGCATACAGTAAATTATCAAATTCCTGAAATGAAATTCCAAGATTCAAAAGGAGTACAAAGAATTGTGAGAGGGCAACACACTTATCCAAATCAAGTAGTAACTTGCAATAGTATGAGATCTATATTGAGGCATGGGGATATAGAATGGGCTGCTGAATGTCATATTACATCTCCCAAGCCAACTATAAATATTGTCAAACACCCAAAGGAGATAGAGAGACTTTTGCAAAAATATGAAAAGGTTTTTAGAGACCTTCCACATGGTAGGCCACCGGATAGGGGGGTTGAGCACAGTATTATTTTGGAGGAGGGCACTTCACCCATTCAGATACCACCTTATAGACATCCTAAAAAGTTCAGAGATGAGATTGAAAAAGCTATCCAAGAACTCCTAGAGTTGGGACTCATTAGACCAAGCTCTAGCCCTTATGCTTCTTCAGTAGTGCTAGTGAAGAAAAAAGATGGAACATTGAGAATGTGCATAGATTTTAGAGCCTTGAACAAAAAGACTATCAAGAATAGGTATCCTATTCCTAGGATTGATGAGCTCATGGATGAGCTACATGGGGCCAAATACTTCTCAAAAATTGACCTTAGATCAGGGTATCACCAAATTCGAATGAAAGATGAAGATGTGCAAAAGACCGCTTTTCGATGTCATTTTGGCCACTTTGAATTTCTTGTCATGCCTTTTGGGTTAACTAATGCTCCAGCCACCTTTCAAGCATGTATGAATAGGATATTTTGCAAGCAAATAAGAAGGTTTGTTTTGGTTTTCTTTGATGATATTCTCATTTACAGTAAAACATGGGAAGAGCATTTGCAACAGTTAGAGATTGTGTTGAAAATCTTGCAAGAAGAGTCCTTATTTGCTAAATTATCAAAATGTGAGTTTGGGATGAAAGAACTACTGTATCTTGGGCACATTATTGGGCAAGAAGGATTGAAGGTACACATGGAAAAAATCAGGGCTATCTTGGAATGGCCATCACCAAAAAATATTACCGAATTGAGAGGCTTTATTGGCATATGCACCTACTACAGAAAATTTGTGAAAGGGTTCTCCAAGTTGACTTCTCCACTCACTGATTTGACTAAGAAGGATGCTTTCAAGTGGGATGAAGAGGCTAAAAAGGCCTTCCAAAAAATGAAAGAGGTAATGAGTAGTTGTCCCATACTTGCACTTCCTGATTTTACTAAACCTTTTGTTGTGGAATGTGATGCTTCAGGTGGAGGAATAGGGGCTGTCCTAAAGCAAGGCCAACACCCCATAGCCTTTGAGAGCAGAAAGTTGCAGCCTCATGAAAAACTTTACTCCATCTATGATAAAGAAATGTTGGCCATTATGCATGCATTGGCCAAATTCAAACAATACTTGGTGGGCAGCAAGTTTGTGGTGAAAACTGACCATAATAGTCTAAGACACTTTCTCACCCAAAAAGATCTAAATGAAAGGCAACAAAAGTGGGTAAGCAAGATTCAAGCTTATGATTTTGATATTGAATATGTCAAAGGAAATAATAATATAGTAGCAGATGCTTTGTCAAGAAGGCCTTCCTTTTCTCTCATGGATATTGCCAAGGATTGGAAAAACATGCTACTAGTTGAATATGCGAAAGACAAATTTGCTTGTGATGTGTTGGATGGAATCAAAGGGGATGATAATTATAGGATTTTGAATGGGCTGATATATTATAAGGGAAGAATTTATTTAGTTCATAACTCCAAGCTCAAGTACCGAATTTTGCAAGAAGCACATGATTCCCCACTAGCGGGCCATCCGGGGATCTTCAAAACTTATAGACAGTTGATGCAAAGATTTTTTTGGAAGGGGCTGAAGGAAGATGTTCAGAAGTGTGTGAATGAATGTAAAGCATGTCAACAAAACAAATCAGAACTTACATGTCCAGCCGGCCTATTACAACCATTGCCCATTCCGGAGCAAAAATGGGACAGTATTTCCATGGATTTCATCACCGGATTGCCTAAATCCTTAGGTAAGGATTACATCTATGTGGTAGTTGATAGGTTGACAAAATTTGCTCATTTCTTTGTTGTTACATCATCTTTTAGTGCTGCACAAGTGGCTGATATTTTTTTCAAAGAAATCTTCAGATTGCATGGGCTCCCCAAGAGCATTGTCAGTGATAGAGATAGTAGATTCATGGGTGCTTTTTGGAAAGAACTTTTTAGATTGGTAGGCACTCAATTGACTCCAAGTACCAGCTATCATCCACAAACTGATGGACAAACAGAGAGGGTAAACCAATGGTTGGAAGGATACCTAAGAAACTATGTGGGAGGGCAGCAAAAAGCATGGGCAAAATGGCTACACTTGGGTGAGTTTTGCTACAACACCACTTATCATATGTCTATAGGAATATCTCCTTTCAAAGAATTATATGGTTATGATGCACTTACATTTGCTGACATTATATTTGGTGATAGTAGAGCCCCAAAGGCTAAAGATTGGGTGGAAGAGAGCCAAGAAATTTTAAAGCTCTTGAAAGACAATTTGCAGGTTGCTCAAAATCAACAAAAACAATATGCTGATAGGCATAGAGAATAAAGAACCTTTCAAGTCAATGATTTAGTATATTTAAGGTTGCAACCTTATAAACAAACATCTCTAAAAAAGAATGGAGCAGAAAAATTAAAACCAAGGTACTATGGGCCATACAAGGTAGTGCGGAAGGTTGGAGAAGTAGCATATGAACTAGAACTTCCAGAAGGGAGTAAAATCCACAATGTATTTCATGTTTCTTGTCTCAAGAAAGCTCTTGGTCAGCAAATCATCACTTCAGAAATACTTCCTCCTTTGGATGATGAAGGTCAGCTCACACTTGTTCCGGAAAAGATTTTGAAGACACGGGAAAGAAGGTTGAGGAGTAGAATCATCAAAGAATATTTAGTGCAATGGAAGGACTTACCAAATGAAGATGCCACATGGGAAGAGGAGAATATTTTGCAGCATCCAAATCTGAAATTGCTTGAGGACAAGCAATCTTGGGTGGGGAAGACTGTAATGTCCCCATTCAAATAAGTGCATAGTAAGACAATCCCATCAATCCTACTAGTTTCCTAGGTTGGATGGGCACATGTGGGATGGTAATAAGGAAGCTAATAAATGATATTTAGACATTAGAGGGGTTCAAGAATTTAATAAATATGGTAAATAAATAAATTCAAGATAAATTATAAGTGGCAAGTGGTTTTGGAGACATATGGAGGTGGTGGGACCCACACTAGCTTGATTTTTCATAATACATGGTATCTCTTTTTTGCAAATTCGAATTAATGGGAATGTGAAAACTCTTGGGTGAGTTGGTAAGTCATAACACATGTCATTGAGCATCTTAGGTCGAATTGGGAAGGATTGGTAACCTCCATGGAAGATAAAGAGTCAAAGTAGAAGTTTGTGGACACTTGGGCTAGATTCCCTAGCCCCTATGACACCAATGATGGAGCATCTATGACAACTATGACAAATTGCAAACCTGGCCTCTGACATCTGACCACTATGACATGTCAGCACCAAAAATAGGCTCAAAGAAGTCGAATTTGGGAGTTGGAGAAGCCAAAGAGACTCAAAATCGAATTTGGGAGAAGATGGAAGGTTGGAACTAGGAGACAAGTGGCAAATGTGGAATATTTCCTAAATGCAAATCTATTGAATCTATTGAGAGGATTTCGACCCTTAGAAGGCTAATTTTGGTTATAAAATATAGAAATGAAGAATGAGAATGGCTTTTGATGATTTGAGAAAAATTGCATTTGTGAAGAGAGAGCTAGTGGATGACTAGTTTCTTGCCTTAGCCAATTTCGAGGGTGAGATTCCCATCCAAGTTGGTGTTTGGAGAGGCCACTCAGGTCTTTCATGGTGCTTTAATGGAGTTTGTATTTGCAGGTAGCAGCTACAGGAAGTTTCATGGTTTGGTTTAGTGCAGCACTTTCTCTCCACCGTTTCCAATTTTGAAGGCATATTCGTGCTCCTTGAGGGAGGGTGTTTTTGGTGATCACTTGTGCTTCTTGAGAGAGCTTCTCATTATATATTTATGATTGTAATAGCTTCATATCCTCTTTTATTGATATTCAGAAAGTCTCAGGTCGAAATACCCACTGGTTGTATGCAAAACTATTGATTAATGAGCAAACAATGTCCATTTCCCCAATGCATTGTTGTATGACACTATAATGTTGATTATTTCGAATGGATGGATGATTATCTGATATATTTGTGATCAATATACTGCCATGGATGTCTTCTACAAGTTTCATGTACTGTACTTGAGCATTTGAATCATTTTTACTCAATTTAGTTGTATTGGGAGGTGAAATAGTGTCATTTCCCCAAGGGTCGAATTGAGGGTTTTTGCTGTTGAATGTGAGAGAGTTAGAACAGTAGTAAAAATCAGTTAATGGTGCATATGAGACCTTAATCACATACTTAACACATTATATACCTCTGTTCATAAATTTGTGGGAGTTTGGAGGCATTTGGAAGGCCATTTGCAGTGTTACCCGGGGGGGATTTGATGCACAAATTACTAGTCAAAATTACATATATTGATCAGAATACAAATCAAGTTTGCAGCAGTATTTGGAGGGCCATAAAACATCCCTGAACCTGATATTCAAGTATAAATACCATTCATACACTCCTACAGAAGATTTGGGAGCATTTGGGTTGATTTGGAGGTCAAAACAGTAAAACTAGTCAAAGGTCGAAATTGGGAAAAAAAGTGAAAAATTGGGCATTTTAATAAAATTTGAAAAAGGGATATTATAGAGGAGTTACCAAAAACCAAGGAGTGGAAGCTAAGAATATATCAAGGATGTGAGGTGAGAGAGTGGGTCCAATAGGATCATAAATGACCTGTAAGCACAAAAATAGGGAGCATATCCATGAATAGAGGAGTGGGGTGCACTTAAGGAGGTGGAGGCTAAATTCTAGCTTGTGGAAGCTAAAATCTAGCTTACAACTCCTAGAATCTAGGGAGAGGGCTCATAAATGACAAAAAAACACATAAATGGGAGAGAATATCTCCCAAGGAGGGCGCACTAGGAAAGAGGGGCCCACTAATGTATACATAAGGTGCATTAGTAACTCCATAGTTCATAAAAATAAAAAAAATAGGGTTTGTTGTACAATGTTTGGGTGACCAACACTACTAATGCCACCAAGGCACAAAATGAGCTAGGATGGACAAACTCAATCCAACAACAAGTTCTAAGGTGCTAGGGATGTCCCCTCACACTACGGAATCCATGGTATCCCATACTCTTTTAGTTTCCTTTGTCGGGCCAGTTTTTAATTTAATTAATAGCAACAACATTCAATGATAACAACAATGGAAATAACAAAATTAACATTAATAATAATGCCAAATTCCATAATCGCATCATCAAACAAATGATCATAAGTCCATAGTCATATTAACAAGCAAAACATAAGTCCATAGTCAAATAAAACACCATAAATCTAGGGCTTAAAAACCGGGATAGTACAATAAGAACATTGATTTCACAACTTGATTTTATATTTTTCATTACATGTTTAATAAGACCATTGATTTCACAACTTGATTTCATGCATTGCACGCTTTACTAACAAACATAAGTATGGGATATTGTGGGTTACAGAAAAATTATACAGAGGACACGATTGGAAATTGTTAATCGTCCCATTGAATAGTTTCTCCATTCATATGACCTCACATTGTAGATCATATTTTTAAATAATTCTGAAAAGAAATCTATATTTGCAAGAATCATCATGAATTTTTATTGTTGATTTGCTTGCTATCTCTATATAGTCAACATAAAATACATCAATAAATTGTCATTCAAATGCTCACTCTTCATCACAAATAAGATAACTTCCTCCCATCAACGAAGATATTATAGAGCTTCATGACATTCAATAGGATGACTTCATAAGATACTCTCACCATTACTCAGTTCAATAAAGATTTTCAATCATTTTCTGAGAGAAGAATGAGTGCATTTGAGGCTTTGCATCATTATCTATCCTTTGTTATGATCCATAGTGTTTAATATTGATGACTAACAATTAATGAAATGAAATGCTTTGGTTTTACCAGTATCGATAACTTATTGTGAATTGTTCAATGGAAGAGTGCATAACATAAATTTTCATCATGTGGTTGTGGAGACAACCGTAATAAGACATATTAGAAGTTTGATTATAAAATTGTTGTTTACCTAGAGACAATTGTAGTTGTGGAGACAACCGTAATAAGACATATTAGAAGTTTGATTATAAAATTGTTGTTTCCCTGGAGACAATTGTATTAAGACATATTAGAAGTCTAATAATAAAATTATTGTTCCCCTCATTATCATGTTTCCTTGCCAATATGACAGTTAATTTAATGGCTTGCAACATGTTCTTTCCAAGTTCACAATTTCTTACAATTGAAACACATTCGGTTGATCTCCATCAATCAACCCTTACCACCTACATTGATGATCACTTTTAATCTCGTAATGTGATAGCACATCAAAGCATTGATTGCTAAAAATACAAGCAACCACAACACATTGACAAATAGATTATTGCAGTGGTTAAGTATAGGTATTGTTTCTTAACTAACGGTTTCACAACCTTGTCCATTATTAATTTCGTAACTTTTATAATTGATACAGTCGGGCATGTTTTCAAGCATTCAGATCTCATATTTAAAAATTGAAATTCATGTTGGGTTCTCAATCCTTGAAAACACATAATCAACCTTTTATGGGAGTCGACACGTGATCAACATGTCCACTGTAAAAAAAATTAATGCCCAACATTATGCCTTAGTAAATACGATGATCAATGAGTTTATAATGTAGTGTATTTTAGCGAGATCGATGATGTAGTTGTATGATGGAACCGACCCAGCAATACTACCAAAAGACTTTGAAATTGATGTGGGGTTGACTTGATTGTTCTTTTATAAAAAAATTATGATTTAATTTTTTTTATCAACATGTGCCATATCAAGATGTGATACATCTCACCCACTCAAGTTGTAGAAAACTCTTCTCCACGCAATAAGAAATCATCTAACAAAATAAAGACATGTTAGACTTATCCATATTCAAATATTGCATGTGATAACAAGTAGTCAACTAACTAAAGTAAATCCAAGTCAACTAGATCCATGACATGTATGCATGACAATTGACCAAATTGAAGAAAATGACAAGAAGACACCTATGAGTCAATGAAAAGGACAAATAAGGAAGCCACCTGTCAAGTGAACCTAAGTGCAACCTCCACATCAACTCCACCTAAGGGAGGTAGGAAATTATGATTGTTTCACCTTACATCTTGCTACCAATGGGCCATTGTCATACCTTAAGAGTTATTATAAAGGACAACCACTGGTTCAATTGTTGTTGAAGACACTATTCTTTAGGAGATTCTTCGAACACACTTCAATTGTTTAATGTAGTTGCAAAAGCTGGAAAATATAATTTCAAATTCAGTGTCGCAGAAGGACAAGTTCTCAATCAAACAAACATTAGAGAGCCATCTTACCGAGAGTGCGTAGTAGGTTTGAACCTATCTCGTTCCATTGTTACAAGAGATAAATGATTGGATTGCTAAGAAAAACACAGGTCGTCCACTTTGTGATTGTTGAATTTTCCATCATATAAATATAAGTTTTATCGGATCCCTTTGTAATTTTGATTGTGCCTTGAGAATAAAGAGCAAAACAATCAATTTTAGTTGGAGTTTCTCAAATTGGAGCTTTCTAGGATACATTGATATGTTTTGCTTTGTTGTGGTTGTGAAATTTGTTTCTTTAGTTGTTAGTCAATTTGCATAGTCTAGTTAATCATATAGTCGATGTTAAACACAAAGACGTATTTACAAAGTAATACATGATTTATTTTGGTGAATCAACTCAACCATCAATTTATTGATTAGGGATCATATTGCTATCAAAACAATTATTGATTACGTATAAAGGGGATTATAATGGTGAATGTTGAAGACACTAAGAAGGTTGCAAGAAGGTGGCGAGTTAGTTATAGAGGACCTTGAGATTGGAACAATAAGAAGAAAGAGATGGTGTTGAGATCCTAAGATGGGATATAATCAAGAAGGCAATGAGTCAGATGCTAAATTCACAAATTTGGAGACTTAGATTGCCTAGATGTATATCAATGTGTCTCAATTAACCATGTGCAAATAAGAGATGAACCATAATGTCACCACCTTAGCCACAACCATGATGTTTAAGAAAAAGAAGCATAAGCTACCTCATTAGTCAAGTTCTAGTACTAAATAAGAACAATTGAAATGAGAAGAGATGTTGAAGATACCCAAAGGCAACACTTTCAAAGTCAAAGAAAAAATTGGCATCAACAACCCTATGCATGTAAGATTATACTTAGATTACTTTACCCTCCCCAAATTCCACAATATGGAGGCAAAGAATGCTTGGGAACAAAATGATATGGGACATTCCTACGCTTGCAGAACATTGGCGACCCATTATATCTCTCTAGTCCCATTGAAAAGGACCCTCAATAATGTATAGTTTCTTTATTATTGTCCCTCAATTGAAAGTTGAAATATTTCTTATTAATGCATTATGTATATGTACTTAGATTTATTCACAATCTGTAAGTACATTATGTATATGTACTTAGATTTCTTTACAATATTATCTCTATTTCTGTGAGTACATTATGTATATGTAAGTACATTTTGAAGTACATTTTGCATCTGTAAATACATTCCACATATGTAAGCACATTTTGTATATGTACTTAGATTTTTTTACAATCTTATCTCCATTTCTAGCAACACACAAATTGAATTTAATATTATGAAGTGTCCCACTATACTCCAAAATGGAACAACTTAAACAATAATAAGCGACAAACTGAATGTAAAAAAGATATAAGGACAAAGATTTGGGTGCTACCAATGCACCCAAGGGTCGGAGTTGCACTTGCAGATTTAAAAATATGGTGGATGACATCTTCACGAAAATAAGACTCAAATGAGTAGTTTTTTTTTAATATTTAGTAGAATGGATTCTTTACAAATCAAGGGGGATCTTTATATAACTATTAAGACATTAATCTTACAATGAACTTGTAACCAATTTGGTTTATATACTCTAATTCTTTTCAGGGTTTAAAGACTTACTTTACTCGGCTTGTTTGTATTGTTTAGTAATAAATTATAGGAATAGTATCACCCTCTTTTTTTAGTTGCTATGAGATAAGATACATATATGTTTCTCTTTGATTGGCTATTAATCAGTAAGTAAAAGGATTAGAGTTATAAGGATTTTACAGGATTAGAGTTATAAGGGTTTTACAATTGATCTAACCTAGTTAATACAACTTAGGGTTTAATCCATTCACTCTCTTAGAAAATGGATATCTGTAGTGCCCCTAGACTACTACAGACATTGAGGGCACCTGCTGAGTCACCTGACTATTTGAAACATTAATAAAATAACCCTATGATTCTATTTTGAGTATATTTATGATTACGATTGATTGATATATGTGCATTTGGGTAGTTATTGTGAATGGACAATTTCATCATTGTTTAACGATTAACTTTGATATGAAAACTATACATATGAATGATGCTTAACGACTAGTTGTGCAATTGATTATGTGATTAGACGAATGAGTAATGATTAAGTAAATTATAGATGCTTAATGAAGCAACAGATTTATAAACCAAATTGTGATTATTAATGACAGTGCTACTAATTTACGTTTGTGAGAAATGTGTGTAGTGACAGGTGAAACGGTTCACCAACAGACACACAAAGGAATATGAAGGGTCGTAGAGTACGAGTAAATCACACACAGGGAGAGCAACGACGATGTCGACTTCCGACGGAATACCACGCTTGAGCAGATAAGCACTGATCCGCTTGCTCAAGAGGAAAGCGTGAGGGCGTACGAGGTGGGCCACGACGGAGCTGGTCACGTACGAGTTGGGGGGCGCGCAATGAGAACGGACTCACTCCTCAACGCCATTAGTCCCTAATAGCGTGTAGACAGAGGATGGAAGGTAACGGCTCCTGAAATCCCTACATGAAGTTCCCACAAGTCAAAACGGAAGGATGACGGCAGAAGGGTCCGACGGTGCGGTACCCTGCCGAGAACGGAAAGAGTGAATGCAAGGACCCAATGATGTGGTGCCTTGCCGAGGAATGGAAACTATGGATGACTGGACTCGACGGAGTGGTGCCATGTCAGATAAATTAAATTAAGGAACAAGGAGGCCCAACGGCGCGACACCGGGTCCCTAGTAAAAGTTGATTGCTAAACTTAACTGCGTTGAAACGTATAATTTTGCACCTAGAACTTTACTTAGAAATGCATTTGAGTACTTTAGGCATTTGCACATAAATGATTACTTTGGCATTTAAATAATATTAAGTGTTATTTAGGCATTGCACATGAAAGGATATTCTTGATTACTTAAAAATATTATAAATATTTATTTAGGAGCAAAATGGAATCCTAGGCATGGACACCTAGTCAACTCCACCTACACCACAAATCTAGGAGTTAAGTGAAATATCTAGGGGACAAACATGAGCAAACTTAGGGATGTTGGTGCATCTCCTAGAGAAACTGACACTTGGATGGGTGAGTTGTTTTTCATTAAAGAATTAATTAAATAATTATTTATGCATGAAGCGACATGTGTCGCAGGGGATTTTCTTTTAAAAGGGAGATTTTGGGGATGGGTAAAGGACCCATACCCTGGATGACTATCATAATATTGAGTTACCTCATGACTTCCTGCTATTAAGGGTTTGGCTAGAAATCTTGGTGGGGGGGAATCCCAAACTGGGTTTCTTGATTTTTTTTGTTTGTGAGCTCTACGACCCAAAGCTCGGGGGAGGCCATGCGACTGAAAGCATGAGCCTATGGTTGGGTGGTGAAGCTAACAGTTGCTTCGCCAATGGTTAAACGAGCTTTGCTGGAGGGATCCTACGGAAGACGAAGGCGACAATGGACCAGCCGGATCGGGTTGACAGGTTAAGGTTTTGCTTATTTTTGTTAAGTTATTCACGCTGTTTATTTTATTTTTCCAATAACTATGATGGCTAATTTCTTTGTATGAAGTTGTTAAAGTTTCAGGTTCAGTTCAAGGAGACCCTAAAGAAGGGGCCCTACAATATCTGTTAACTTGTACTAACAATATTCATACACATGCAATCCTAAATCATTAATGAATATTTTAAATAGATTCATGAATTTATGCTCACAACAACCTTTAATCAATAGTAAATTTATAAATACTTCATAATATACTCATTACTGCTTTAACAATAGTAAATTTGTAGATTCCATTTCAATAATTGTTATAAGTAGTCATTGATGTAGTTCTGGTAGGAAAGAAACAAAAAATAGATACATAAAGAAGTCACAAATTAGAAGCCTAAAGAATATATTCTAGATTACTAGAGTGCAAGAATACTATATAGGATTTGATTTATTTTTACTTATATTAAATGGATATTATAATATTGAAGCAATCATATGAACACATTTTTTTTGTTTGTAAGAAATGCTCGTCACTCAGGGCCATTGCATTTCCACCATTGGCTAAGAAACTGTAACCCAGGGGCATCTAAGCCGTCAAAATCACCCAGGGATCGCACCCACCCTGGGCCACGCCAACCTTCAACTATGTTGAATTTTTGGGTGTCTCCTCCCAACTAACTCACCCGAAGGGGATTTGAACCTGGGTCGCTCTTGGAAAATACTTGTCCCTTGAGCAAGTGAGCTAGTGAGAATTGACAATCATATGAACACATATAATAATTGATACAAGAATTAGTTTATGATTGTAACATATGTACAACCAACTCTATACTTCATGTTGGTGGTTAATTGAGACTAGAGCTCTTATAAGGGACTAATGATGTTTCACTGTAGTTTAGGGACCTATGGTATATTGCCATGGAAAGATGAGGTGACTATTTTTTTTCCAATTTTTTTATTCAATTTTTTTTTAAATATGAAGCCAGATTATAACTACATTCCTTCCGAATTTTATGGAGTTGAAAGGGGTTGAACATATAATTGAAAGGGTGCTTTTCGAGATCCCACAACTCCTCGACCTCCAGCTCCTTTGATATCTCTCCCTAGTAGGATTGTTACTTTAAGATCATAGATGGAGCCTACATCCCAAGTTGGGAGAGTTGCAAGGGATGTTATGGTTGAAGGTTTAACGTCATCATTTGTAGGAGTTGATGCGGGATTGGATCGAGCTACTTATCGTCAAAGGTTTGTTTGTATATCTAATGATGAGGTATACTCAATGAGAGTTGAATATCTTAGGGCCTATGCAAAGCATGTCAAGATACATCATTTGATGTACTAACTCATGAGATAGAGAGCAGAGGAGAGGTTTGTGCTTATATGTAACCTATAATTATTTCATTCATTTTGAATTTAACTTTTGGTTGTTATGTCTATGGATTTGTATATTTAGATATATAACAATAAATGTTATATAAATATTCATTGGTTGCAGTTTTCCAAATTGCTGAATGAACATGATTTTGGAGTCTCATGTAGTCAAAATTTCGAAGGACATAGAGATATATATTTTATTAAATATTATATATATTTATGTTTTAAATGTATTGTAGATGTTAAAAGTTAATTTTAGATAATTTATGTACATCTCCTTGTTAATGTGAACACATATTTTAAAATTGAAAATGGTTCTATCCACATGTTCAGTTAGGTCCTGATTTTTTTAATGATATTCCATCTTACTCATAGGGAAATGTAAGCATGTTTTCAAATCTTTAGTTTCGATTTAAAGTGTTACTTAATTTTAGTTTATTTTACTCACATAATGTTTTATTTAATAACAAAATTTAAATTTCAGGAAGCATGTAAAAGTAAGGGTGGTGGTGAGGTAATTGTTTATAAATTATTATTCTTTTCAATTTTATTTTCATAAGTTTATTTTAATTTTTGAATTTAGTTTCTGAATTTAGTTTAAAATTGTTTAATTAATATGAGATTCATATTTGCATTTACATATGTCACAAGTTGTTCATTGAGCCAAAAGGAAGATTATAGCAAAGGATATTGGTTTTCCTTTGATTTAGAGTTTTTATTGGACTTTTTCGTTATTTTTGTCCAGTGCCATTTTGATTTTGGCATTTGAACTAGACTATATTACATATATGTGTTGATACATATTATAGTGGTTTTGGACCTAAGAACTTTATTTTTGAAGTATATGTGTGTTAAGTACATATTATAGTTGTTTTGGATGAAAAAATTATTTTTGGATTAAACTATAACACAATTTTGTGTGATAAATGCCTATCATAATTTTGCATGATGTCCATGAATGTATGTTTTATGATTTTGTTTCATAATGCTAGTCAATCTTATACAGTTTAATAGTACTATAGTTCAATTTTTTCATGATTGAATCTCAAGAACATATTGTGTTATTTTATAATGCTTCATAGCATTGTTATAGATAGATGTAGCCTTGTATCATGTTAAAGATGAATCTCATTAAATGATCCAAAGCTTGCAGTTTGGGAGTGTTGAAGACAATTTCATTAGTCTAGTAAGTTTTTGACAAACTTCTATTTCCTCAATTATCCCTAGATACAATGCTTTTTAGCTTGGTAGTGTTCAGTAGACAGTTTCACTAGTTGAGTACATATTGTAGTCGTTTTGGATGAGAACTTTATTTTTAGATTATGTAAAAGATGAATTTCATAAATGATTTGTACAATTTGTAACATAAGTTTCAATGTTAATGTTTAGTGTTTAATGTTCAATGTTGAGATCAGTTTTACAATATTGGTAAAGCTCAAGTAGTAAGTTTAATGTTTAAATTAATTTTTTTTGTAAAAGATGAATCTCATAAATAATATTAATATTTAAAGCTTGTAGTTTGGAAGTGTTGTAGACAGTTTAACTAGTCTAATCAATTTTTGACAAGGCTATTTTCCCAATTGTCCCTAGATTCAACGCTTTTTAACTTGGTAGTGTTATAGTTTGGAAGTGTTGTAGACAATTCTACTAGCCTAGTCACTTCTTGAGAAGTCTCTATTTCTACAATTGTCCTAGATACAATGATTTCTAGCTTGGTAGTGTTATAGAGAATTTTGTATCATGTAAAAGATGATTCTCATCAATGATCCAAAGCTTGTAGTTTGGAAGTATTGCATCAATGATCCAAAGCTTGTAGTTTGGAAGTATTGCATCAATGATCCAAAACTCAAGTAGTATGCCTTAATGATTAATCATTAAAACTATGCAAAGTTGAATCTTAGAAATGATCTAAAGCTACAAAGTTGAATCTTAGAAATGATCTAAAGCTTGTAGTTTGGAAGTGTGGTGTAGACTATATTATATAAATGTTCATCTCATACATGATTTGTATAGTTAGTATGTCTTAACTTTTATGTTTAGTGTTTAATGTTCAATACTGAAATGGATTTGAAACATTGGTATTTAGCTCAAGTAGTACATAAATCCAATCTAAGTTTCTTTGGAAGTGTGTTGTAGATTATGTAAAAGTTGAATCTTATGAATGATTTGTACAATTTGTAGTATGTCTTGTGTGTTTAATAATCAATGTTAAAATTTTTTTATAGCATTGGTATAACTGCAACTTAGTAGTTGGTGTTATAGATGTGACTGAAATCATGGCAAATGGGGATAAATATTTTTTTTTAATCACAAGCAAGGATTTCGGGATTGTGAAGCTTATGTTAAATTAGAGAAATGGTTCTAGAGAACAAGTTGATGAATATTCATCTTTTTTTTTCTAACCATTGCTCTAATTTTGCATAAGCTTCACAATCCTGGAATCTTTGCTTGTGATTAAAAAACAAAAAATCCTTATCCCCATTTGTCATTATTCCAGTTACATCTAGTACACTAATTACTTTGTTATTGTGTCTACATCTACAAATATTAATTTATGTGTTCAAAACATTTTTCAATTTCGTAGTGATCATATCAACAACTATTAATTACATAATAAAAAAAATATTGAAAATAACTAAAAATCATCCGAAGAAACATACACATCACATTAGAGACTCATGGAGTAGGAAAAAAATATTAAAAAACATATTTGAACCCTTCTCTTATGATTTACAATGAAGATGAGGTGTTGCATTTATATTTTTTCATCCTCGTCCTTTTAATTTCTTGAGCCTACAAGACAACATTAAATTAGAATATTTGTAGGGTAAATCCTCCACAAGGTAGGGATTAAGCCTTAAAATAGACAAAAAAATAACAAATAAGGCTTCACTTGATGGAAAAGTGAGCTGAAGGGGGGCATCTTGGCCCAACTAACCTCGAAGTGCTTAGTTATCCCTCAACGCCCACTTTGCAAGCTTGCTTAAAAACATCCAATGAAATTTTGTCCTCAATTATTTGTTCATGATCAACTTTGGACATTTTCCATATTTTGTTTTTTAATCTTTTCTTTGATGGAACTTCTATTAATTTTATTCGAGCTACACATACTAAATGACTAAATTGGCATCATATGACATCAGTTTCATAGTATTGAAAGTAAATATAATTTTCACTTTGGTGGGTTCGTTGAAAAAAAAAACATTTTAATATAATGGATCCTCTCTCATATGTAAATCCTTTGTCGCCGTAGTCCTCCATTAACTTCATCTTTATTTCAGTGCCTGATATGAAATATTATTTCACTTTTTCTTTGTTGTCTATGGGTGCAATCACAATGAAAACATCTCATGTAGTCAAATTGATGTCAGTGTTTTTTAAATGCATTATCGATAACAAATCATTTGTACTCTATACAATGAATTATGAACAAATATAAATAATGAGGAGAGGACAGTCTTATTTATAGTTACACAGTTGGTGCAATCGGTGAGTAGATTTGACAAATGCAAGTAGAAAGAAATGATTCGTCCGTATTGCAGTGGATCAAATCTCACTCTTTATCAGATAAGTCATATGATCCATATGAAGGAATCTTAGTACATAAGGGGACCTAACAATGAACAAATAATTTGTACTCTATACAACTGAACTATGAACAAATCTGAATTATGAGAAGAGGAGGGTTTTATTTATAGTTACATCTAGTCGGTGCAATCAGTGACCAAAAATGACAAATTCAAGTAAAAAAATGATTTGTCCTTTTGGCGGTGGATCAAATATCACTCTATCGGATAAGTCATCCAATCCATATGAAGGAATCTTAGTACATAAGGGGACCCAACAATGAACAATGAACAAATCATTTGTACTCTACACAATTGAACTACGAACAAATATGAATTATGAGGAGAGGAGGGCCTTATTTATAGTTACATATGGTTGGTGCAATCAGTGACCAGAACTGACAAATGCAAGTAAAAAAATTGATTCATCCTTATGGTGGTGGATCAAATCTCACTCTTTATCAAATAAGTCATCTGATCCATATGAAGGAATCTTAGTACATAAGGGGACCTGACAATGAACAATGAACAAATAATTTGTATTGTGTACATATACCTTATATGAAATGAACAATGAAATTTTTTATTTTATTACATTACCTTCTCTTACAAGATCCGAAATTCTATTGCCATCAGATGATACAGCTACGTCTTCTGATTCAAACTCCTCCAAGATTGCAAGTGGCATTTTTCCCTTTGGATTAATCTCTGTGTGTTTCCAAGTTTTTAAATAGTTTTTCATTATGTTTTCACAGACTTTTGTAGGTTCAACATTTTCAATGCAAATAGGACAAATGCATGATTTCTTTCTACTATCAAATGCAAAGACATTTTGGAAGGATTTTGTTTGGATATAGTGCAAATCTCTAGTCCCATGTATGGTGCCAACGCCATATGGGATTGATCTATCTCTATCGTGCATTCTAATAAGCCAAAAAAAAACTATGATTTAACAAATCATGAAGGACAATTTTAATGTTAGTGTATATGTTTTAAAGATATATTTAATATTTGCAAATAATATTTTTTTAGAATTTACAATTAATAGAAATTGTAAAAACAAAATATTTGTATGTACCTATGCACATATTTTGATTGTTTACTATCATCATGGCTTAGATTTAATTGACACCATCCAAAAAATTGATCAACAAAATGAAATCGCTCTGCAGAATGGTTCATTTTCCATCTTTGAAGTGCTCATTTTACACATGTTCCCGCACCATCGTGTTCTCCTTTTCCATGGCCAGTTTCAAATAAATTCCAACGATGTATATTGTTTGATGCTCTATGAAGCCGACATAACCAAAATAATGATCGTGAAGATTTAAATTTTCCTACACATCCATCTGACGATATCCAATGTTCATTGAATTCAACTTCACGTCTTTCCAGTGATTAGTAGAAAACATTTTCAATGCAATATTGTACAAAATGTATGTCATGTGTACGATCATCACTGATATAAAAAGATATTATTTGATCACATGTCGACTATCGCTCATGCATTCAATGCCATCAACATTTTGTTGAGCATGTCTATATAGAACATGGAAAAATATATAAACTTGATCACAATGATAGTATTCACTTTGTATCTCCTTTTGTGCAACAAATGTATAGTTTTCTGCAAAATCAACCACAAACAAAATTGTTCCGACTGGAAAAAATTCATGAGACTGTTTTAATTGAAGGCATTTCCATCGTGCACTATGTAAATGCTTGGTGTATTTATAAATCTATTTTTCAAATTCCTTCATAAAATATGTCACACATATTTTATCTTCTCACATATCAATTTGTATGGAAATCACATCACTAGAACTTGTAGCATAATTGATATATTCATATATCCTCCAGTCAAAGGTTATATTTGACAACAATTGAACATTATCAATAGGATATTTATAGTGGAATAAATCTAGATTTTCACAATGATCACATTTTTTCCATTGACACAATTCTTATGGTAAAATAGTTCATTGTGTTCTCTCTCACGTAGAATTTCAGATATGAAAGCATGTATTGTGGGAGGAGGAGGTGTATTTGGAAAAAATGTTTTACCAAATTCAAGAAAAGTGTCATAATATAATTAAAATTCCACATGATAACGACAAGAACCTCTGTCATGAACAATGATAGGTCTAACATGCCATGGTTTCTGTTGTGCAAATGTAGTGATCGACATATTAATTCCACAGTAATGCTCCTTGAATTTATTGAACAATTGTACTTGTTCCATAATTTCCAATATATGTTTTGCATGGGTTTTGTATTCATTTCGTTATACGCTTTGTCATACACATCCCTTGCATTTGGTGAAACTCGAGAATGTGCTAACCAATATTTATGTACATTTTCTTTAACACCTTCTCCCATTTTATCTTTGTAAGGTTGTCTACTAATAATTTCCCAACAAGCAAGTTCATCATTTTCATCTATTTGAAATATGAATTTGTTAGGTTTGTACAATGTATTTCTAGAGGTTCCTATTGTTTTTTCCAGTTGTGTCATCAAACATTTTTGTCTAGTACTAACTAAAAAAATTATTGTTTGAACTGCTATATGTGTAGCGTCAGTATCTTTCTTTCTGGATTTTCCAATTTTTTTTATTGCATCGCTTATATTTTATATCATATTATGTTTCACCTTCGACTCTTTTGTCACCTTTTGAATACCCAATAATGATGTAGTGTCTTTTAACTTCTTGGACGCTAAAAAGCATCTCAAAATTTGAGCTTGTGTTGCCATTGATTATTTTACGAGAGCATCATCAATAATTCCGTTAGCATGATATCGTGCAACGTGTTTGGATAATGTATTCCCATATTTGTCGCAATCAATGTTTTGCAACATTCCATCATCAATGGTGAAAGCACCTATACATTTCAATTAAATTTAATTTAGCATATATCGAATATATTAAATTAGAAACATAATATAAAATCCAGATTCCACATTTATTAATTGGCATTAAAAAATCAAATTCAATCATGAATTAAATTAAATATACTGAAAATTTACACCAACACACACACACATATATGTACATACGTGAGCTTGACTTGATTTTGGTTTCATTATGGGTTTCAACCAGGGAAAAATTTAAGAACCCCCTCTCAATTTCTATGTATAATAAATGGGTGAATCCCCGTGATACATAGGAAAGTATGAAGGCTATTTTATCAATATTATATTATGTATATATAATTTTTTGGCGAATATCTCATTGAATTATATAATCTTGTAAAATATTGGAAAATATTTCACTAAATTATAAAACCTAGTAAAATAACCTGCCCTTCTCGTGTGGACATTAAGCAACTTTCAAAATGAGATTCAACCCATAGAATATGGAAGAATGTGATTCCAACTTCAATTTCCATGATTGATAGAAGGATAAAGAGCCCTTATCAACTGCATTTCTGGAAATCGAGGGCGAATGGGAGCTGCCTAACTATTTTTGTTGGCAAACAGAGGTTTAAATCCATTTTTACAGGGGCTAAATTGTTGTATATTAGATCCCCTTTTTAAATTCGATGGGGCTAACCTCCTATTCATTCAAAATAAATAAATAAAATGTAAGCTAATCATACTAAACGAGTGTTTACTAAAAAAATATCCCATTAAAAATTTAAAACCCCTAAATTTAGCCCATGGGCTAAGATTAGCCCCTAAAATTTTCCATGGTTTCAACAACTTGATCTACATTATGAGATGGTTCTCTCTCTGCTTGTTCTGGAACATTTTGAAAATTACAATGTATTATTTAAAAAACAAGATTTGAAAAATGTATGATATATACATACCAAGTTCGATTTCTTGTTCAACTTGATTTTCAATATTCACTTCATTAACATTAGGATGTAAATCTCTATTTACATCTTCAGCAACCGTCTCTTCAGGTTCGATTTCCTGTTCTTGTACTCGATTTTGAATATCCATTTCACCAACATTACGTTGCAAATCTCTATTTACATCTTCAACAACTATCTCTCGAGCTTGTGCAAGCCTTTGTTGAGAACTGAGTCTTTTTTTTTTTCATTATGGGTTGCATCATATCACTTACGTGCACTTTTGCTTTGGCGATTTCTTTTACTGCCCATGATTGTTTAATCTATATAAGTTTTTTTAAAATCAACACTTTATAGCAAAAAAATAAAAAATTTAGATTAAAAAAATTGCTATTTTTTTTTTTAGTCTTTCAGCCATTTAGAAAACACGTTAAGAGATATTGCCTTTGACTATTTCACCTAATAAAAAGTTTTGAGAAAAAAATCCCTTAAGAGTCTTTGAGTCTTCGAAAAAAATCCCTTAAGAGACTTTGAGTCTTCGACAAAAAAACCACCTTAAAAAATTCTCTTACAGTTTTGAGCTTTTGAGAAAACACCTTAAGCGAAATTGTTTTTGAGCCTTTGACTTTAAAATAAAAATCTTTGAGAAAAAATTCACCTTTAAAAAATTTGCTTAGATTTTTTGAGCCTTTGATAAAACACTTTAAGAGAAGTTTCCTTTGATCCTTTCACCTAAAAAAGAAGTCATTGAGGAAAAAATCATCTTAGAAAACGTCCTTTAGAGTCTTTTAGCCTTTGAGAAAACACCTAAAGATAAATTGCCTTTTAACCTTTGATAGAAAATAATGTCTATGAGAAAAATATCATCTTAAATAAATTTCTTAGAGTCTTAGAGCCATAAAGAAAACACTTTAAGATAAATTGCCTTTGAACTTTTGACCTAAAAAAAATATTTCAAAAAAAAAATCACCTTAGAAAAAGTCCCTTAGAGTCCTTGAGAGAACACCTTGAGATAAATTGCCTTTGACATAACACCTTGAGCGAAATTTCCCTTGAGCCTTTGAGAAAAAATTCTTCTTAAAGAAGTCCAAAAAAAATATCTCCTTAAAGAAGTCTCTTTGAAAAATATCTCCTTAAAGAAGTCCCCCCCAAAACAAATCTCCTTAAAGAAGTCCCTTAGAAACATATCTAATTAAACAAGTCTCCCCCCCAAAAAAATATCCTTAAAGAAATCCCTCTGAAAAAAATCTCCTTTGAAAAAAATATTCTTACCTTAAAGAAGTTCCTTAAAAAAAAATCTCTTTAAAGAAGTCCATTAGAAAAAAATCTCCTTAGAAAAAAATCTCCTTAAAGAAGTCCCTTAGAAAAAAATCTTCTTTGAAAAAAATCTTTTGTAAAGATGTCTATGAGAATGAAATATGTGAAAATTATGAATTTTCTTAGTGTATAAACATGGTTCAAAACAAGTTTAATTATTAAAAGTGGGCCCACATTTTTCCGGGCGACAGAATTTTCTTTGTGATCATGTTTTCGGCCGAATAATGTTCTCAATCGAAAGAGTTTTAGACATTTATTTTGAAGGTCAGTAAACGACAAAGTGTTTTTTGGTCGAACTATTTTTTGGCCGAACAATAGTTCGGTCGAAAAACTGTTAATACCTGAAAACTAAAAAGTTTCAGGTTTCTCCAATTTGTGAAGGTAAAATCAATATCTAGTACTGGAAAGTGACTTTCGAAACTGATACCATTATTTTAAACATTGAATCTACTTTCCGTAGGTACAAATTTTTTTGTATTCAGTTGAGATCTGATAATTTTAAATTTTTTTTGTAACCATGTGTCTATTTTGGTTTCATTGCTTTCAAAATGCAGTGAAATGAAAATTCAATATCTTAAAAATACACAATAAAAAAATTGAAAAAATTATGGGACACTTTGTTGGAGTGTCTACTTCAAAAGGGTACTCTTATATTGTTTATTTTTAGTGGCAATTGAGATAAATGTCCACTCTAAATAAATGTGTTGATATTCAACCAGTTTTCCACATCGATCCAATTCAAAAAATATATAATGATTAGTATATTCACGTGTTGGATACAAAATTATAGTCATGTAGTAATAGACTATGTATAGATTGTCGTATCATATTAGATTTTAATAAACACAAGTTTAACAATGAGTTCATGCGACTCAAAAAGCATGACTATTTATTAGTCCTTTCATTTTATAAGAACATTTTGTCGGACATTTGCTAAATTGACATATCAAATCTCAATAAAAAAACAAAAAAATAATGAATAGAAAGCTAACATAATTTTCCAAAAGTTTTTTTTTTACTGTAAATTAAAATTATAAACACAAACATAAATTTTCTTCAGCCGAAGTTGGAAAACATGAAAAAAAAACATATTTATTTTCTCATAACACCCCCCAAAATAGACAGCCAAATTCATGATTTTTAAGACAAATACCATTGATGAAGCATGTGTGCAAAGATAGTGTATTGAAGGAGACAAAAAGAAGGGGTCATCAACTGAATTGAAAATGATTGACCAAATAAAATACAAGAAATGTGAAAGAAAAAGGGAAAATACAAGAAATTTTTTGTAGCATGAAGTTGCTCATAAACCCCACTGAAATACTTGTGAAATTAACAGTCACTGAGAAGAGACTCATTGTTATAACATGCATCTAGAGATGCATCCTAAAAGGTTTCAGTTGAAGAAGAGTCTACTAGTCAAGGATATTGACCAAAATACATATGACAATTATGACTAGAAAGGTAAGTTTTATTGTACTTTGGTTCATAAATAATCATTGGTCACCAAACTCTTTCACATCCAAAATCAATTGAATCCAACCAAGATCAATTGTTTATTTGACCCAAGGTATCAATTGAATTTTATTTCACTCAAACTAGTTGAAAAGTAAAGGATTGGAGGTGCAATATTATCTTCAACCCTATCCATTGGAATGGGCAAGTCAAGAGGTGTAGTTGAGAGTAACCAAGCAATGCAATATTAGATCTTCCATAAATGTGAACTTCATGGAGAAAGGGTTGGAAAATGGGATTCCATTGGATGATTAGGAATTCCATACATATACATTAGAGATACAATGTTCCGAAGAAATCAAAACCAATATCAATTGGTCAAGGATGAAAAGTCTATTATAATTGAGGTACATAATGGAAAGCAAAGAATATCATTGATAAGTACACACCAAGGACATAGGTTGATTCGTGCCAAAAAAAAGTTAGTGTTTGTTGCTTGAGGGAAGAGAAACAAGAATATCAAAGGAAGATGGAGATAAGAACATCTTTGGAAGGACATGATGATTTTGAATCGGGTGATAAAATAACATCAACATCATTTCACTTGATTCCAAACCAATTACGGATCGAGAGTCTGCAACAAATCTCATTTCATTTATGGAGTTACCCTCTCGTTTATAATTCCTTCCATTTCAAGTTCCATAGTCCATGGTATTCCTATAATTTGGATAGTCAACAAGTTGAAGAAATGTAGGGCCCTCCCAGGGACCCTATCTAGAACTTTAAACAAATATATAGTTTAACATAACTAAAACGTAAATTGCATCATCATATAAATCACCACAATAAATATTCCTTAAGAATTTATATAAAACTTGTAACAAAAATTTGAAAAGAACATGTTATGTGATGGTCGATCCCTTGTTTGTCAAATTCCTCGAAGTAGTTTCCGCACAATCCAAATCTCATCTTCACGAATTACCGAGAGCCTCCTTGGTTGACCTCCCTACCTTACCAGGAGTAATCTTATTTCTCCCGATCCCCTGAGCAATTAGGGGTCGCAAGAACATACAAGCCTTGACTCTCTGATGGGATATCCCAATCCCTGGAGCAGTTATTCGAACCAAACTCCTATGAACCACACTCAAATGCAAACTTCTATTACGAATTCCATCCAACATTAGGGAGCAAGTGATCATTTTCTCTTCATTCTCCCTTTCTTAAATAGAAAAAGTCTCGGACGACATGTGTCGTCCCATGCAAAATTAACTTTTAATTTATTGATTCTTTAATATTCATTCTCATGCAACAAGTGTCACTCTCACATATTAGTGCACCTAAATTCCTTAATTATTTCTTAGTTGTCCCCCTAGTCTAAAATCCCAATACCTATATCAGTGGGTGCATGTGGAGTTGATCTCTAGATATTTTATAAACAAGATTTGCTCCAAAATCAAATATTTATAATTGATTTTAATCCAATGCATATTTGTCCTTAACTAATGGGTGTACATGGTTTCTACCCCAAATATCCCCTTTTCTAAAATCTCTTAATTTAAAAAGCTCTTTCACTCAATTATTCTCAATTTAATATTTCCATGTGCAACATTCAACATATATGCCTAAATATTTAAATGTAAAAATGTAATTGTTTCCCTTTTCCTATCATTTTCTGGGTACCACTTCTATGGGTCCTTCTGACAACTTCCTTGTCCTTGTTTTTGCCTGGGGGGTACTATGTAGCGATCATGAATCGTTACCGTGATATTCCAACTGCACTTCCATGGAGACTAATGGTGATTCAGGAATAAGATCATCCTTATTGCGCGCTCCTCAACACATCCTACATTGTTGCCTCGCCTATACGGCACATGCTTCCCCGGGTGAGCTAAGAAGGCTTCTGAACCGTGCGTGGAATGCTAGTTTAGGGTCGACAGTTCGTCGTCGTGCCCATATGTACATTTCTCGTTCTTATGACCCCTTTTTATTCCATTGAGAGTTTGTCGATAATTCTTTTTACCTGCTACTGCACACACTCAAAGCGCACATTAGTAGCGTTGTACCATACAACTCATATCATCATGCATTTTCAGCTTTATTCAATTATAATTAAAATCGACAACATTTATTCACATTCATGGAATCGATACGTATCATTTCTTTCATTCATGCATAACATCATCATAGTTCTTAGTCAATTGAGCATATCCATCATTTACTTGTCAATCAACAGTTTTCATTCAATAATAATAAAGCATAACACGTTGTTCAAGTTTATTTAATCGGGTCACTTCAATATCAGTGCCCTCAATAGTCTATCTAATCAACTGTATCAAGGAGGGTGTTACATACACCCCCTCTTATTAAAACTATGTCTCGAAGTTAATTTTGTTCTCGTCCTTCTAATGCTAGGCTTCTCTTTCATTTCCTATTCTTCTCTTCTTGCCATTCTTTTCTATTTTTTTATCAAACAACCATGGCCATAATCACTAGTGGTTCTACCATCACTAGTCTTATATTAGATCCAAAATGGTTCTAACATATTCAAAGGGACTTAATCATAATTTCACATAATGTAAATCTAATAATACTTTCAATATTTGTCAATACCAACTTAGTTTTCCTACACCACCTAGTCATCCACAAACATCCATGATATCCAATTTATCTACAAGCTATATCGCATCAATATCCCCACAATAGTTGCTCAATCATATTTTTGTAGAACAAAATCCAAGTAAGAATTCAAATTTGATTGGATATCCTTCCCTCCAAGGCGAGAAGATAAACATCATACAATATTCAGTAAAATACAAATTGGTAATTATAATCATGAATTACTAGTTAAAGGGCGACTATCCCATCACCGCAAATCAATTATAATCATTCAATATTCATATAAAACTACTTCCAATTCCATAATTTTTAATAAAATTGATTCTTAACTTGATACGAAAGTGTTGTAGCGTAGCGACTTGGACACACATATTTAACTTACTAGTCATTTCGTTAGTTCCATAATGTCCAGGTCAATATTCTCATCTTGTCTTTACCTCATTTCATCATTTACATGATCATATGACCCTTCTGGCAAACCTTCCAAGTCGTATTTTATATATCGATATAGTCTCATCATGTCTCATCTCAAGGACTATTTGTCTTTTCATGAAGGTGTTAGGAACCTATGTCAACCCTTCTCTTTACTATGTTAGTATATTGTTGTTGGACGCATATGCTTTGTAAGTCGTCTCGTAGTATTTGTTGATCCGTAGTTTATATTAGCCCATAGTATTGACCCATAATATTCGACGCATATGCTTTGTAAGTCGTCATGTAGTATTATATGTCCCATGGTTTTGACTCATAGTATTAGGCATAGACTTAGTATATAAGTGTGTGTTGAGGTCATTGAAGGCACCGTGAAGTTAATTGTATTGAGCTTGCTCAAAGGAGGTTGCCCCCTCGAAGTGGCCCGTGATCAATATAAAAGCGATTCTATTCTATTTTTTTTTTCCAAGAAAAAAAAGCGTAATTTTATTTCAAGCCGAAGCGATACAAAATTACATTTGTAAGTGCATAAGCACAACTGAGTCAAGACCAAAGGTCTACAGAAAAAAAGAACAATGTTACAAAAAAATTTCTAGGAATTTGGGATTTTATAATAATCCTCTAATTTCCCTTTCTTCTCTCGCTTCTTTGATTTCACTTCTGTCCATCCCCCCTGCTGGGGTACAACTACAACCATCTCTTTACTCGCCTGCTCCTCTCTTGGCTGAACAGGGGTTTTTTCTTTGTCAGAGTCTGAATTTTCTGATTCATGTGCACGCTTTGACCCAGTTAAGGAAGTAGCCATTAGTTGCATGTTTTCCTTGAGTGTTTCCTTACCGGCATCTTTTGAATCTGATTGTTGTGTCTCCACCGTGTCAGCTGTATGTACTATTTCCTCATTGACTTCCTCTTCTTGTTTTTCTTCTGGTTCACTTTCCTCACCCTCTGAATCCTCAGTGGGAGGAACATATTCTGCCTGCCATGTTTTCCCCTTTGTCTTCTTCCCCTGGTTCTTTTTGGAAGGCCGTTGAGCAAGTGGGCACAAATCTTGTAAATGTCCTGTTAGATGACAAAATCTGCACCTAAAAGCAGTGTTTTCATAGTCCAGTTCCTGGATCCATTTGTGCTTTTCAAATATCAGCTTGATTTTATCCGGTAGACCTTTGCTAAGGTCGATCTCCACACATATTCGTGCATAAGTAAAAAGACCCTGCTCATGCCGATCAGTATCCCTTTTAATGAACTTCCCAAGCAGATTTCCAATGTCTTCCAGTACTAGATGATGCCAAAAAGGAAGAGGCAGATTTGGCAGCCTCACCCAAACCGGCATTTTGGTTACCACCATAGTGTTGGCATCAAAATCTGGAAACCAAGGGGTTAAGAATAGCCCTGCTCGTCCCCAGAACCAAGGACCCTGCTCAATGATCTTCTCATATTCTTCCTCGGATTCAAACTGTACAATAAAAAATCCTTTGGATCATAAAAGAATTTGACAATTTGTTGTCCAATTTGAGTAGATCCACTTATGAAGATCATAAGATCTTGGCCAGAAGCCATTAAAACGGCAAATGAGAGCATGTGTTTGAAGATTACAAAAGAGTTGTGTTACCTCTGTATTTTTGACCTCCAAAGATGGGATGTCATCCAGTTTCTCCACGATATAGGGCTTGGGTTGTGAGGAATGAGGAGCTGATGACGTCTGTGGCCCCTTTGCACGAGCTGCGTCTTTGTATGTAGAAGGGCCTGCTGTTCCTCTCTTCCCAAATGATCCTCCCCTCAAACGGTACATCACATGCAAAGTGGAGTTCTTGTAAATCCGGCAGTCCTTCAGCCTATCACCCTCATTCAGCACTTTACCTCCATACCGAATGTAAAAGGATATTCGTGAGTATCCCTCTCTCTGCGCTATCATAGATTTCAGAGTCTCCCCTGTATCATTAGCAGTAACCCACACCAGAACTGTTTTCCCAGAAAGCGTTTTTATAAAAATCTGGAAACTTTCATCTTCTACCCCAAAACCAGAGACAAAGAATCGTTCTTGTGATTCATACCGTTTTACATCATGTGGATGGGCCGATGATGGTTTCTCCTCAGCGTCTTTTGGCTGGCTAGAAGAGGAGACGACAGGCCATTCCCACCACGACTTTTTAAACCTGTGCTCAAAATAAAGCAAGCGCTGATCCTGAATGGTCTCTGTTGATTCCTTGTCTGACGACAATATAGACGGCCGCTCTAACCATATTCTCAGGTTTGTTGTGGATCCGGACTGTACAATCACCACACAAATCATACCCGTGACAACCAAATCCAAGCCCTTTGATGCAAAGTATTTGCAGGTATCGATGATGGGTGCAGCGAGCTCCTGCAATATCTCCAGATCGGTTTGGAACATTGGGGGATAAAGGACCTTCATGCAAAAAAAGAGTACGCCGCCTTCACAATAACCATCACGCCCATTCCTTCCATAAATTAAAAAACCCTGAGATGTATTTGGCGCAGAGTGATCCCAGCTCTTCTGGCCTGTTGTGCCTCCTCGTCTGCCTGGCCAATGACGACGGCCAACCTTCTCAGCATCTCCCGGAAGATCCATCCCTGTAGAGCCCCGGCGGCCATGTGCACCGGCGGCAGCTAGGGCAAGGGTTAGGTATTTTGCAGAGCACATCTTTATCACTCATGCATCAAAAGCGATTCTATTCTATTATTTCTGATATCTCGTGTATTTGCATTAATTAATTATTGCAGGTACATCACATCTGGTATCAGAGCACTTTCCTTGGCACAAGTGGGAAATTTTTTTTCTTTTTTTTTTTTGGGCGGCGACTTTCAGATCAATTTCTGAAACTTTCTGCACAAAATCAGAAGAAACCGATTGCATATCTGAATTCCTCTTTCAAAAATACACAGTTTCAAAAAAAAACATCATCTCATTTGGAGTTCTAAAAGTGGAGATATCGCGGATTTAAAATCAGCAATTTTTCAGAATTTCGGTGACGGCCGCGGAAATTGCGGCGAGAAAATCTTTTGACCGAGTGCCCAGATTTATATTCCGCTTTCATGGATAGAAGTAGAGTGGTTGTTCCAATTCTGGAAACATGCTATAATAGCGATTCTGAGCAATATAGATCCGGTTTTTGAACATTGGGTGGAATTGCTGCCCAAATTTTTTTTCTGTTGCAGGTTCGGATCTGGGAATAATCCCTATCCGCTTAACTATGGGAAGTACTTGGGCATAGACCCTAAAAATCATTGTGAGGAGTACCACAGGAACCCCGAAGTAGCTAGCCATTGAGAGGACCTGCCAAGCGAGAAGGGCAACAACCCCTACCTGATTGACTAGTTCCCACCCGTGAGGTAAACCAAGAGCTGTCGTTTGTGGCAAAGCGGTTATCAGTTTTACCTGAGCTGTGGAGTGAGGGGTACTGCCCCAATACGCAAGCCGTCAGACAACATTGGTGGCCGAGTGAAAACCCTGAAATGTTAGGAAGCCGCACATACCTGGGGTCCATATCTACTTTCAACTGAACTATTGCCGATCACTGCTGCGCCGTTTCAGATCCATTTTGCAAGCCGTTCCAGATCCAGCCGTTCGGCGTTGTTCCAGATTCCTTCTGAGCCGTAACCGCTCCAGTCTGTTAAAAAAAAAAAAAAAATCCGAGCCGTAGCCGCTCCAGTCTAAAAAAAAAAAGTTTTTCTCCATATCTCCCTTGTTTTACCTCTATTTCCCTTGAAATTTTCAGGGAACCCTTGTCATTCCATTCTGCATATTTCATTCCTGAGGACCCTATCCTCAATTCCCCTTCCTACAGCCCGAAATCTCACATTTGTCGATTTTTAGGGTTTGCCATAACTTCCTCAGATTTCATCCAATCACCTTCAAATTTTACCACAGAGTTCCTTTCTGAATTCTGCTTCTTTGTTCCCCTCTGCCAAATTTTCCCATTCTTTCACCCCGCTTCTGAAATCCTCATTTTTGCTTCCCTGTCTATCTAACAGTGTCCAAAACCTAGTCAAACCCCAATTACCCTTCTGATTTTTTCCCAAATCCAAATTTTCCCTTACTGAAGTAGTTCCTGTTTTTGTTTTCCTACCCAGTCAACAAAAAAAAAAAAAACCTGGTTATGGTTGTCACCCATGCAGGAGCACACACCATGGAGGAAGCACTTGCAGCGATCCAAACCAAACTCCAAGATCTTGATGAAAAATTTCTCATCCTCCATCTTCAGCATTCAGCCATGAACAATACCAGACAGCCAGAATCTTTTGCAGCCACCGGGTTCTCTGCTTCTAGCAATTTTCGTGGGCCGAAGCTTGATTTTCCTCGCTTCAATGGTACTGATCCGACTGGATGGATATACCGAGCAGAACAATATTTCAGTCTGCATAATACTTTTGATGTTCAGAAAGTTCCACTTGCATCCTTTCATTTGGAACAGGAATCCCTTCAATGGTACCGTTGGTACATCAAAGCTCATCCCGAGCCAAACTGGACAGATTTTTGCCAACTCATTTTGCCACAATTTGGTCCTAGTGCTTTTGACGACTTCACAGGAGCACTCACTAAACTTCACCAAACTGGCACAGTGAGAGAGTATCAGATGGAATTTGAGAAACTAGCCAATCACACAGAAGGATTGTCTGATGAATTCTACAGGAGTTGTTTTATCAGTGGTCTCAAGGATGAAATCCGCTCAGAGGTCAAAATGTTTTGTCCCAACACAATGATGGAAGTCCTAGGGTTGGATAAGTTGGCCGAGGACAAGATCGCAGCTCAACAACGCTCCAAACCCACCTTTGTTCCCTTCAGAAATATGGGTTCCCAACGACCTCCCATCACGCCTGCTCTTCAACCAACTCCTATCAAGCATTTGTCTGAAATAGAAATGCAGGCACGCCAAGAAAAAGGGCTTTACTATAATTGTGATGAGAAATTCACTCGGGGACATAGATGTGTTCAACAAAAGCTCTATATCTTGGATGTGGATTCTCCGCCTGCCTTAGAACTTGGTGAAGAAGCTACAGATACAGTAGATGATCCGGTCGACATGCAACACCCGCCTCTTGACACCCCATCTCAGGACGACCCACCCGAGATCTATCTCCATGCTGTAACCGACGTCACCACCCCACAAACAATGCGGGTCAGGGGGTACTTCAAGAAGCTCCCTCTTACCATACTCATTGATTCTGGTAGCATTCATAACTTCATTGACCCTCGAATTGCCAAACAGGCTTATTGTTTTGTCCATCCTTGCTCCAACTTTGAAGTCATGGTTGCCAATGGGGGCACCTTACCTTGCAAGGGGAAGTGTCACAATGTGCGTATCTCTATGGAAGATTATAACCTACGCTCTAACATGTTTGCCTTGTCCTTAGGCGGATGTGATGTGGTTTTGGGCGTTCAATGGTTACACACACTTGGCCCCATCTTATGGGATTTTGCTGAACTCTGGATGCAGTTTAACTTCAATGGGGCACAACACAAATTTCGGGGCTTACAACCAGGGTCTCTCTGCATCATCAGTTCACATCGCCTGGAAAAAATCCTTAAGAAGAATTCACATGGTGTCATCGCTCAGCTCAATTCCATTCAGATGCACCCATCAGTAGTCTCCACTACTTCCTTGGATAGATATGCAGGTATCTTTGTTGAACCAATGAGCTTGCTTCCTTCAAGAGACCTTTCCGGTAAGAATGTAACCACATCTACCTCTCATCAGGAAATGATGGCTATTTTGCATGCAGTACAGAAGTGGCAGCCATACCTATTAGGCAATTATTTCTGCATCAAGACTGATCTCCCGAGTCTGGAAAATTTTCTGGAACAATGGGTCTCCTCCCCAACACACCTGCAATGGGTTATCCAAATCATGGGTTATCCCTATGTGATCACTTACAAGAAGGGTAAGGACAATATGGTGGAAGATGCTCCTTCTCGCACAATTGATGACCCAGTTTCTCTTACAGCTCTTTCTCTGCTTGTTCCAAATTGGTTGCCATATGTTCAACAGGGCTATCTCTTCTATGATCTCCATGCTTCTTCATCAACAGGGCACTCTGGGTTCTACAAAATGTATGACCAGGAACAATGTAACTTCTTTTGGCTGGGACTAAAAATGACAATTCAACAGCTGGTGGCTAACAATGATACTTTCCAAGTCAACAAGGGGGAATCGACACTCCTTTCGAGATTGATCAAACCCTTGCCCATCACTACACAGCTTTGGCCAACCATTTCTATGTATTTCCTAGCAACACTCTGGTGGTACAATACCACATCTCAAAGGACACCATATGAAGCAGTCTATGGACAAACACCGCCAGTTCTTATTCCATACACCCTTAGCAGCTCCCCAGTTCAGGAAATTGACTTGGTTCTTTGAAACCGCGATCAGATTCTTCTCATTCTGCAGGACAATCTTCACATGGCCAGAATTCGCCTGAAACAACAATCCGATCAGCACCGTTCTGAACGCATTTTCCACGAAGCTGACAGGGTTCTTCTTCATCTACAGCCTTCCAAGCAATCCTCCTTGACACTCCAAAGGCGTTAGTGGCCCGAAATGCAAACCAAGGATGCTACCGAGGAACCACTCCTTCAGATTCTGCAGCAATTTCTGCAACCAAAGCTTTGAGGACAAAGCTTTTTCTAAGGGAGAGGGGATGTTAGGAACCTATGTCAACCCTTCTCTTTACTATGTTAGTATATTGTTGTTGGACGCATATGCTTTGTAAGTCGTCCCGTAGTATTTGTTGATCCGTAGTTTATATTAGCCCATAGTATTGGACGCATATGCTTTGTAAGTCATCCTGTAGTATTATATGTCCCATGGTTTTGACTCATAGTATTGGGCATAGACTTAGTATATAAGTGTGTGTTGAGGTCATTGAAGGCACCGTGAAGTTAATTGTATTGAGCTTGCTTAAAGGAGGTTGCCCCCTCGAAGTGGCCCATGATCAATATAAAAGCGATTCTATTCTATTATTTCTGATATCTCGTGTATTTGCATTAATTAATTATTGCAGGTACATCACACAAGGTTTCATCATGTTATGCAGTTAGCATAAATGTGTTCAACTTATCACAATGATAGTCTCCATACTTGTTTTATAAAATAATAATAATAATAAAATCATCCTTGTTTGACCTTTCAGTAGGTTTGTCAAGTTACACTTTCCACATTATCATGTGAGGGTCAAGTGAAGTTTGTAGTTTTTCATTTTCGTTATATGTCTCATCATGGTGAAAAACTAATGTGATCATGTTCAGCTCATGACGTTGGTCACCTCAGTATCTCATTTTCAACTTTCCAGTCTAATTCACCCTCTCGAATGTATGTCAAATTCTCGGAAAGTAAATGCATCCTGCATTGTGATGGCAAAAAAATTAAAAATTAAAAATCATCAAGTTTGCTTCCTTCGATGACTATTCCTACTACCACTTTTTTTTTTCATCATTCCCTTTCAATTGACTTACTCCTATTTGTATACTTAGAATGCTCTTAAAATTTCTTTCTTTTTTTAAGCAAGAAATTTATATTATAATAGAGCCTTTAGTGCAAAGATGTCAAAACAATCATAGCCTAGCCTGCTTAAAACTTTTGTAGTGCTGCCAGATAAGTCTTTTCACAGTTCTTTAATTTCTCCCTACTATCCCCACTAAACAACTTCCACTTATTTTTATCCCATTACAACTAGATTTCTTCATATCACCTTTCACTATCCCAAAATTGCTAAAAACTAAAATACTATAAGAATACGAGCTATTAACCGTAGACATGAGCTATAAAGCCTGGAAAAAAATAGGATAAAAGCGAAACTAAATAGACAGATCCCTTCCCACAGCCTCTTACTCTGATAGATCATTTGGGCACATGAGGTATTTTCCGGTAAAACACGGTCCCCGAACGCAGACCTCCATGGTTTCCATCGTCCACTGCTACTGGCTGACTGATCGAACCATGGATAGGACAGGGTCCATGACTTTCTTCCGTAGACGTTTCGGCCTCAGAACCATCATTATCCGGAGGTTGGAGCGGAATTCCCATCTTCAAAGCAATGAGGTCTACGTTTTTGTGCATCAACCTATTATCATAATAATGTTCCTTCCATTCCTTGACTGGTTCATCGTCACCCCTTGATTTTTTTCCTTATCCATCATGACATGAGCCAACAACTCTTTTGTGACCCAATAGGTAGTAATCATACATTCATAGGCAGAAATCCTACCAGCCGTCGTACCTGGGTCTCTAACCCATTCCTCAACCTCTTCCTTTACAGTCTCAATATTCATCTCCTTCACTCGGCTCCACAAATCTTGTTCTAGTCGCTCGATTTCTTCTCAGATCATGGGAGGAATACGATCCTTAAAGAAGTGAGTAGACTGCCCCGCTCTTTTAAGTTCCCGGGTAGCCTTCTTCCGAACTCTTACCCCGCCTCACTTGTCTCCTTGGAGCCATAGGGGTCGAAGCCAAGTTGATAAGCTTTTTCCAATACCGGCAGTGCACTCTCACAGAAGCCAAACACATGATTTGAAGTTGCACTATTCCAGTGGGATGGTAATTGTTCTCCATATTTATAGTCATCTTTCCAATCCATATTCGGTTAACTGTGTTGAAAACTCTATACTTTCTCTCTGTCCGCATGGTACTGCTTTTAAATCTTCCTACTTTCCTCCTTGGTTTGTCGTACGTCGCCCACCGTTCAAGGGACATTTCCATAACCTTTCCTCATTATTTGCAGATGGGGGATTTGAATGCGTACTCATATGTGCGTACTCATTTTGACTCTTAAACATTATTTACCTTCATGTCATATCAACAATTCACATTTATTGTTGGAATAATTTTCTCTCTGCAAACTAACCATCATCAATTAGTCTTAATTAATGGCTTGCTTTCATTTTAGCTAAGGAAACAATCCTTCTTAGTTATTTTCTTCCTTCATGGTTGATCTAAAATTAAATTTGTAGAAACCTCAATCACCTTCCTTCAAGGATTTCAACCACCATGTTTAACCAACATTCCATAATATTCCCGCGTTGACTATCCTTGATAATCAACAAAACTATCATATTCTCAAGTACTCACCCATCCTTGGCCTAATTCACATTGCTAATTAATATGCAACTTTACCATGCTTTTCTCTTCTGAATATATCTCCACTCCATTGAGAAAAACAACATTATGATGTACATAGGATCATCCTTAGTCTAGCTTACCACTAGCACATTCCTATATTGCCATACAATTTTTTTTGTTTTTTTTTTAAGTACTATCATATATATAACACAACATCTAAATCCAAATAAAGAATTTATATTTTTAATTTCACTTCTTCAACAAAGATATACTTAGTTACTTAATATTTAAAACTATGTCTAAATCTCAATTAAGCATTCATATTTCAATCATATTTCATTTGGTGTCAATTTCTTTCTTTTCAACATTCATTTATATACATGTCCACACACACACATATATATATATATATATATGAAACATTATTTACTTTCACCACAAGAGTTAGAATTCACCCATATCAAAATTTTACTTATTCTACAATTATATAAACGGCTTGATATTTTAAAATAATGTCTAGATTTTCCAAGAACTAGAATTTTCATTAAGACTCATTCTCTCTTGTTAAAACATGTAATAATAAATTTCCATCTAATTACATTAACACTCCTTATCTCTTGTTAAATACATATAATAATTAGGCCTAACAATGTAAACACATTTCTTAACATGTATAATAAATAAGAAATTAATCTCCTTTTCATATTGCATGTCACAATCTTAATTGATCTTTTTAAACTTATAACAACAAAAAATTTCCTATATTTATAATACATGATATTACTGAATCACATTTCTTAAAACATATATTAAGTAAGCCTTAATCTATATTCATATCATATGAAGTAAATCGATTTATTTCCTTAAATGTATAACTAATAAACATTATCATATGTTCTTAATACATGGAATCGTTTACTTTCTTTTCTCAAAACATATAATTAGTAATGCATTATCTTTTTTATACAGGATGGAAACCATACTTAATACAAAATTATTAGGTCACGTTTCTTAAAACATATAATAAGTAAGCCTTAATCTATATTCATAACATATGAAATAAATAAATTTATTTCCTTAATAAACATTATCATATGTTCTTAATATATGGAATGGTTAACTTTATTTTCTCAAAACATATAACAAGTAATACATTTTTGTTTTATAAACATGATGGAAACTACCATACTTAGGGTTTATTTAAATTCCTTTTGAAATAATGGTAACGCATAACATTTTTACCTATACAATTATAAAATATAAACTTACATAACTTCTCAATCTTTTATATATCATGTATCTTAAATAACTTAATTCGGAAGAACTTTTTCATATGTATATATATGAACTCCACCTCTTTTAACTTTGCTTGAACAATTAATATTTAATAACCCATGACTTCTTCATATTTAATTCACATATATGCTTTTTAATGTAAACAAGAGTGGAGGCCTCTTTCATTTTAATTCAAACCACGTTTATAGTGTAATGTCTTTGAATCTTCAATTACTTGATACTTAGAATGCAAGCTATACAAACATATGTAATATGCCCACAAAATACCTTTCATTAACATATCCTCTTTGTCGAGCTTATGTTATAGACTTTATACCGATCCTAGGAAGATCATTTTAATTAACATAAGACATTCTTATGGAACGCATATAAAATATGACTTTAAACTTTAACATATATCAACCCGTTAACACATGGTATGTCAACCCATCCATATCCTTTGATGATCGAATATTCGATCCAATCAAATATGCATTAATAATGTTTAAAGTTGAGAACTTTCGTATTCTTTTCTATGCCAACGATTAATTGATTTAAAATGTAATACTCAAGTACTTAAGTGGAGGTCGATATAATTTTTATTTTTTTTAAACTAGCATAGATTTATCTTAAATCCGTAGGATCCAATTACATCTATTTTTTAATTATTTTTCCTAATATTTGATTTTATGAACCAACATGGATTTTTTTTAAATACTTTCCATAATTTTTTATTTTATGAGGAGACATAATTTTTTTTTAATTATTTTGTTAGTAACAAACGTTACATCACACACGTTACAACCTCTCCCCCATACTAGGTTGTAGAGCAACTCGTTTCACTCGGTGCAAAGAAAGATTAATTATATCCCAGGATTTGACAGCATACATGCAACTCTCTTAAATCAGGGATATCTATACCCCATTATGTCATTCCACGGATTTATAATAAGCTTTGATTTGTTTGCGCATTAGATAGATCTGCTATCATATCAATTCAGTATTCAAAATTAAACAACAAATTCATCATAAACACTACAATATTTTTTTAAACACGATATCATGAGACACTAGGTCCAAGAGTTTGAAGCTCACTCTGATACGAAAATGTAGGGTCCTCCCGAGACCCTAGCTAGAACTTTAAACAAATATATAGTTTAACATAACTAAAACGTAAATTGCATCATCATATTCCTTAAGAATTTATATAAAAGTTATAACAAAAATTTGAAAAGAACTTGTTATGTGATGGTCAATCCCGTGTTTGTCAAAGTCCTTGAAGTAGTTTCCGCACGATCCAAATCCTGATCTTCACGAATTACCGAGAGCCTCCTCGGTTGACCTCCCTACCTTACCGGGATCAATCTTTTTCCTCCCGATCCCCAGAGCAATTAGGGGTTGCAAGAACATACAAGCATTGACTCTCTGATGGGATCTCCCAATCCCCGGAGCAATTATCAACCAAACTCCTATGAACCACACTCAAATGAAAACTTCTATTACGAAGTCCATCCAACATTAGGGAGCACGAGATCCTTTTCTCTTCATTCACCTTTTTATTAAATAGAAAAAGTCTTCAGCGACATGTGTCGTCCCATGCAAAATTAACTTTTAATTTATTGATTCTTTAATATTCATTCTCATGCAACAAGTGTTACTCTCACATATTAGTGCACCTAAATTCCTTAATTCTTTCTTAGTTGTCCCCCTAGTCTAAATTCTCAATCCCTATATCAATGGGTGCACGTGGAGTTGATATTTAGATATTTTAAATCTAGATTTGCTCCAAAATCAAATATTTCTAATTTTATTTATGATTGATTTTAATCCAATGCATATCTATCCTAAACTAATGGGTGTACATGGTTTCTACCCCAAATATCCCCTTTTCTAAAATCTCTTAATTTAAAAAGCTCTCTCACTCAATTATTCTCAATTTAATATTTCCATGTGCAACATTCAACATATATGCCTAAATATTTAAATGCAAGAATGTAATTATTTCCCTTTTCCTATCGTTGTCTAGGTACCACTTCTATGGGTCCTTTCGACAACTTACTTGTCCTTGTCCTCGTGTGGGGAGTACTATGTAGCGATTAGGAATCATTAACGTGATCTTTCGAATACACTTCCATGGAGACTAATGGCAATTGAGGAATAAGATCATCCTTATTGTGCACCCCTCAACACATCGTATGGGACCAAATCATTGTGGCCTCGCCCATACGCCACACGCTTCCCCGGGTGAGCTGAGATGGCTTCCAACCCGTGCGTGGAATATTATTTCAGGGTCGATAGTCCGTCGTCGTACCCCTATGTATATTTCTCATTCTTACGACCCCTTTTTATTCCATTTAGAGTCAGTTGGTAATTCATTTTACTTGCTACTACACACGCTCAAAGCGCACATTAGTAGCGTTGCACCATACAACTCATATCATCATGCATTTTCATCTTTATTCGATTATAATTAAAATCAACAACATTTATTCACATTCTTGGAATCAATAAGCATCATTTATTTCATTCATGCATAACATCTTCATAGTTCTCAGGCAATCGATCATATTCATCATTTACTTGTCAATCAACAGTTTTCCTTCAATAATAATAAAGCATAATACGTTTTTCAAGTTTATTTAATCGAGTCACTTCAATATCAGTGCCCTCAATAGTCTAGTCAAACAACTATATCAAGGCGGGCATTACAAGCAACAACCAGCATAATCGATAAATTCTTATAAGGAAGTGTTTCAAAAACCCAAGTCGTTTCCACCTAATAGGGCGACTGAACATGGAATTCACCTATTTCTAGAATCCCCATTATCCAATATAGGATTGTATCGACAATGTCTATTGGAAGAAGGAAATGTAAAGAAGAAATGACAACAACCATTGGAGCATTGAGTCATTAAACCTAGTGTTTCGCAATGTGGTTACCTATCATAACAATAACCAAGAAGGATGGGATTTGGAGAATGTGTGTTGACCACTGAATGTTGAACAAGATAACCATCAAGAATCATCATCCATTGCTAAGGATCAATGACTTGTTGTATAAATGGTTGTAGGCTAAGTATTTCACCAATCTAGACCTTAAATTTCGCTATCAGTGGGTGTGTATTAGAGAAGAAGACACATATAAAATAATGCTTAAGACATGATGGTATTTGTATGAATGGTTATTCATGCCTTTTGGATAATGTAATGCACTTGTAATGTTTATATATTCATTAAATGTTGTGTTGATTCCATCCATAGATACTTTTGTGTTATTTTATATGTATGACATATTGATATCCAATTCAACTAAGGAAGAGCATATCACACATCTACAACAGTTACTAATTCAACCAAGGAAGAGCATATCACACATCTACAATAGTTACTAGACACTTAATAAGAATTAGTCACTAGGCAATTTGAAGAATTACAAGTTTGGTAGAAAGTCCTTGGTTTATATTCAACATATTATCAAAGAAGGAGATTTGAAAATAGATTCAACAAAGATCGAAGCCCTTAGTAAGTGGTTGAATCCAATGAGCATAACAAACTTTAATAAGATTCATGGGAGTAAGATAGTATTTGGGGAAATTCATTGCATTTCGGCATTGCTACACCACTTAATGTTGTGACAATAAAAGAAGAGATTTCATTGGGGAAAACAATATGTCATAGTACAAGTGATGAATAAATGAAAATTGAAGTACCATATCTTGGGAAAGGATACTATGATCCACATTGACCATCAACCACTCTAGTGTTTGCAGCGTCTATCTAAGTTGCAATAGTGAAGAAAATAATAGTGGATTTGACTCCTACAACAATTACATCTAGTAATAAAGTACAAGAAGGGAATTATAAAGTTGCATATTTGTTGTCAAGACCATCCATGCATAAAATTATAGCTATGGGGGCTATGATGCATCTTGAACCCCTTGACCATGAAGTTCAAGGAGAGGAATTCATAAAATATGTAAAGCTTAGAGATGTATTTCAATGACTAACTCATGGAGAAGTTGTTGATTTAGAAGAAGAATAAAATATTCAAGATGGACAACTTTCTAATAGGAACATTGTGCATACCCCAAAAGTGAAGGATTCAATTGGTTGGAGGTCATAATTTGAGAATTTTTGGCACTATGGTATTGGAAAGACCTTATCAGATCTATAGAGGTAAGTGTATTAGCCAAAATTGAAAGAACAATTTTATAGGTACATAAGAGGTCGTGTTCTTTATACCACTAAAAAACTAAGAAACCATAAACTTTGGTACTTGTACATGTCATTACCAATTCCTAGTCAATTGTGGGAAAGCATCTCTATGGATTTTGTTTCAAGGTTTCCAATGACTACCTAAGGCCATGAATACTTGTTTGTGGTTGTGTACCATTTCAAAAAAATGAGTGTGCTTGTGTCTTAGAAGAAGATCAACAAGAGCCATGAAGCAACATATATCTTCTTTTCTAATGTGTGGGGAAATTTTGGATTGCCTTCTTCGATTATGTTTGATCAAGATGCAATATTTTAGGGTAAGTTTTGGAAAAAATTATGGAAAATAATGGATATGATTCAACATTTCATGATATTCCATCCATAGACTGATGGGAAGACCAAATTAGTTATAGAATTTTGCAACAATTATCAACAGGCTACAACAAGAATCATTTGAATCCTTGGGATGAACCATTGGTCTATATTCAAAACTTTTTATGGTTATTTTGTGGAATGTGTTACCTTCCCAATCCTCTATAGTGTGCCATATCAGATGTGCCAAAGAGGAGTGGTCATTTTCCATTGTAAACGCTAAGTTGGGGCTTGTTTTATGTAGAAGTGATGGTCTAGTGGGGCTCAAGACCCTTGGTCTGGTCATGGAAAATCCTCTTGGTTTTCATTTCAATAAGTATTGGCTTAGTGGATCTGTTGAGTGCACCTTGGTGTGGTGGAAGTCCCCCATCATGATGGGAATTTACGCTTTGTGTTGGTGTCTGGTGCTTCTTGGGATGACTCCATTTGGACACATGGCTTAAGGGCTCCCAGACACACTTGTGTTTTTGCTTTGTTGAGGTGATTGTGCATGTAAGGGTTGTCATACCCATATTAGTGCACCTCATTCATGCCCACGTGGACCAATTTTTGTCATGTATTAACCCTCGTATTGGCTCAAGCCTACAAAATTGATGTTGGTGTCATCCTTTTGGAGACATCATACCACCTAAAGAAGGATGGCATTGAAGGAAAAAACAAATCATTGGGGTTAGTTTGGGCATGTTGTCCTCCTTCCAAGTTTAATGTTTCATCAAGTTGCAGTACTTCACTATTTTTGTCATTATTTTATGTTTTATGAGGTTTAGTCCCTGGCTTGTGGGTGACAAACCCTAACAAGTAATTTTAAGTAATTTTAAGTTGGTCGTCCTAAAAAATAGGTTTTAAGTTATCCTAATCACATAAAAATAAGGCTATCCTCCTCATTTGTAACATGATATATTGGGACCAAATAAAGTTGTTTCTCTTTTTCTTCTGGTCTACATCGATTAAATGGTGAGCACCTCTCTTCTTGGCATATTGGAAGTTTAATGTGGTGATTTTGTTGAAATAATGTAACTTGGAAGAATATTCTACTTGTATTATTCCTCCTTCGGGATATATCATTAATGTAAAAGGTCATGTAAAAGTCATGAGGTAAAACCTCCATTGTAAGTCGTGTCGTTAGTACCCAAAAGAATGTAATAAAATATTATATTGAGTTTTTCCTAGGGAGGTCGGCTCAATTAAGTTAGTGAGGCCAACCTAGTTAGGTTAAATGTCAAGTAAAAGGTAAAGTATAAATAGAGAATGTTTCCTCTCATTTGTACCATTCACTCACTCAAGCATTGTGCACTAAGAGGAGAGAGGAAGATTGCGAAGGAGGAGGAGGATAGCTCTTTGCTCTAGAGTTTGGATTATGTCTCTCTTCTTTATGAGACTTATTTCTTTGGGAATTGTACTTTGGTAATCTATATTAAGGAAGTTATTGCTAGGTTTTCTTCCCCTTGAGGGTTTCCCAGGATAAATTGTTGTGTACCTTGTGATTGTGTGTCTTTCAGAGATCCTATTTATGTTGATGTTATTGTGAAATTGTATTAAATGCTAATGAAGTAGGAATCTAAGTTATTGCAACATATAAAATTAACATGGTATCATATCTAGACTAAAATGAGCAACTCTCACTAGGTAAATCTCTCTCTCCTTCTCCGGACAAGAAAAATTAGGGCTTTCTACTGAAGAGGAATTTTAGAGTGCAAGTGACATTGGGAAGTGTGTCTATCCAAGGCGCATCTTTTGGCACCAAGATCAAAATTTCTCAGTGGCTAAATCTTCCAGAAAGTCAAACCCTAGTTTGACCTGGGACCATAAAACCAAAAACTACAGTCCAAAATTTCGCAAGTCTGGTTTCAGGGGTGAAATTTTTTATTCTTCATAAACAAACTGTACCAGCATACTCGCCTCAGTCAAACACATCTTTTGGTGAGTTCAGTTTTCATTTTTGAGAAATTTTAATTTTTTGTCCTTTTTTTTGCTCTCTGGGATAAGATGGCCCCAAGCACTAAGCTTGATGACCAGTTGGAAGGAATAGAACATTTCAATGCTTGGAAATAAAGAATTGGACTCATTCTAGAAGAGAATCATCTTGCAAACTTTGTTAAGGAAGTTGTGCCAGAACCCGTAGAAGCTGAAGCAAAGGAAAAACATAAGAAGGACAAGATTAACGCTAAGAGGATCATAGCAGATTCCATCAAGGACCACTTGATTCCTTAAGTGTCCTCCAAGAAAAATCCTAAGGAAATGTTTGATTCCCTATCAAGAATGTATGAGGGAAAGGACATTAATCGGAAGATGAATTTGAGAACCCAACTCAAAAGTACAAAGGTGAATCAAGGTGAATCTATCCAAGAATACTTTACAAGGGTCTCAATTCAAAGAACAACTAGAAGCAATTGGAGACAACCTTGATGAATATGAATTAGTGATGACCGCTCTCAATGGTCTTACTAGACCTTGGGATTCTTTTATCGATATAATGTGTGCAAGAAAGGAAAGTCTACAATTTGAAGTTGTATGGGAAGAATGTGTTCAATAGGAAGCTAGAGTGGCAAATCGAGAAGCACTACTCAGAGATGATGATCAAGCTCTAGCTACCCATACTAAAAGAGGAAAATAAAAATATCACTACAAGAAGGAAACTAATAAGGATTTTCATCCTCCTAAGAAGTTTCAGAAGTACAAGAAAGGAAAATACAAACAGAAATACTTCTCTTCTTATCAATATTATTATTGTGATAAGATGGGACATATTGCTAAAGATTGTCCAGTAAGAAAAGAAGATTAACAAAAAGACATCATGTTCATTTTTCCGAAGATGATGAAGAAGAATAAGAAGAAGGACCTCCCAGGAAGTTACCAAAGGAAGAAATTGAAGAATATGTCGTATAGGTGGTGCTTCAAAGCACTCTCTCCATTCTTGAAGAAAAGGACTCCCCTCAAGTTTCACTAGGAGAATAGGAGAAGCCACTTACAAGCTTGATTCAGGAACCCCGATGAAGGTGAAGGATAATACTTGATCATCATTATAGATCATAAGAAAAGGACCTCAGAATCAGATGATGGAGTAGAGCTCACCATCATACATTCCAGTAATCCCTACAAGGAGACTAGGATCAAAAGAGATCCCACCAAACAAACTAAGATAAGTATTTGAATTATCATTTTATCAAATTGCTTAAACGCTATTGTTCAGTTGTGTACATATCTATATTCCTAGATTTAGGAAGTGTAGTATGCATAGTTGCATTAATGAATAGTTTACTACTAATATGCATGTGACGGGTAAGTGGTGTATGGTATTATACAACATTCCATTGCTACTTATCTAGAGTGAAACCTCTTTGCTGACATATTAGGAGTAGTGCACGCTCTTAATAATGTTCTGGTAGAGATAGAAGGCATATAGAAAGTTACCATATGAATACGGGATATGGATAAATGTTGTGTTGAAGCATTGGCTAACAGTTGCATGACTGTGAGACCTATATCTTTATACATAAGAATTGTTTTATGAAATGTTTCTAATCATGAAACTAAATTTGATTTGTAGGAAATATCGTGTATAATATCCTACAAGAGAATAATGATGAGATTTGTTCCAAAGAACAAGTGATGATGACATTCAAGAAGACTTATAAAGCATACTACAGATGAACAAAGTGAGAGTGATTCGACTATAACAAGACGTTGCCTTGGTGGAAAATGATGTATATTACACTAGACAGATGGTGATATTAAAAGTAACCTCCGGAATTCAGAACTCTCTAAAAAGAACCACATGTCCCAGCTTGAAGAAGTATATGAAGAAGATGTAGAATTGCACAACCGATGAAAGAAGAAGCTCGTTCCAGGATTTGAAGTATGGCAGAGCCCAGAAGGAATCTTCCTTCACCAAGGGAAGTATGCAGTAGAAATATTTGATATGTCGGAGTGTAATTCCACGGTCACACCCATGGATACAAATTTGAAGTTGTTGACTAATGCTTCGTCAAAGTTAGTGGATGTGACACTATATAGACAGATTATTGGGTCATTGATGTGAGTCAGTATTTGGTTGAGCCCAGATGTGTTCACCTTGTAGCTGCAAAGAATGTGATGAGGTACCTAAAAGTTACGGTAGACTATGATCTTTGATCATGACTTCATATTGTACGATTATACAGATCTGAGATATGGTGCAAAAGGGAGTTGTAAAGCTCCAATATGTGAGCATAGATGAGCAAGTTGCAGATGTGTTGACTAAGCCTCTATCTCATGTGAAGTTTGAGCATTTTCTAGACAAGCTTGGTATAGTCCATAAGGACTTCCATCGAAAGGGGGAGTAGTTTTAATGATGATGCAGTTGAGATTGATCATCCTTATACAATGATCCCGTAATTCTGAAAGGAAGGATAGTCTTAAATGTTGATCCTTAGACTAAAATCTTGTAATTCCGAAAGGAAGGATAGTCTTAAATGTTGATCCTTAGACTAAAATCTTATAATTCCGAAAGAAAGGTTTGTCTAAGATGAGGTTGTTGGAATGAATCCCTAGTTCTGAAATGAAGGATTGTCCATGATCCCTAGTTCTAAAAGGAAGGATCACCAGTGTTGTTGGATTGAATCCCTAGTTCCGAAAGGAAGGATTGTCCATGATCCCTAGTTCTGAAAGGAAGGATCACTGGTGTTGTTGGAATGAATCCCCAGTTCTGAAAGGAAGGATTGTCCATGATCCCTAGTTCCGAAAGGAAGGATCAATAGTGTTGTTGGAATGAATCCCTAGTTCTGAAAGGAAGGATTGTCCATGATCCCTAGTTCTGAAAGGAATGATCACCAGTGTTGTTGGACTGGATCCCTAGTTCCAAAAGGAAGGATTTTCCATGATCCCTAGTTCTGAAAGGAAGGATAACTAGTGTTGTTGGATTGAATCCCTAGTTCTGAAAGGAAGGATCACCAATGTTGTTGGAATGAATACCTAGTTTTGAAAGGAAGGATTGTCCATGATCCCTAGTTCTGAAAGGAAGGATCAACAGTGTTGTTGGACTAAATCCCTAGTTCCGAAAGGAAGGATTTTCCATGATCCCTAGTTCCGAAAGGAAGGATCACCAGTGTTGTTGGACTAAATCTCGTAGTTCAGAAAGGAAGGATTGTCCATGATCCCGTAATTCCAAAAGGAAGGATCACCAGTATTCTTTTTGTATCAGGTCTTATACTGATGTTGATGATGATGTTGATGTTACAGCTTTGTGTTGCAAATGATGATGTTGATGTTCCATATTTGTGCTGCAGATGATGATGTGGATGTTCCAGCTTTGTGCTACAGATGATGATATTGATGTTCCAGCTTTGTGTTGTAGATGGTGATGTTGATGTTCCAGCTTCGTGTTGCAGCTGATGATGTTCCATCTTCGTGCTGCAGATGATGATTTTCCAGCTTCGTGTTGCATATGATGATGTTCTAGCTTCTTGCTATAGATAATGATGTTCCAGCTTCGTGTTGCAGATGATGATGTTCTAGCTCTGTGTTGGAGATTTTGATGGTGTTACAGCAAGATGATATTGATGGTGTTGAAGAACTTCCAATGATTTATAGATGTACCAACCAATTTTCCAGATGATGTTGTTAATGATGCCTCCTCCTCCATCCTTCCGATGATGTTGTGTAGAGCCACACATGGTGTTGTTATTGTCAGTAGAATACCCTTCTTGTTAAGGGGGAGTGTTGAAATAATGTAACTTCGAAGAATATTCTACTTGTATTATTCCTCCTTCGGGAGATGTCATTAATGTAAAAGGTGATGTAAAAGTCATGAGGTAAAACCTCCATTGTAATTCAGGTCATTAGTACCCAAAAGAATGTAATATAAATATTATATTGAGTTTTCCCTAGGGAGGTCGGCCCAATTAAGTTAGTGAGGCCAACCTAGTTAGGTTAAATGTCGAGAAAAAGGTAAAGTATAAATAGAGAGTGTTTCATCTCATTTGTACCATTCACTCACTCAAGCATTGCGCACTAAGAGGAGAGAGGAATATTGCGAAGGAGGAGGAGGATAGCTCTTGGCTCTAGAGTTTAGATTTTGTCTCTCTTCTTCATGAGACTTATTTCTTTGGGAATTGTACTTTGGTAATCTATATTAAGGAAGTTATTGTTAGGTTTTCTTCCCCTTGAGGGTTTCCCAGGATGAATTTGTGTGTACCTTGTGATTGTGTGTCTTTCATAGATCCTATTTATGTTGTTGTTATTGTGAAAATGTATTAAATGCTAATGAAGTAGGAAACTAAGTTATTTCAGCATATAAACTTAACAAATTTGAGGCTTTTACTAAGTCTTGTGAGGCTTGTCTAAGGGAAATCATTCTTGATAGGTTTACTCTCTTCTTCTTTGCTCTTCTTTTGTGGTAAGATATTTAGTTGTTGTGTCTTGCACTATAAGAGACATCCAAGGTAAGAGATAATTAGGTTTTTTATGCATAATAGCATTGTCTTCTAAGTGATACATCCCTTCTTGGAGAGTCTCTCTTGCTATTCCTTTGGCACCTCTCTTTTCCCCAATTAGGTCAAAACCAACACAACCCTAGGGTTTCCTGGTTTGCCATAATTCATACAAAATTTCTTGAGAGGAATGTTAACTACAATTCCTCCGTGGCCTTGAAGGGATGAGACTTAGGTATTATTTTCTCAGCTTCACTTGGAATCTCTTTTATTCAATTTATGGTACTATACATTACAAAAAAAATCAAATATTGTAAAAAAACACCCTTAAATTTTTATATTTTTTGTAAAAATCCAAAAATATTTATTTTGTGCCCTAGTTATTTTATTTTTTGAAGTTGTTAATTGCAATAATAAATTTCATATCTTGATAAAATATTGCAAAAATCCAAAAAAGTTAAAAAATATTACAAAAAGTATAATTTTTAGCCCTAAAAGTGCCCTAAAGGAGGTGACATCATCCTAAGGTTAGGTGATGTCATCCCTTAGGGTTTTTTGCAATTTTGGTTGTGTTGTTATTATAGGTCCATTTCAAAGGAAAATTCAAACCCTAGGGGTTTGAGGAACATTGGTCCAAATCCTAGGTCACTCGTGGTGACCCAGGGGGATTCATGGCCCTAAATATTTCCGGTTCACCTTGACTACATAAAATTTCAAGTCTCAAGTATAAATCAACATTGAAACACATATTTCATCTGCCAAAAGAGGAGTTCCCTACAAGGGATTGATGCACCCCCTATAGATAGTTGCTGAGAGGTAAAATTTGTGTAATTCAAACAGTTGGTTGGTAATATTTGTTGGGTTTTATCTTATTGGTTTTTACTAAATAAAATAGAATAATATTTTGTATATTCATCATTGCTCCTAACCTTCCAAGTCAAGAGGTTTATTATACATATCTTTCGTTGACTCCATAAGCCATTGGTCTACTAATAGTGGGAAGGTCTTGTATGGATAGAAGTGTTTTCTATTGTGTTTCTTACAGGTCTATCCTTACCTCATTGCGGGGCTCCTGTGACCTAAGAATAAATTCCTAAAGGGGAAGGAGGATTACATTGAGGTGACATTGGGTGTACCTCCTTGAAGAGTTCTCGATCATAGCACCGGGTCCACATATAGAATTTGTGTCCACTTATCTTATTTGGCTCCACTTACCTTCAGTCGTGGAAGAGTGCTAGTTTGTTAGGTAACAACATGCATGTGCAAAAATCCTTAACTTGGTTGTGAAAATAATCATAGACAAAGTTAAGTAAAAGAGAAAAGGTAAACATGTAAGCATCATAATTAACCCTAAATTATAAGAGAAAAACAAAAAATCTCTAAATTAAGGATTTATTTCTTTAAAGGAAATTCCAACACAATTATTGGGGGGAAATAAGAAATGTTTTATTACACCAATGGAGAGGAATAAAACCTTTTTTTTTAACTGAAACGGGTAAATTTATTAATAATAAGGTAAAAAAGAATGAGTTGTGGCTGAAGCCAACCCAGCTGGTTACAATAATCAAGTGTTTAGCAAGATAATATTTTTTGATATGAGAATCATTTTGAGTGCAAATGAAAATTGGGAATCAATTTGTTGTTTCTTCAAAAGAGTGTTGATCTTTCAAAATTCTTCCAACAATTCGCAGAATGCTGTGTTCTTTAGCTGTGATTTTCAAGTGTTTGAGAGAGTATGTTGTGCATTCATGGATATGTTGAGCGTCTATGTGCTACCCTCTAAATCCTTCATGCATAGTGCCTACGCTTATGTCCTTCATGCTTACTCTGTCTCTATGTGCCGAGTAACATCGCTTATGTCTTTCATGCTTAATCTACGGAAGAGCTCTGTGGTGATGTCCTGCATTAAAGCCCAGCTTCCATGTTTTGCGAAGAAACACTGCGATATGCTCTACTTATAAGATAAGCATTGTGCCAAGTGTTGTGCGATATGCTTCGTAATTCCTGATTTCCTTCCAATGTCGGATTTTCCAGCTAAGGAGAGCGAAGACATTGCAAATATTCAAATGTGTCATTCGAATTCCTTGAGTTAGCATCAATGCAGATGAGGTCCTTTAAGGAATATGATGATAACTGGTTTCTTCATTGTAGAATTGAATATTTCTAGATTCTAGGCTTGTTCCAGCTTTTGCCTCCATATCTGCTTCATAATTTAGGTCCCATAGGATATGAAATTCTCTAAATTGAGTAAATGAGTTTGCAATATTTTGAATTTGTTCCAAAATCCTTTTTAATGCTATATTGCTTAAATTTGTGTTTGTATTAAGGGATTTGATTATAATAAGAGAGTCTCTGAAGACCTGTAATCTATCTATTTTTCTTTCTTTGGAAATTTGACAACCTTTTAGTAGAGCAAGGGCCTCTGTTGTGTTGTTTGAGCAGACACCAAGGCCCCATCTATATATGATTCTTGGTGTCCCCCCAGAGGTTAGAAAAACACCACCTGGTCCTGTCACACCAGGGTTTCTTCTGGATGCACCATAAAAATGTAGACAATCCATTGTTTGATTGTTTATCCATTCTTGAAAGTTGGAATCGGAGAGTCTAATTTGCCAAGGTGGTCGTTGACGAGCTCGATAATTCATTTTTCTGGAGCTTGGGATAGTGATTTCGATACAGTTTAATTCTTCATCACTGAGATTTGAGTCCATATTGAACTTGGATATGTTCAGGCATTCGAGAAGCAATCCTTTGGCTTCTCCAGCGACTTGCGTGGGGGAATAATTGATATCATGGAAAATAACTTGGTTACGAGCAATCCATATTTTCCAACAAGTAATTTTGGGGATAGTGATCCAGATTTGAAGCCAGAGTTTTTTTTTGGAGAGGGGGGAGGGGTAGATGGATCTCCATTTCTTGAAGAGGGAGGTTGTGGTATTGAGTATTGGTAGGATTATATCAAGCTCATGAATCATAAGATTCCAAACAGTTTTTGAGAAATGGTAGTCCAAGAAGAGGTGATCTAATGTTTCTAAATTTCTGCGGCAGAGAGGACACCAATGTGGCCCGATGAATCCTCTTTTGACAAGATTTTCTCCAGTGAGCGCCTTTCGATGGAAGAGATTCCAGATAAAAAAATTAATTTTAGGAAGTCCAAAGGGATTCCAAACTACATTCCATAGACTTTTCCTTGGGGCTTCATTAGTTTGGAGAGTGTTGAAACCAAATTTTGTGGTGTATTCTCCTTTTGGACCCCATCCATGATCATCTTTGTCCTGGAGATGTGGGGGGGAACAACCATTCATCTTTTCAATAAGAAGGATTATGGATGATTCAAGGTTGGCAGGTGTAGAGAGATTCTTCCAGCTCTGCCATGTGCCTGAGGTATTCCAGGAGTTGAGGTCGTTCAGTGTGATGATTCCTTGTTGTTCAAGCCAATGAGCAAGGTCGTGCAGCTCGTGTAGATTCTGGAGAGGCTCATTCCCCATTATTTTATCAGAGAATATGTTGATTTTCATTCCATCACCAAGAACCCAATAAAGCTCTTGTATGAGGAAATCCCAAGCTGCTTTGCACAGTGTCCAGATCGAAGATCCTTTGGAAGTGGGTTTGCTATCAAGGCATCTTGAGTTGTTTTAGTTTAGATATTTCTTTCTGAGCATTTGAATAACAGGGTGTTTTTTGTTGTGCAGGATTTGCAACAGAATTTTGCCTCCCATCGCCAAATTTGCATGAAGGGGATCTCTAATTTGGAGGCTGCCCGAAGACTTTGAAAGCTTTGTGATGCTCCAATTCACTAAGTGAATTTTGTTCTTATTGTTTTTTCCTCCCGTCCAAAGGAATTCTCTAAGTAATTTACTGATTTGTTCGGACACTCCTTTAGGTGCCAACAGAATAGAGGATTGGTATATTGGAAGAGTTGATAACACAACCTTTACTAATAGCATTTTCCTTGTTTTGTTAAGCCATTGTCCTCTCCATTTTCTTATTTTAGACTTGATTTTGCTAATGGTCTCGTCCCATATTCCATATTTTGCATGACCTTGAGTGATTGGGAGACCCAAGTATATAAATTTATCCCATTGCTTGTGATCTTTGATTCCAATGATATTGCCAATATTTGTTGCGGAGGCATTGTTTGAATTCCAGTCATAGATTGCGCTTTTATGAAGGTTGATTTTGCCTCCAAAGGCATTGTAGTACCAGGTCAAGTTTCGTTTGAAATTACGTGCAATGATGGAAGAGCCTCCTCCCAGTAAGAGAGAGTCATCAGCAAAGAGGGTTTGATTGAGAGGCAGGGAATCAGAGGCGAGGTTGAGTCCAGGTAGGGAGCCAGTGGTGAGATCACAGTTCATTTTTCGTCTAAGTGAGTTAGCCATAAGGATGTAAAGAAAGGAGGATAAGGGGCATCCTTGTCGGATTCCGTGAGTGGATTGGAAGAAGTTGGTAGGGATTCCATTGACCAGGGGGGAAATCCAAGGCCCTTTTATGCAAGCTGAGATCCATCTAATGAAGGTTTCTCTGAATCCAAAATTTCTCATGACTTTAAGAAGGAATGAGCATTTGACACAATCGAATGCATTGGCCATGTCAAGTTTGATTAACATACATTTTTCCTTGCAGATCTTGCTGGAGTGGATGGCTTCTTGTACGAGGATGACATTGTCCAGAATTTGTCTCCCTTCCAAGAATCCTCCTTGATTGTCGGAAATGATTTTGTTGAGGAGGGGCTTCATTTTGTTAGATAGGATTTTGGAAATTATCTTGTATAATGCGTTGCATAAGGAGATTGGGAGGAATATGCTGAAAGAGCTTGGATTCATCTCTTTTGGTATAAGTGCAAGGAATGTGGAATTGGTGCATCTGCTAATTTTTGCATTTGAGGGGAAGCTCTTGACCATTATCATATAATCGATTTTGATATACTGCCAGCATGCTTTGTAGAAGTGAATTGAATAATCGTCAGGTCCTAGCGCTTTGTCAGGGTCAAAAGACCATATGGTATTGATGACTTCTTGCTCAGTGAATGGCCTGAGTAAATCAGCGTTGTCCTCCTGCGTGATACTTTTAGGGATATGCTCGAGGAGTATCTGCTCTCCTTCTTCTTCAGCGTTATCAATCTCAGTGTATAGATTGGATAAATGATTATGTGCTGTGATTTTGATGTTCTCATGCCCTTTGACTATCGAACCGTCTTCAGTTTTGATTTCTGACATGTAATTTATCTGTTGTTTTCTTTTGGTTTGCTTGTGGAAGTAAGCAATATTTATGTCACCGGCTTTGAGCCAAGTACTTCGAGATTTTAATCTTCAAAACTCTTCCTTTTTGCGGAATGCTTGATAATATTTGATCGGATAATTGACTTTTTGTTGAAGCGTAGAGCTATCAATTGGACGTTCGTCTTGAAGGATTTGGACGGATTCCAATTCGTCAACTGCTTTTTTCCTGAAATTCGTTGGTGGGGGGAAATTAGATTTGGCCCAATTTTTTAAAGCCTTTTTTTTATGATAAGATTCTGCTCCCAAACGAATCTAGGGGAGCCAGAGATAGGGGTCTTCCAGGATTTGTCTAGAATGTCCCAGAATCTAGTATGGTTTAGCCATTAGGGACTGAATCTGAAGGGAATCGGACCTAGATCATCCTTTTCTTGAAAATGGAGCTGGATTGGATTGTGGTACGAAGCCAGATTTGCCATTATTTTTGAGATGGTAGTTTGTTCATCAATCAGAAGGATGATTTGAATGAGGAACCTATCTAATCGAGCCATTATATTTCCTTTTCCCAAGCGCTTGTTGGACCAGGTATATTTCCCTCTCTTGGGTTTGATGTCGAGTAGATCCGATCTATGGATGAGGGATTCTACTTGAGATATGAATAGATCCTTTCCAGTGGTGCCTCCCTTTTTTCAGTCGTGGATAGTGTAATATTCATATCTCCAACTAAAATTAGATTATGTGGAGCGTATGCATTTGGGAATTCTTCGAGGAACTTCCATCACTCTTTCTTTTCGGAGTATGGATTGGGAACATACATGTTGAAGAGTGCAATTTGATTGTTGCTCTGGACGTGAGTGAGCTCTATGTAGATCCAATTTTGAGTGGCATAGGAGCTATGCAATTGGAAAATGTATGAAGACCATAGGGTTTCTATACCACTGGAGGCCCCTCTGGCGCTTACAGCAATTCCGGTGTTTTTCTTCCATTTTTCTTTTCCAATGTCTAGGACGAACTTTTCATCGAGTTTGGTCTCTTGGAGTAAGAGGATGTCATGCATGTCAATTTTTGGGAGATCTTTGACTGCTTCTATTCTGTTGGGGCTGCCCAAACCTCTGCAATTCCAAGAGACCAGTTTCATTATCTGTTGTTGTAGGTAATGGAGGGCCCCCCTCCTGCTGGGTCTCCTAATTTCTTTCCTACTATTCTGGCTCGAGTGTTTGTGCTGAAGGCCATGTCAATAGTTGCTTGAGATCCTTGGCTTTTCTCTCGCTCTGCTTCCTATTCTCTTATATATTTGCTTGTTTTTCGTCCAAGATTTCTGGAAGATTTATCAGTGGGTTCTTCCGATGATGCAAGGAAAGCTGAAGAGTTGTATTTTGTAGCATCCGCATAGGATATTTTGTTCCTTTTGGGGCTTGGGGTGTTTTGGGGATGAAGATATTTCAGATCTTCTTGGATTTGATGTGCTTGCTGAGAGTCTTGTTGCTTAGGGATTTCTCCTTCTTCTAGAGCTTCAAGGGTTTCTTGATTTTCCAGTGTCTCGAGAAGTTTGAATCTATTCTTGTTGTTGGTGTCCATTGGATTTTGATATTGGTATTCTTCTTTCTTAGAGATTTGACCTTTTGATAAAGCTTTTAATCCTGATCTGGAATTTTTATGGGAAGTTGTCCAATGCTCTTTTTCTCTTCCTGCCTTTGGATCTGCGGGCTTCTTCTTGCATGATCTAGAAAAATCCCCGTACTCATGGAAATACCTGCATTTGAAGGGTATTTGTTTGTAGTCTAATTCCTGGATATGAGACCAATCTGCCACTTTGAGGTTTATTGCTTCTGAGAGTCTGTGTTCCAGATCTACTTCAACGCAGATCCTTGCACATGAGTACTAATATTTTCGGTATGCTCTGTCTATGTATTTTCCAAGAGTATTCTTGATGGCTTCTAATGATTCTGGGTTCCAACAATGGAGGGGTAGATGTAGGAGTATTACCCAAACCGGGACAGTGGATGGGATATATTGAGATGGATCGAATTCTGGGTTCCATTTGTTCATGTAGATTCCTTATGGCCCCATGAAGTATGGTCCATTCCTGAATATTAGCTCACGATCTTGTTTGCTTTTGAATACGAATGCGAAGAATCCTTTCCCCAGGAAGTAAGAATTTACTTCTTCTACGATCAGCGGTCTCCAGTTTTTATGCACCCAAGTTTCAGTGGATTTTGAGGAGGGCCATAGGCCTGTAAACTGGCCTATCAACCCCTGATCCGAAATATTAAGAGTTGTTCTGCAGGTCTGCTCTATCGGTAGTGCAACGGTGGGGATCTCTTCTATTTTCTTCACAAAATTCTGGTGTGAGACAGTGAGGGGATTTTTTCCTTGAGCATTAACTAGATTTAAGAATTCAGGTAGATTGGAGGGGAGTGGAGGGCCTCCTTCTGAGGCCATAGTAACGGTTCCCAAGCTAAGTCTGAAGAAGTGTTAAGTCTCGGCAAGATTAAAGGTTAAACCTCCAATGGAGGCCCGTTCCTTCAAGCTGGAGCGATACATTATTCTGCATGTTCAATGGCTTCCAGATCGTTTGTGATGTATTCTGCACTCCTCCGATGCCAATCACAATCGGCTCTGATTCAACAAAGCTTCGATCATTGCATAAACTTGTCAACACATAGAAATCCAAGGTGGGCCAAGCCCAAACCACGATCGACTGAGGTCAAGATATCTCTCGGTAGGGGGCCATCGATCTACTATGCAGAGATAAAGTGGCTCGAATCTTAATCTCCACAGGGGGGCATCAATAAACCATGTAGTGACTTTATTATAAAATCTAAATGTGGAGTTAGATTGGAAAGGAATAAAACTTACAATCAACACATGGGAAGAGATTTTCATAGCAAGGTGGGCTCCAAAATTTCCTTGGGAGGGTCCTTTTCTTCCTTGTACACTCAATCTCCATATTTGTTAGTAACGTAAGCAAGCTCACTTATGGTTGGCAACAAGAAAATGGAAAGAAGGTGAGCAAATAGTGAGGAATGTGGGAGTGGGAAAAGGATTCCCCAACTCTCTAGCGGCATTCCAAACAACATAACTTTACTCTTTTATGATTGATGTGAAATATATCCATAGTAGAACCCCAATATAGAAGTAGTTTCAATGTGAATTATCCTCATATATTAATGAGAGTTCATAATCTTCGTGGAAATTGCTGAAGACTAAGTCATTGGCATTTATGAAGATAGGGATCAAAACATGTCCACATGTACCATGTCACCCAAACAAGCATGCACACATTTATGAGCTTTGTCATTTTTTCAATAAAAAAATATTGTGTGGTTCTTGAGGGATTTACCACGAGAATTGCACATAACACACCACCCTCAAAATGGTCAATTGATGGTTTGACCAAGTTCAATGAGGTACAAAAATAAAATAGCGTGATGTGTGTTAGAATATGTAATGATGACTTATGTCATATATTTGTAAAATATCAATTAAAGGCATAAAATAACTCTAATGTTATAAAATGGAGTTATCCCACATGCATCAATGTAATTATATCCTTTGTAACCATTCTCTATATAAAGAGGAGGAAATTCATTTATCCCACATGTGTTATGGGATGTATTGTATTCCAAACCTCTTGGTATATAAGAGAGGTGAAGGAGACCCTTTTGGGTATGTGTTGATTGTAATTAATCACACATCACATGTTGTGTATGTCATTTGTATACACATTGTATGATGGAGCTTGATGTGATGCATATGTAAGGATGCCATGTAATCTTTGATATATTTTTCATATTAATGGAAGATGCAACCTTCCCGTGGACGTATCCTAATTGAGTGAACCACGTATATCTGGTGTATTATTTTCCTTGTTCTCTTTCTGTTCTTATTTAAGTTGATATGTTATTGTTAGCTAAGATAGGTAAGCTAGTTTATCTAGATCTGTAGTTCTGAAATGGTATCAGAGTTGGTTGCTATGATCTAACACCTTCTATAGCTTTCAATCAATAACTATTATCATCTGGGCATTGTTTATTTTGTAGATTTTCTTTCTATCTGGTATCCATTAGGGTTCTCTTCAGATCTGGGCATGTTTCTGCAGTTTTTTACTTCTAACCCTAACCTTGTTGTGTATATTTTTGCAGAAATTTTTCAAGGGTTTCTTGATGTTTTTTTTGTAGATATATATGTTTTTTGGATTCTCCTAAAGGATATATATATTCTAGTTGTCAGATCGGCATTTTTTGTCCAAGTTTGGTAGATTTTTTGCAAGTTTCCTTCAGTGGCTTAATCGACACTGTTTTCGGCCTAAAAATGGACATTTGGGACTTTCTCTTCGCAAACAGCGCAAGTAACCGCGACTTTCCATACTGCGAACCCACGAGTATACTACAGACCCACGACTTCCAGTGTAAAGACCCGTGTGTGCTACGACATATCTGTGGCTAGATCTACTAAGGACTAGCGTTTAATTCATTATACTCGCTACTCTCCTGTGCAGAGACCTGCGAGTGCTTAAGCATAACCACGACTTCACTATACAGAGACCCACGAGTACCAGATCTAACCGCAACTTCTCTGTGCATAACCCACAAGTAGACGCGATTTTACTATGGCAGACCTGTGAGTGACTTTATTTGGCACCTTTTCTAAGGGATGTAGGTAAAGTTTCTGTTTTTTACTGTGTTTTTTCAGATCTTGGAAAAGTTTCATCTCTTATCTGAAAATTCTTGTCATAAGCTTCTTGATCTCGTTGCATTAGTTTTTTGTTCTGATTCATCATATTTACAGAGGTTGTCTTGTTCTTATGTCTCTAACCTTCTTTGTGTGGAAGATGTTTTGACATTTTCAGGGGCATGGATCTCTAGTATGGTAATGGTGACATCAATAAATGAACCTATGCTTAGGATTTAGTTGTTTCATGACTATATTTTCATATCTATAAGTGATATTCTAAAATGGTCTCACTCTTCTAATAATGGTAATGAAGCTTCTATATGTGTTATATTGTGATCATTATTTGTTTTATTTATATGTTATTGTTGACCTTTGTGTAAAATCAATTTCATTATTTTTATACGCAATCTCTTTTTTTTTCAACCGAAAAAAAACGTACTATTGCTATTCATGGAATCAAATAGTACAAAGATCCTCAACCTTATAAATCAAGGTTTTTGTCATCCAGTTCATGGATGCAAGCCATAATACTCAAAAATTCCTGACAGGTAAAAAAAAATACATACAAAATAGATAAGATAAGCCAAAGATCCAGTCACACTATACAATCGACAGACTAAAATCTGTAATAACTTAGCTAAAGATAAAAACATCACCCTTGTCCAGCAGAATGGAATTCATCCATTCTTCCCATAACAAGTGGCCTTCTGAACCCTAAAGAGCTTGTTTAGATAAATCATCAGCCATACGCAATCTCTTTATGATCATTATATGCTCTTGCTAATTAATTTATTGAGTAAAATTAATTTTTTGAATCTATGTGATATCATATCTTTTGGCTTGTCATAAGTTCTTTAATTGGGGTATAGTTTCTTTTTCATGTATTGCAGAGATTGTATCTAGTTCTTGTGTTGTTTGTCTCTAATGTTCATATATGGAAGCATTGACATGTGTTTCTTGTCTCTAACGTTCATATATGGAAACATTGACATTTCCAGGACATTTTATCTCTTGCATATTTACATAGTGTTAACAAGAAATGAACGCATGATTAAGACCATTAGTGACTTGTCATTTCATAATTTTTTATAAGTGATATCATGAGTTGATCATAATTTGGTATATGTTGATCATATTAAACATTTTGATTTATTTTCATATATATCATGTCATGTTTATTTCGATCATCTTTTACTCAATATTTATATGGCTTTGAGCAATCTTATAATCTTGAAATATTTGTCATGAGCACCTTGTTCTTGTTGCAATAGGATTTCTATTCTTATGATTGCATAGGTTATTGTGTTCCTACTTGTCTCTAACGTTCCTATATGGAAGCATTGACATGTGCTTCTTGTCTCTAACGTTCATATATGGAAGCATTGACATTTTCAGGGCATTCATCTCTTGCATATTAACATAATGCTAATAAGAAATGCACCTATGCTTAAGATTAGTTGGTTGATGACTAAATTTTTTCATATATTTAAGTGAAATCTTGGCTCATTATTCTATCTTGGTATCTATTATGCTCACTCATGTTTATGCTCATCTATCTTTTATATCATGTCAGATCCTTTTTTATAACCTTTTCCTCAAATTTATATGGTCTTGCATAGAAGCGACATCATTTATTTATATGTTCTTAAGCAATGTCATTTTATCATTTCTTATGTCATTTAGGATTATCATGTTTTTATATGCTTTATTCTTGGAAGTTCCTTTGTCCAGGTTCGTTATCCATGTTGTAGGATAGCTTGCTTCTATTATTCCTTCCTTGTTTAAGCATATGATGGTTGCGGATCTCTGGTTTTTCAGCATTGTTCCTCTTAAGAAGGAATGTAATGTTGAATTTTATCATGTTCTATCATATTTCAGTAATGTTGTATGATGGACATCCATCTTCTACTGTTAAAGTCATGATGTTCATCTGTATGATATAAGTTTCAATGTATAGACCATTGGGGTCTTGTTTCTCCTATGTTTGAGGTCTTCTACAGATATTTATATTGCACCTTGATTGGAAGAATGTTTGCTATCTGCATGTATATTGGCCATCTGGGTATTTTGCACACTATTGTGGTGTTCTTAGCCACATGTTATGCTGTATCAGCCGCCAGAAGGTATCTGTAGACTGGTGTGGATGTTATATCAGAGTTCTTCAGCTATCAGTTATGGTTGTGATGATTCTTTTGGTGATCTAGGCATCTTGTGGATCGAGTAGCCATGACGGTTTCTCTTTAGATCTGGGCACCTTGTTGTTGGATTGACATGTTCTCATCATTTTATTGCTGGATCTAGTAGCCATAAAGGCTTCTCTTTAGATCCGGGCATCTTGTTGTTGGTATTTCATCGTACAACCTAGTTCATGTGCAATTTCGTGATTCAGTGAGAAGCGGTTGTTCTTCATCACATCCATGAGGCGAAGTGTTTTTTATTCGCATCTTATGGAGCATTCTGGAAGTTGTCATCAAGGGAGGTGTGGGTGTGTTTCCACCTTCCTTCCATTTGTATTCTTTCTCCCAGTCATCATTAAGGGGGAGTGTTAGAATATGTAATGATGACTTATGTGATATATCGATAAAATATTAATTAAAGGTGTAAAATAACTCTAATGTTATAAAATAGAGTTATCCCACATGCATCATTGTAATTATATCCTTTGTAACCATTCTCTATATAAAGAGGAGGAAATTCATTTATCCCACATGTGTTATGGGATGTATTGTATTCCAAACCTCTTGGTATATAAGAGAGGTGAAGGAGACCCTTTTGGGTATGTGTTGATTGTAATTCATCACACGTCACATGTTGTGTATGTCATTTGTACACACATTGTATGATGGAGCTTGAAGTGATGCATATGTAAGGATGCCATGTAATCTTTGAGATCTTTTTCATATTAATGGAAGATGAAACCCTTCCCGTGGACGTAGCCCAATTGGGTGAACCACGTATATCTGGTGTATTCTTTTCCTTGTTCTCTTTATGTTCTTGTTTAAGTTGATATGTTATTGTTAGCTAAGATAGGTAAGCTAGTTTAGCTAGATATGTAGTTCTAACGATGTGATGGGATGCATAATGTGGATGGTACATGAATTGATGATGTTTTTGTGTGTGATTGCTCAAATGGCATAGGTGATAAAAATTAGGGTGATAATAGTTGTCCTTATGTAAGGTTAGGTGCAAATCATATAGCCAAAGTACATGTTTTGCTCACCTAATTGTCACGATAACATTGCATAGAGAGGGGGAAGAGCATCCAAGGAGAAATGATTATCCAAAAAGAAGTAATGGAGACCACCTACAAAACAAAAAACCATAATGTGGGTTGTATACATGATCTCAATATCAATGAGGTGGGAAGACCCATGTTGTAGTGTACATTGATAGTTAAAAAGATAAACCCTTAACTTGAAAATAGCCAAAATGTCTCCACACAATAGAAAACACAAAAATATAGAGAGAACACTTAAGGTATGGTAACACCATCAAACAATTCTTATGGAAGGAATCACTCCACACATTAGAGGAAATTTCAATTTAAAATGGGCCTTCAAAAAATAATACAAATTCCATTTCATCATGTATTAGCCAATCAAAATGCTTTAAAATTCAAAAAGGGAGCACCTAAAAAAATTGGAGGGAAAAAATAAAAATTACTTTTTTGGATCGTATTTTCAACTTATCTCATTGTAGGTTTACTCAAATTTTAAGCGGGAGGACTCGTTGGATGCATAATTTATTAAATTATGCAACCAATGAGTACCCATGTTGCATACTTTTAACAACATCCACACCATGAAAAATTGAAAATACATTAAAAACGTGTTTTCTCTCACTAGAAACACATTTTTTAATGTATTTTCAATTTTTTCATGGTGTGGATGTTGTTAAAAGTATGCAACATGGGTACTCGTTGGATGCATAATTTAATAATGCATCTAACAAGTCCTCCCGCTTGAAATTTGAGTAAACCTATAAGGAGATAAGTTGAAAATACCATCCAAAAATGTAGTTTTTTACTCTCTCTACTATTATTTTCTTATTATTTTCCTTAGGAGGCCCATTTTTTACCCAAACTTCCTCTAATTGAGCCATGCATTCTACAATAAAATACTCAAAATATCCAATACAATGACACTCGTGTATATGTATTTTCTCATGAATATTTATTGGGGTGTATGCCAACAATCACTCATTATTCTAGTATTCCCTCTAATTACCTAGTGGGATTATTTATTACCCATCAACTACCAAGTGAGCCTTATTCCATGGTTATGACCACATTACCATATTACATTAATTGTTCCCCTTGGATACCTCCCCGGGTACCCCATATTATCCTCCCTAGGTATATTACATCCCATCACTCTTTGTATATTCATCCTTGAAATATGAGTGGAAGCCATATAATATATGTTAAGCAAGGTAGTCAAGTAGTACCAAGCACAAGCATTCATCCATTCAATTGAAATGGGGCATGGGTTCCAACTGTTGACCACCTTGGTTTTGATATCCCTGTGCATTTCTTTTATCCATATATGTACCACTATACTGGTTGTTTTTTTTCATTCCATGTAAGTCCACAATAAGTTGGATAATGCTCTCAACTTTGTCTTGATGACCTTGGACTCTCATGGTGGTGTAGGTGGAAATAATGCAAAACACTTAGTTGTTAATTCTTAATTAATTGACTCTTTAACATGTGGTTCCTTTGATGAATGCAACTCTATTGATTATTCTTCCTTTGTCTTATTCCATTCTTGAGGTTCTCATTCAAGTTATTTTGTGGAGTCCTCTTCTAATTCAATTCTCATATTCTTCCTCTAATGCGTTTGTAGGTGTTGTAATTAGTTTCCCTACAATCATTGCTCCATGTGACACCTTAACCTGGTGGTTTAGTAAGAGAAATATCCTACATTGTGATTTTCGTTTTCTTTTACCAAAGATTCATAAACTTCTTTTTCACATTAATATTAACAATACTTACCAAATCCATCCAAGGGTATCTAAGAATAATCTCCACACCATCCATATCTATCGCATGAAAATCAGAATGGAAAACATATTTACGCATAGTAACCTTCAAATCCTTAGAATTTGGAGGATGCTCACCCTCAACTTGTGTGCTTTGGATATGCTTTGTGGTGACTTTCAATATTTTAGCCAAGCCAACATTGATGGAACTATGCTTCTAGCCAGGGTTAATATAAATAATGGATTCCTCCCACTGAAGACATCCATGAACCCGTTATAGGAAATTTTTACATGGAAATAAACCCTTATGGCTCCCTTAATCCTTCTTCGTAGCGTGATATAATCTATCTAAAAATACACATTCATATGCTTCATTTGAAAGTAACTTCATCTTTTCATAGTGAAGCAACTTCCATTATATGGGAGCTCCTTCTAATAAACCATAGTGTAGCCAATCTCTCCAATATTATTGCCATGTAACTTAATCTTATAGATGAATTTTTCAATACTAGGACCATTGGTGTTCCTGTAAAGGCATCTTTTGAAAATTGAAAAATAGAACAAGTGTTTTGAAGAAAGAAAAAACTTACTTTTCAATGGAGGTCCTTTATGTGGCTAGGGTTTTGAGGTTGAAATTTGAAATGGCCGTAAGTTCCTCAACATGACTCAAAGTATATCATATAATATGTCAAATTGAATTTGTTGAAGTACTCTTTGACTAGATTTGGTATGGCTTCAATTTGATAAGTGAACAAAATATGACCCAAATATGACTAATTTTAAATCAACATCTTCGCTTTTTAGACTCTGATTTGAACAATTTTTTTTTAAAGTGGGTATTTTTTCAAGAGGAACTCATATCTAAAGTTGGTTTCTTTATATTTTTCATAGAAATATATAGGAATAGATCTAAGTGTCACAATCCTCTTTTTTCCTTGAAAAATCTACAAAAAAAAACATGCTTCCACTTTCTTGCCCAAGAAAGAGCTCTAATACCACTTGTAATGTACTTTGAGAGATAAAAAGACACACGATAAACTTTTAACATGATAATAACCAAAATGCATCCATACAATAGACAACACAAGAATATAAAAAGAACCCTAGAGGTAGAGTAATACCACCAAATACTCCTTATGGAAGGATCACCCTACAATACATGCTTGATACGATACAGTACCTCAAGTTATCCAATACAATGATACTCATATATATATATATATATATATATATATATATATATACTTTCTTATGAGTATTATTTGGGGTCTATTCCAACTACCTCTCATTATTATATTATTTTCTCTAACTACCAAGTGGGTGTTATTCCGTTATTATGGCAACATCACATTAATTTATTCCCCTTGAGGTAGGGTAATACCACCAAATACTCCTTATGGAAGGATCACTCTACAATCCATGCTTGATACGATACAATACCTCAAGATATCCAATACAATGATACTCATATATATATATATATATATATATATATATATATATATATATATATATATATGAGTATTATTTGGGGTCTATGCCAACTACCTCTCATTATTATATTGTTTTCTCACTACCAAGTAGGCCTCATTCGGTTATTATGGCCACATCAAATTAATTTATTCCCCTTGGGTACCTTCCTAGGTACCCCATATTATCTTCCCTAGGTACATTAGACATGCTCATGTAGATTTCATAGTAAAGTACAATATAGGGTCAGACAATATGAATCCAAATCAAAATACGTATGGATAATGAATACTATAGCATGCTTGAGCATATGTGAATGAACAATGGCATCTAAGGGGGTTAATAATCATAAAAACTAAATCCCTCTTAGTAAAGAGAGAGTTCAAGATATGATAAGAGCTAACTAGAGGAAATCTCAAACTAGCGGCTTAGAATAACTATTGAATAGAGCCAATCAAATCTAAGGAATTGCAACTAGAGCTGCATCATTGTAACCAACATTGGTTGGAACATGTAGGGTGCTACCTAAAGGGTTACATCCACTTGGGGGATCGATTACTACTAGAACGAGCCATACATGTCCAATGGTTTTCAACTAGAATCAAGACACATGAACCATCAATGTGTACAAATTTCAATGATGCAATATGAGTTGGTGTTGAACATGTGATAAACTAAAAGTCGAGGAGAAATGAGGGTTTTTATTTCCTAGTCCAAGGATACCCATCAATTATTTAAATGGGACCAAGGTACTTAATGCATCTAAACCAATCCCCTAGAATAAATATGTTGAGGTCAATAAGGAAAGGTTTGGAGACAAGGAATGAAAGATTCCCTCTAAAGTAGCATGAGGTGTTGAGTATCATGAATCAAATGTAAAGAACCGAGACTAGGAAAATAAGGGACAAGCATGCCACTGAGAATGGGACTCAAGAATTCCCTTGTAGAGAGCATTAAAAACAAGGTTGACCTGGGAAACAACTAAGTGAGGCCAAGATTTATGGTCAATAGTAAGTAGAGAACTTATGATGAAAATTTTGACTGTGAACAAGGCTAAGGACCACAATAAACAAACTGATAATAAAATGGACCAAGAATAGTAGTGAACTATAATAGGAATGGATGGGTTATTGAGATAGAATGAATTCAAGACAAGAAAGAGTGTAATATGGTAAACTAGTTGACATGAAAGGGTGACTCAAAAATAGATGCTTTGAACAAGGGTGACTAAAAAAGGGATACTTTGAACAAGGGTTACCAAGACCATTGCCATAGAAAGAGATCATGTGTGAGGTTGGTATAACATGAAGCATTAGTAATGTTACCACAAAGAATGAATGAATCTGGATATGTTAAAAGCAAGGAGATAGGTTCTCTAAAAAGATGCATCTAAGCAATTCGATCTAGGACGAGTGGAAAGAAATATGATAAATGGAAGCGGCTAGGGGTGGGGAACTTTACTAAGCCCCACTTGACCTTGAGAGTTGGTCAAAAGAGAGGTAAGTTAGCACTAAAGTGACAATGATGCTTTCTTCTGAAATTTCTCCTTGATAGCACTATTGGATTAGGACTTTTCCACCCAAGTTTTAAATCATGTTGTAACATGTGATATTACTCATAGGGGTACCAACAAAGGTTACAAGGGTGTCTAACAATGTGACTTAGTGCCACTTGTATTTTCTACATGTATGTTTCCCCAACCGCAGGTTTACCCACTGAACGATATATCTATATGTTATTTAAAGACACTAGAACATGTCTCTAGCCTAAAAATAATCTGCAAAAATTAAGGTGTTTTGGCTCAAGAAAAATGCTTTGATACCACTTGTAGTGTTCTTAACCCTTAAACTTAGAACAAGAACGAGATATACAAATATTTATGATTCAAAAAACCATAAATTATAGTGCAAAATAACCAAACACAAGACAATAGAGAAGAGAGATGTTGCAAATAAACCATTATATTATGATAAGAAATGTTCACTTACTTACCCATCAGAGCGGATATCTCTCTAAGCTCAGGGGGTTCAATGACTAGATAAAAATATAGGGAAAACATGGAAGACACTTCAGAAAGCAGAGATGAAGAGGAGGAGCCCCAAACAAAAAAAGGACGGAAGCCCAATAAACTTTTAAGAGAACAAGAAGCAGCAAGAGAAAAAGCGGCGGGTAAGCAAACCAACTTGGATCATCACATAAGGATATCAAAAGGAAAGCAGACTCAAGGAACAATAGAGGAAAAGAAGGATAAATTTCCCCCCCAAGCCAGGAAATAATGAAAGTGGTCTCCTGGAATTGCAGAGGATTAGGAGGAAAACAAAAAATGGAAGCAGTTAAAAGGTTTAAGAGAAACGAGAATGCCACAATCCTCTCGATTCAGGAGACCAAAATGCAAGAAGAAGAGTGTCTTCAAGCATTTGGGAAAATAGGAGCAAATGGAGAAGGAAAATCCATTAATGTCGAAGGAGCTTCAGGAAGGCTAATCACTTGGTGGGACAAAACCTACTTCAGGTTCAAATCTTCCATAACCAATAGATCTTGGTTATTGGTGGAGCTGGAGAATCTTAGGAACAATGAACTGATCTGGATAGGGAATGTCTATGGACCCACAATCGCAGGTCAAAAAGAATAATTTTGGAATGTTCTCATTGTGCAAAGAGACGGGATAATGCCTTATCAATGCATTATCATTGGGGACTTCAATGCAACTATTTCAGCAAAGGAAAGAAAGGGAGGCACCAAAGTAAGAGATCCCTTCGGAGAAAGACTGGAAGAAGATCTTCAAAACATCTGGAGACTTATAGACACCAAACCAAAAAAAGGGAAATACGCCTGGAACAACAAGGGACCGAGACTTGGACATATAGCCGCTAGGCTTGATCATTTTTTGGTTATTACATCCCTCCTCTCAAAACCTTTTATTCTAGAGGTTAAAATTTTGATGGTTTCTATCTCAAATCATAGACCCATTGCTTTATTTTTCAATACTCTGGGGAATTTGGGTCCGCTGCCATTTAGATTCAACCCGGTATGGTTGAAATAGGAGGGATGCTTGGAGACAATTAAAGAGGATTGGGCTCAGTGTGTAATTGGCTCACCTAGCTACATATGGGAGACCAAGCTAAAAAATACCAAACTGACTCTGAAAAGATGGACCGTGAAGAATTACAAAGATCCGGGGGTGGAAAAGAAAGAAGTTCAAGAAGCTTTAGAGCAATTACAAAAAGACATGGAAGAAAACCTAGTCACCGAAGAAACTTTGATGAAAGAAAAAGAACTGGATAGGAAGATCCAGGATTTAGCAAGTAAAGAGGAAGAAGAATGGTGCCTGAGATCGAGGAGCCTATGGTTAAAGGGAGGGGACATGAATACTACATTCGTCCACAATCAATGCAGAGAAAGGAAAAGGAAAAACACCATAACTGAACTAGACAATGGCAATGGGGAGAAAATCACTCGTCAAAATGAAATAAAAAAATCTGGTTAAAAGCTTCTTTGAAAGGCTTTACAACGAAGAAGAAGAAGTAATGAGGGAAGAAATGGAGCAGATGAGTGAGGATGTTCCCTCCATCATCTCAAAGGAGGATAACGATCTCCTTTGTTCTCCGATAATGGAAGACGAAGCCAAAAAAGCAGTTTGGTCACTACACCTGGATAAAGCCCCAGGCCCTGATGGCTTCACAATACACTTCTATCGAAAATTTTGGAACTTCATCAGAATGCTGAATTGGACGAGGAACAAGGATCGAATAGGAGGAGCCACTAACTCCTCTTTCATTTCTCTTATACCTAAAGAGAAAAATCCTAGTACTCTCGAAAGGTTTCGGCCCATTTCCCTTTGCAATGCTTCCTACAAAATCCTCACAAAAATTATATATGGCAGGCTCAAGAAGCATCTCACAACGATCATATCTGATAATAAAGGAGGTTTAGTACATGGGCGGCAAATATATGACAACATTTTGCTCATACAAGAAGCCATTCATTCCAGTCAGAAAAGGAAAGAATCAGGTATGGCAATTAAACTTGATCTCACCAACACCTTTGATAGGGTAATACATGACTACCTTTTTTTGGTTCTTGAAAAGCTTGGGTTCTCAGCAACTTTCATTAGATGGATTAAATCTTATATAGGATCACCTTGGATTGCCACTTTGGTCAATGGAAGACCCACCTCCTTTTTCAAAATCTCCAGAGGGCTAAGGCAGGGCTGCCCTCTTTCCCCTTTTCTCTACATTATTGTGGCAAACACTCTAAGCAAGAAACTCAATAAATTAATGGAGGAAGGAAGCATCCCTGGTATCATAATTGCGAGAGGAATACAACCTATAAATCATGCTCAATTTGCTAATGACACTATTTTGTTGGGGTTAGCATCAGTTCAAATTGCTAGAAGGATCAAAATCATTATGGGACAATATCTTCGTGCAGTGGGAGGGAAAACAAATGAAAACAAGAGCAATCTGTATGGATGGAACTGCAAACCCAACCTTCTAAGGGACCTCGCAGTAGATTTGGGGGTCAAAGCTAACTCTGACTGGACCTCCTTTAGATATCTCAGAGTTCCTATCAGTAGGAATAATGTGAACAATGTTCTTTGGAAACCTGTTGTCCAAAAAATAAAAAATAAGATTCAATCATGGGGAATGAGGTGGTTAAATATGGTTGGCAAAGTCACTCTTATCAACTTTGTTCTCTCCTATTATCTAGTCTTTATCAGTGCTTTGCTCTTGGCTCCAAAAAATGTCAGTGAGCAGCATCAGCATTGAAATAAAAAAATTCCTATGGCAAGGCGGGAAAACGCAAGGGAAAAAGTTTAATTTGGTCAACTAGGACATTGTGAAGGAGGCCAAGAGAGAAGGAGGTATAGGAATAAGGGAACCTAGTCAAATGAACAAAGCTATGGGAGCTAAATTAATCTATAGGTTGATCTCCAGGAAGAAGGAATGGTGGAAAGAAGTGATAAGGAAAAAGTATATCAAAAAACCCAGACTAAGATGCATAGACACCCCGCTTACTGGGAAAGGCACCAATATTTGGAATATATGTAAAGCCTCTGTTGCTCTAATTAGAGACAACCTGGATCCTAGGGAATGGGAGGAGGATCAAAATATGGATGGATCCTATTCTTGGCTCTCCTCCTCTTGGATCCATACATGAACTAAATGGATTACGGGACTGGATGCAAATCTCGGGATACATCACCCTTCAAGACATATCAGTTTGGAAAGGATCTAGAGCTTGGAAAGGATGGCTCTCAATGGACCTGCCTGAAAATCTAAAGTAGGCTTATGCTCTTCTCCTCTCGTAGCTACACGGAAAATCTCCTATTCACCTAAGATTTAAAGATTGTCATGGATGGGGGCAAATTGGGCATTATACAGTTAAGGAAGGATATAGCATTTCAGCAAATCTCAAAAAGAAGTTGGCATCCAAATTATGGGTCAAGGTTTGGAACTCGGACTGTATCCCCAAGGTAAAATTCTTTTTTTGGATCCTTGCACACAAAAAACTTCTAACAGCTGATAATCTTTATAAAAGAGGGATAGAAGGCCCTTCTAGATGCGAGCTTTGTAAAGCAAACGTCGAAAACGCCCAGCATCTCTTCTTAGAATGTGCCTTTGCTATCCAAGTATGGAAAAAGGTAGTCGAGCCCCTTTGTGAAAACTTCTCCGCCCCAAACCATATCGAAGACTTAATAAAAAACTGGAAAAGTTGGTTCCCTGGCAATATCAGCAAAAAACCCACTATCAACAGGATTTGGAAAATGATACCAATGAATGTCACCTGGCAAATATGGCTAGCAAGAAACAAAAGTATATTTGAAGGGAAAAGAACCAATCAGAACAGAGTTGCTCTCAAAGCCAATAATCTCATAGCCAAAAGCTTCAACGCAAAAGAAATCACCATCCAAAGTTCAGAAAGTATGACCCTAAAAGAAGATCTATGGTCCCAAAATTATGTAAAGAAGAAAACTATTCAAACCGAAAAGAATAGGAGTAGTTGTGAATGGGAGATAAGAATGAACAAAGAAAGCTTCAACCAATGGTGGAGGTCGCAGCAGACTTACTCTTTATTTTTTGATGGAGCTTCCAAAGGCAATCCAAGGGAGGCAGGTGTGGGGGGGCTCATCTATGATCCCGAAGGAAAAATAGTCAATACATATGCTTGGGGAGTAGGAGAGAATACTAATAATGCAGCTGAATGGCTTGCTCTATTTCACGGCATGGAAATTGTCTCTAAGTTAAAATATAGGAAAGCTACATGTATTTGGTGACTCAAGACAAGTCATTTATAAAATGAGGAATGGATACATCAAAGGATCTTTCTGGTGCAGAAGGATCTATCAACAAATTGGTCTTCTAGATTCCATCCAAGAGACAAACTACTTCCATATCCTGCGAGAGAACAATAAAACTGCAGACCACATGGCAAATCAAGGAGTCAAGCTGAGGTTGGGAGAAATTGTGTATAGGGATGGGTTCCACAAACACCACCCCATTTCCTAGGATCCATAGTCCTTTAATCCTAAGGTTTACCATTTCGAATCCAAGCATTAAATGGGAAATCTTGCATTGGAAGGAGGGGACGCGTGGTGCCATCCTCATGGCACATGGCCTCCCGATGGCATATGGCAGCATCATTTAATGGCGGTCTTGTCCAAAGACCTCTAGTTCTCACGAGCGGACAATATGGCAGGTAGATGGGAAGCGGTTAAGGAGGCCGAGGCGGGTTATGGATGTCTTCAGATGCAGCGTATTGCAAATCGACTGAGAGGTTTATCATTGTTTACCCAGAGCGGTGAGGAATTACATAGTTGTGGGTAGGGTGCAGGAGGCAGTCAGAAAATGGGTACCGTGACAGGAGTTAAGGAAGCCATGAACTACCTGAGAGTCGATATTGAAAACTTCAAGCTAAGTCTCAGGAGGGTTTTTGACGTCGCGCACGTGGGTCTCAAGGAGATAAGGGCGACTTCAGAGGATACACGATACATTTCGCAGCAATTAACTTGCCAGGACTCTCGTATTGATGACCTTGAGCGAAACCTGTTTGAGCTTATGGGAAGCATGGACATTATCAAGGAAGAAGTTCTGAAAATGGGCAGAATGACTCAATGCAGCCATTGCTAGGAGTCTCCAGGCAAAGGCGGGAAACCAATGGATGAAGCTTTTGTGCATCAGCAAGTGCAAGGCATGCATGGGCTCCAGGAATGACTCTCCGTTTCTCTATGTTTTATGTTTTTTTGTGCATATCTAAATAGCCAGTTTGTAAGGTTATACCCATACCATGCCTCTGAATTCTCTAGGAAGTCTAAAAAAGGAACTGATAAGAACAATATAGAACAATTTTTGCCTGAGTTTTATCAACAACTCTCTAAGCTCAGGTTGAATCTCACATTTTGTAATGAATGGTTGTGCACGACCCTTTTATAAATTTACTCTTGTGGTTTCTGTAAAAAACAAATGTTCACTTCTGGGTTGGATTATGGATTATGGATTATCGATTATCAATTATCGATTATGGATTATGGATTATCGATCAACAATGGTCAAAACCTTGACATCAATTGGGTCCCTTAACCCCCTTCCTGGTTTGCTAATGAAACCCGTGATTGCACTAATTAAGCACTCTTTCTCGGCTTGGGATTTCTTTTACCACAATCCTATAAACTATAGTCCCAACCCAAATATGAATTTGAGTTATGGCAAGATCTCCTTGGGATCTCCCTCTCCTCCTCGATCCCTGCCCACGTCCTCTTGGCACACTTGGTGGCCTCCATCTGCTGACTCCACCTGTCTGGCATGTTGGAAGTTATTGAGACTAGGCTCCGAGGAACCCTCAGCATATAACTCGCTCGAGGGTGATACTCTTGGCATTCTGCAGGACTCCTTTTGCGCTAAGAGTTGGGTTTGTATTTTCAGGTTAAACATGGAGGATGATAATCACAATGCTGGTCTAAACCTCCCTGCACTGCAGTGTCGTCGATGTAGGAAACACCTCCAGGTCCATTCGGGGGGGTTGGAATGAAAAGATATCTCTTAGCTTTTGACGTGGTGCAAGGGCAGAGCAATGGTGGTTCTGTGCAACAAGCTTTTTGTGGACACTCTAGAATTGATGAGCCGGGCAGTGGCAAGAATTGGGCTCCTCTCGACGTGGTGCAGGGACAAAGTAATGGTGGTTCTGCGCAGCACGCTGTTCGTGGTCACTCTAGCGAGCCTGGTAGTGGCAGGAATTGGACGCATCCAGTAGGTGATAACAATGGTTTCATTAATTTGGGGTCTCCTCAAGGGCTGGACAGTCCATCCTATGAGATCCATTTGCATTTGTAGGAGCTGGAAACACAAGTTCGTTGGCTCAAAGGTGAGAACTCAGACCTTAAAAAATCCATATCTCACCTTTTCACAATTGTTCAGATCACAAACTTTGAAATTTGCAGTGGTAGCGATAAGTTGAAGGAGTATTTTGACATGCTTGCTGGAAAATTTGAGAACGTTTGCCCCTGTTCGGTGGATCTGAGCACCCAAATTAAGTCCCTACACAGCAGCCTCGGAATTGTTGAAGCAAAGATCGATGGCATGAGGTCTGATATTAGGAACAGCTCCACTGTCTTCCATAGCATCGCTGATGATAACACCAGAGCTGCGACTCGGAACAAGGAGAAGAATGTCCATCAGCAACATGTCAACTGTTGAACTCTCTGTCTGCTCGTCTATGTATTTACAGAACTTTTATGGTATGTCCCTTTTTTTGCAAAGGCTTGTAGAAGCTGAGGATCAGCTAGTCCAATGTTTCTCTTCACGTTATGTATTTCTTTATGTAGTTTTCTTCTAGGAAAGTTTGTAAAATTTTTCAGTTGTCGCATAATAGGGTATATGTATGACCTGCAAAGACTGGAGTGTGATGAGCTAGCCATGACAGCTCTCCATTTTTGGGATCAGTCTTCCCATCTTTTTGTAATACCGTCTCTTTTTTAATATAAAGCTCGTTACCCGTTGTTGTAAAAAAAAAAATGTTCACTTACTTACCTCTTTAGGTTGTGCGACCCTTCACTTAAGCTAATCTCCAGATACAACAATACTCGACAAAACAATCCATAACCTCCTAGCATTTTAAATATGCTTGATATAGCCAAAACTCTAACTACTTGTAATCCCATAATTAATGGATACCAACTACCTAGTGGGCCTTAATTAACAAAAATACCATATTTACATTAATTAATTATCCACTATTATTTAATCAACTTTATTAAAGGGAGACAGTCGTATACATTAGATGATTAAATCTGTTGTGCCCTAAAATAGGAGTAGGGGTGTTAAGGTAGGACCATAACATAGTCTAAAATTAAAGTACAACTAGCTACCAAACCAATGTTGTCATCTCAATTTAGCATTACACGTAAACAACATCTTTGTAATCCAAGTCATGAAACTGTGAAGTCACATCACAAAAATAAATAAAATGTGGTATGGAACTAAGCATGAGAACTAAAATGTAGTGGAACTGAGATTTTATCAACATGGTTAAACTTAATATCACTTAGTACATGTGTTTGTAATATTGTACGTATCACAACATCATACATGTAGTTAATATCATTACATGCACTTGGCATGCAACTATCAAGTCCGTTGGTGAATAGACATTATATTGGAGTCACAAGCAATTGTATTTAATAGAGGTGCACTCAATATAGATCTACAACTACAATCTGATAAACATGCTAACATCCAGAAAGTCAACTCAACATTTACGTAGAACTTATGAGAACGACACACAAAGAACCTCCATAGTTACAATACATTGAACAAATAAGACTAACAAAAATATAACCTCCTTACAAAAAGCTTAACACAAAATATTAACAATGGAGTCATAATACCCACACCAAATATTTGTGAAACAAATGTACCATCTTGAAAACACATAAGGAAACATAAACACATGTCATTGTGAAGACCTCCCAAAAAATTTCAAAAATATATCATCATGAATAGAAACAACACACATTAACAAGGAGGGTTCAGCTAGCCAGATCCAAGGGCCCATAAATCCCCACATTAGGAATGTTCTGAAAGAATGCACCATGCCAAAAATGCAGTGATCAATATAATCATGTCAACCATCAACTCCACTAAAATAGTATTCAACAAGATAGGCAAAAGCACCAAGTGAAAATTGTTCTCTATTAAAAAAAAACTTGAACAAAAAGAAAATTGAGATCAAAACCATTTTCTTCATTAAATACATTACCAAATACTACTACTACACATGAACAGAAAAATACAATAACAGAACCATACTCACAACAACAAACAATAGTTGAAAGACAAACAAAAGCACTCTATTGTTGATTTTCTAAAATAACACTTTTCATGAAACAGTTCTCCCGTATGAAACAATAGTGCACCTAGAATCAACACATTAAAATCGCAGATGTCTCGCTCTAAAACTTTCAAATTATAAGTGCCTTTGGTTCTAGAAAAAAGAAATAAATAATCCCACACAGCAATCTACAACTTTATCTCTCAGGTGCATAGAACTAACCCACACTCATTTAAATAATTGTGTCATCCCCATAGAAGCTAAACGTTTGAATCAACCATTGTTTGTAAAAGCTCAAGCCTCAAACATCAGTAGAAAAGTATTGAATTGAGAGGGAGATGACCGATTTCAACCTAAGAACCAAATCGATGCAGTACATAAAACAAGAGAGTTTGTTATGGCTTGGCTTACCAAAATGTTGAAATACAATGTGACATCATTATCTCAATGACGTTGAACATGCTATGTATGCATTTGTTGTCTTTACATGTGAAATTATATGGTGTGTAGAGGGATTATTCAAAGTGGGATTATTCATTCTTTTGGAAATTTACAAGGACTATAGGTAAAAGAAGCCCAAACATTAAAAAAAATTGGCAACAATCTAAATCAATTTAGAATATAAATATATTAGATTCTGATTTTGAAACTTGTAACATCAATGTCTTTTTGATGCATTAATTTTCAAGATGGGCTAAATCCAAAGGTGTAAACCTTTTGGAACTAACAAAAAAAAAAATGTAGCTGGTCCTTGTGGGTTGTAAATACTTGCATTTTTATATTGCCTCAGTTTAAAGAAAAGTAAAATGCTAACAGAAGGTTGAACTTGAAATATGATTGGAGCATAATAAAATATTTTTTTTATATCATCCCACTTTAAAGAAAAGGCAGTATGTTGTAGTTGAAATATGATTTGAGAAGATCATAATATAACAAAAGTGCATATCTCTGGCAAGTTCTTAAAAGAAGTGTAATTTAAAAGTGGAAATCAGATACAAGTTCCCCAAAGAAGTGTAAACATATATGCAAGAACATGTAAACATAATATACAAAGAGAAAGCTAGAAAAGTTTATGAAGACTAAGAATACTGGATAATTATGCTTTGAAATAAAGTCTAAATCAATTTTGAAGAACTATCATTTTTGGTAGTGACTATAAGATTTTATAAAGTAAACATGAACTCCTCATAAAAGGAGATGTCAAAATAACTATACTCTTTAGTTTGCCAATTTAAAATATAAACAGAAATAACTATGTTCTTGGCTTGCCAATTTAAAATATAAATAGAAAACTTAAAATTATGTTTACATGACAATAATTCTCATTCAAAAGGCTTTTCATAAAAGGATAAGTCACATTAACTATACTCTTTCGCTGGCCAATTTAAAATATAAACAGAAATAGCTAGGTTCTTGGTTTGCCAATTTAAAATATAAAAAAAAAACTTAAAAATTACGTTTACATCACCAAAAATTCTCATTCAAGGCTTTTGTAAATTAGAAAACAGTCTTTGCTTCTATAAATTTGAATTTTATATTAAAAGAAAATCTAAAAGTTAAACTTGCAAATTTGAAAACTGTTGTGCTCTATATCAAACATGCTTGATGTATTTGTTATTACCATATAATAGATATAATGTAATCTGCTAAGCACTATACCAAACTACACTCTTTTGCTTACAAGATAGAGTTCCATAAATTCTTCTTTTCTCCCCACCAGCCATACACACAGCCACATCCTGACACTGTCAAGCTCTCCACAAAAATAAAGCCACACTAACAAAGCTTTCAGTCGACAGTTTGCCTCCATAACCCATCTATGCTTGCGCCCATGTAACTATTGCAGATTTAACAATTGTTCAAATTAGAGATTGGAGGAAATGCATGCTACATCCACATTTGGCCACCTTCTAGCTCTTTAAAGAAACAGTCACATTATCAAACTTTTAGTTTGAAATTTGTGTGAGCACTAAGCCAATAACTCCACTACATATAGGATACATATTACAAACAAACAAATTGTATTCTATCAGAGGCATTTGAAAAATTAGCTTTCTACTAATTAGAGACTAAAGGAAATGAAAATTCAAAATTAATTTACGTGATTTGTCAAAGCAAAATATCCATGCCTTAGCACGGCCTTAGACAAGGTTCCAAAATGAGAACACTGAATGACCTTCATATAACTTCGAACCTGAAATCAATCAACTACCTTAACTTGGAGGCCTAAACTTGTGAGACCATTTTGTCAATAATTCTTGAATGCCTGCATCCATCCGCGTCCCTATTCCACCCCATGCTAGCATGTGAATTATGTCTGCAAAAGATGACCCTGTAACTTCGTATACTGCCTTGAACCCCATCCTTGTGTAAAATCTAACAAGCTGTGCAAAAACAAAAGAAATCACAGTAAGATCAAGCTTCCTCAAAATAGCCCTAGGATATTCTGGCATTTTTAGGCACATTCATCTTTGAGGTCAGGTTCTATGTTGTGAATGCAAGTAAAATTGGTTCACTAAAATTGAAATGATGAATACCGCTCAATGGTAACTGCTTGTTCCAACCAAAAAGTTCAAACAAAAGGGAAAACAACTGTTCCTTTACTACTAGACCAAGACATGACAATATAAAAAGGTGGAAAACATTTTGCCAATGTCCAATATGGACTCCAAGTAGTGAGACTGGACCGCCTATATCCAGTAGGCAAGAATTTGTTATTATACAATACTATTGCTATTTCAGAATAGAGAAAATAGAGAATGAGAAGCAATATCTCACCATTCCTGTATGCATTTAATCCTATCCAATCCACAATGAGGTAATTTCTGTACAGATAGGGCATGCCCTCTCTTCAAGGCATGCAGAGGCATACTAATGAACTTTAATGTCCATCTTCCCCCTTTTTCAAGCAACTTTGTTGAATCTTTTGGGTAGAGTGATTTTTGTTTTTGGCACCACTGTGAATGAAGTTATAAAAGATAGACTGATGATTGAAAATTTGTAAGTAACCAGTGCAGACTTTCCATGCCACTGTGAGAATGTGGGTAAGCATGGAGTTACATTAGAGGCCTGAGCTTCGCTAGCAAAAAATCAAATTAAAAAACCCACAAGAAATTATGGAATTTGTGATCTAATTTCCAGAATAAATACAGGAAAAAATCAACAGAGTCTGAGGTGGATAGAAGTAAAACATATGGCCTGTCTATTCAACCAATTTTCCATCTGACTGCAGACCCATCGTCAAGATTCTAAACATTGGATGGGAAAACTTAGCCTGACAACATTCTTGACATAAGAATTAGTGCTAATGCCATAGGTGACATGGGACAAATTAAGGAGAGAATTTTGGACAAGGAGAGTAACTGGAACAGGACTAAATTGGAAAAAAAGACATAGCTAAAAGCATAAATCTGAAATTTTTGATTAACATCAGAAATTTTACGCATTTGAACAGACACTATTATTATCGGCTCAAACTGATTATAAGAGTAAATTTTCCTTAGTAGGTGTGGGCACCAACTCAGGCCTAAGTCTCCATGGAAGTATTGGCGCCACACTTGGGCATGGAATTAGTATCTCAGAGACTACCTATAGAACGGATTCTAACCAAAAACTTCTCTAAACCCTGGTACTAGTGTGTTTAGATAGATTTTTATCCCTCCAAAATTAGGCAGGCTAACAATAGGACAAGATCAAAACAATTCTAAGAATAGCTCTAGATGAGATAATATAAGGTAAGATACTATTTTGGATAAGGTAAAAATGATAAGAAAAAAAGATAAGACTCATAATTTAAATGTGATAAGACCAGCCTAGATCCAAATCCTAGGCTCTATCAAGCGCCGAGAGGGATCAAATCTCTCGAGGTGCAAACCTCTCCTTGAATAGCTCCTTGAGTGCAATACCTAAGCCACCTAATCCTAAGCTCTAAAGTCTCTAGCTTAAGTCTCATATTTACTTTTTACTTTGTATTATTCATTTTTGTTTATGGCCGACATGATATTTATTACTTTTTACTTTGTATTATTATATTTTGTTTAGTTTGTATTATTTTGTTACTCGACAAACACTCTAAAGTCTCATATTTACTTTTTACTGTAAAAAGTAAAGTCTCTAGTTTAAGTCCCATATTTACTTTTTACTTTGTATTATTCTTTTTTGTTTATGGCCGACATAATATTTACCACCTAATCCTAATCCTAAGCTCTAAAGTCTCTAGTTTAAGTCTCGTATTTACATTTTACTTTGTATTATTCTTTTTTGTTTATGGCCGACATAATATTTATTACTTTTTACTTTGTATTATTCTTTTTTGGTTACTCGACAAACACTCGACACATGTTACAAGATCTCCCTCATACTGGGCTGTAGAGCGCCTCTCGGCGCAATAAGATACTATTTTGGAGAAGATAAGAATTCTAATTTAGAGAAGATAAGAAATGGTATGTAAGAGTCACTAGTTAGATCTGCCAAGGCATATCAAAGCCATGGAAGATCATGATCATCCAAAATTAGGCAGGCTAACAATAGGACAAGATCAAAACAATTCTAAGAATAGCTCTTGAGGAGATAATATAAGATAAGATACTATTTTGAATAAGGTAAGAATGCCAATGTAGAAAATGATAAGAAAAGAAGATAAGACTCATAATTTAAATGTGATAAGATAAGATACTATTTTGGAGAAGATAAGAATTCTAATTTAGAGAAGATAAGAAATGGTATGTAAGAGTCACTAGTTAGATCTGCCAAGGCATATCAAAGCCATGGAAGATCATGATCAAGTATGTTTTATTAGAAGCATCTTGTGAGCTGGAAATAGTTATTTTTTCCTTAGGTATTACAGCAAGGAGGAACTCATCTAGATGGGCACAATCTCCATAGATGAAATTATCTATAAAGCATTGGTTGTTTGCTAACAAGAGATCGGTGTCAATAGTTGTGCAATTTATGGTTTTGGAAGTCTGGTTCTATGCCTTTGCTAGTGGAGATCAGGAGAGGCTCTCTAAATTGACAATGGATTTGGATTTCTATATACAAGACATAATTCTAGGTATCAAGCACAAGATGATTGATGGGATGAATGATGTTAAAGTAAATCTTATAGAGTGGATGCTAGATACCATTAAGGAGGAGGCAATGGGAAACGATGATAAGCAGGAAGAATGGAAGGATGAAATATAAGCTATGTTAACGATGTCATGGAGCGACTTAAGGTTTAAACTTTAAAATTTAAACCAATCCTTCAAATTCAGAAACAAATGATTAAGCCTTTAAGACTTAAGTATCTCACCAAGTAATTGTTTGTTGTGAAGCCGAAGGTTGTAGTGGACAAAAACAAGGTCATTCAAGCGCTTTTGTGTCAAGCAGTTGCGCTTCTTGGAATGAATTTTCTCAAACATTCTCCAGTTGCGCTTGCAACCTGAAGCACTACAAGTTTGATTTAAGATTCTAGTGGCAAATTTCTTAAGATCTGGCGTATCACTGCCGAAATTTTGCCACCAAATACCTAGCAAGTGGCAAGGGTTCCATAGTCAAGATTGACAATTGAAGATGAAAAAAACTTAAAAGAATCAAGATAATAAATTATAAAACATAATACAAAATACCTGGCAACAATCTCGTCCTTTCACGTATAGCATTGGTATAAGCAAACAATTTTGAAGGCATCCTATAATCTTGTAGTTGGGCAAGGATGCGACTTTGGACTTCTTGATCTGGGTTCATCCTTTCAATGCAAGTCATAAGCCCTCGACCAACCTCCCCATCCTCACTAAATCTTGTCTTATCATAAAAATATGCTGGATTTAAAAAGTATCCAGCAGCATGTAAAGGTGAGTGCAATTGCATATCCCACCGCTCATCAATGATGTCCCAAAGAGGCATATACTTGGTCTCATCATTCTTATATTTTGCTTTGATGGCCTCCTTGGCGAGATCCATTGACTCATAAATGTAACCCATGACGGGTTTCTCACCATCAACCATCCTAAAAGATCAATCATTAAAGTCAATTGTCAAACATTTGAATTTTTATATCAATTTAAGACTTTAAACATTAAATGAAATTTGAAAATGTAATGAAGTTTGACTTCAAATTGAATCGATGAACATTGAAAAGGTTTAGAAATTAAGTACCTAAGCACTTTGACAAGTGGTTCTGTCACGGCAATGATCTCTTCAGCATCTCTCCAAAAAGCATCATTAAATAAAAGAGCGACAATTTCAATGCCCTCAAGGGTTCTTCCATGTCTAGAGGCCATCCACTCATGTCCCAAAAACATCCTCTTCAAATTGACCTTTTGCTCTAGCATAGATTGCAAGGAGATGAAGTTTGTTGCAAATCCCGTCACTCGAGGGCAAACAAGTTCCTTGTCTTCAGTGTATATTCTCATGGTGGAAAGGACATCTGTGTGATTGTAGATGAATTTGGTTATGGATTTTGCCTTATCCACAGCCTCTTGTATCCAATGAAGTTTACCAATGTCCTCGAGCATTAGGTCTATGCAGTGTGCAGCACAAGAGCTCCAAAATATAGTGGAGTGCCTAAGCTGAAACAATCTACCAGCAGCCTTATAATTAGCTGCATTGTCGGTAATAATTTGCACAATATGTTCCTCTCCCACTTCTTGAACAATTTCTTCCATCATTTCACAAATCAGTTGAGCACTCTTAACTTTGTCTGAGGCATCCACTGATTTGAGAAACATTGTTCCCATTGGACAAGAAACAAGGAAATTTATCAAAGTTCTATTCCTCTTATCTGTCCATCCATCACTCATGATGGTGCACCCTGTTTCTGCCCATGATGAACGAAACTCAGCAAGTACAAGGTTGAGGTCATCAACACTTTCTAACAACAGATCTGTCCTAAGGCTCTCAGATGTAGGGGCTTTGAACTCCAGGCCTGCAATAGCAACTCCATCAATCATAGACTGCCAATAAGGGCTTCTGGCACAGTTGAAAGAGGTGTGGCTTCTGGCACAGTTGAAAGGGGTGTCAGAATAGTACCAAAAGTTAGCAATGGCCTTCCTTGCTTGCTTATGGACATTTTTTTTCCAACCCATGCCATCCAAGCTAAGTTGGGCACCTGGTTGTGTGCAGGGAGCAAAAAAAGTGTTTACATTTCCACCTCCACTGCTGAAATTTGTAGGAATAGGAGGAGGAGGAATTGGCATTTGACTTTGACTTTGAACCATGTTTGGATTTGGAATATGAAAACATGGGCCAGGTATTAAGGATTCAACTGAAGGAGGTGACAAGGGGGTATTAGAGGATGTCTGTCCACCTGCAACATTTCCCATCTCTATATTTACCGTTGCTTTTTTCATTTTCATCTCATTCATACAATCAATGGCCAAGCTGGCCCGGTGTCTAACATCTTCAGGAACACCTTTGCAAGGACCAATGCCATGCCCAGGAATCTTAGCAATGTGGTATTTGAATCTAAAAATTCCACCACTACAATGCTCTCTGCAAAATTTACAGAGTAGCTTCGCTGACCCTGGAATCTTTTCACAGTAAGCCCAACCAAAGTCTTTCTCCCTTGGCATTGGTAATACTGATTACTGAACAGTGACCACAACTTTAGGCCCTATCCTGCAAAGTGCAAATAAATAAAATAAAATAAAAACGACCCAAATAACAGATAGAAAGACAAAAAAAAAACCTAAGATATTTCTAAATAATAGTGTTGCAAACAACAGTAATACTGTAAAAGAGTAAGGTGAACAGCCTGTAGGGGTACCTCAATAAGTTGAAAAGCGGTTAAAACAGGGCCCAGGCTGTAGCAGTGAAACAGGCTGTAGGCTTGTACCAGTGGAACGGGCTGTAGCAGTACCTCCAAAGGTAGAAAAGAGGTTAAATCAACTTAAAACAGGCTGTAAGAGGTTAAAAACAGGCGGTAGCAGTGATCTTGTTCAGTAAAAGACAATTTTGGTGATGCCCTAGTTGCCCAGCAGCTGTCGTAGATGGCCTTAGATCCTTTATTTCTTCCTCCCGTAGCCTTCTTCCTTCTTCGACTTACTTTCTTCCTCCCGTAGCCTTCTTCGACTCACTTTCTTCCTCCCGTAGCCGGGTTATGACTGTCCTTCATCGCCTGCTCGTGATTGCCCAAAACAGAGAACAAAGAATGAGGGAAAATGAAGCCAAAATCGGGTTTTAAAGTTAAACTGGGCGCCGATCCGATTTGAGTCGCAAGTCAGACAAGCGCGAGCCGACTCAAAGTCGCGGTTAATACTCGGTCAAGACGAATTATATTCGGCCCGAGCTGAATCGGTTCGTTTTGTGGGCGATCCGAGTCAAACTCGCGATTTTCCTGAAATGAAGCAATCTCAAGCAGCAGAGTTGCACGAGTTAAAAGGTAAAGTAGCCTGCCTTCTGGCAAAGAAAAAGATATGTAACAAGAACCTGCCGCCAATGCAAAAAAATATAAAACTCCACTGATGATACAAAATAAATGAAGGAACAGGCAGCCGCTAGGTGACATTTTTGGGGGGTTCTCCAAATTGCTATGGTATTTTGTTTGAGGCAGATCTTTATAGCTATATATGTTCATTGTTGAGCTAACGATGAAGCTGGTAACAATTGCATCAAACCTAGAAGCAGAGATTTTGAACTCAAATCCGTATGCTGACATGGAGATAAACAATATCAGAAGCTGTGGAATTAAGGGAGCTACTCTGCACTTTTCATCTGGGTAACCTCTGGTATTAGCATATCAATGTTACTGGGGATAAGTATAGGGGCATCAGAAATATATGCCGTCCAAAGCTATATATTGTAAAACTTAGACATGATATATGGTCTGTAGTATTTATATATGCTAGTCACTGTTTTGTAAAATCTAACAATATGATGATTATGCTGTCGAATTGAAACAGTAAGGAGGTAAATGCTGTCCCTATAAGGCCATATCTGAACATGTGAGGGGGAAAGAGCCTATATCCCCAATGCTACAGTAATTTGTATTCTCAATGTAAATTATAGTTTTAATAACATTCGGGACAGAAGAAGCCCAGCCATGAAAAAATTAAAAGGGGCGTTGTACAATATGCATACAGACAATCCAGCCATTTTTCAATTAACTGGACATGCCATTTTTCAATTAACTGGACATGTCAGGAAATGGAAACTTAGCAATTACAAAGAAGAATACCTTTGAATGGTAAAGCTCTGAGTCGTTTATGGCAAGCAGCTCTGCTTTAATGCAATTGCAATCATAACCATGTCGAATTGCCATTGCACCCAACAGTAAACCCATTCCAAAGATGGAGTTCTGCATTTTGAAAGCTTGTAGGGTCATCCGGATGGAATCCAAGTGCAATATTTTCCCTCCAAACCATATTGTAATGAATCCATTCGCTCTTCCCACCTCCTCTCCAGTGACCACACTGGTAGCTCTGACTGTGAACAAGGGTCCCACGGATTTCAATTGGAGTTTCACGTTTTGGGCTTCGGCTACCCTTAAAATGTCGGACATAGTTGGAAGATGACGCTGATGGGATACTCCAGCAGCATTCTCAGAGCATGTGCATGAAATATATGCAATTGCTCTCCTGTTTCTGGTTATGTTCCTGGCAAATGACGGAGGAATGGGAACCATAGAAATTATTGACCGGTTGGTGTGTGACATGGATTTGGGATTGGAATTATTATTATATGTGCGGTGAATGTGAATATGAGCAGGGAAGCAGTTACAGCCTACCAATGCCATTGGACTTGTGGGTGGTAGTAAAGACTGTTACAATATCCTGAAGAATTCACGTCGATTGAACAGAATGGTAAGCATGAGAAAACGCAATTTCATGGCAGGTCTCGCCATTAATCCGCATCGATTTTGATAACCTTCAATCCACCAAAATGTGTATCCAACAGTGATATAATGGAAGGTTAAGATTCACGACACAATGATACCATATATGCAATTAATTGTTCCTCCTTTATCACATTATCGGCTTATGACATTATCGAGATACCACATATTACAATGGTTCGTCGCACATTCCATGCGTTGTATTTTTTTTTCAAATACAATCTGTCGAAGTGTTTTTTCAATTACAATCTGTCGAAATGTTTTTTTATAGCTTTTGCTAAACAGAGATCTTTAACTTTTGCTAAAGAGATTTTCTTTTATGGGGTGAGGTAAAATTGTCTTTGGCTACAGCATTTTGGCTTCATGTATGAAGTTGAGATTTTCTTTTATGGGGGTGAGGTAAAATTGTCATTGGGTGCAGCATTTTGGCTTCAGGTATGAAGTTGAAATTTGATGGATAATTAATATTATATAATTTATGTTTAGTTTAATTAATGATGAAAAAGAGGGGAAATTACTATATGAGAATATTATAAAAAATTGATACCCTCTTGTATATTATAAAGTAAAAATTTAAAATCACTTTTGATTGGTTAAGAACTTGTTTTTCTTGGATACAAGGAAATAGGATAACGACACAAGAGTAGAAGTCTCTCCTTTAGATACCACCAATGGATTATTTCAAGTGGCTTGGTTTTCCTTGAATAAGGCAATGAGATAACTTACATTTATAGATAGCACCTAGTGATGATTGTCTCCATTATCAATATAACAATTGAGTTATGATAGATTTTGCCACCTTTGTTAATTTAAGTTTTTTATTTATACATAAAAACATATACACATTTACAATACCACTCAACATTATCATATTTTTAAATTAACAATACCATGTAGCATTATCACATGTTTAAATTCACTTATGTTTCCACTTTATCTACTACCAATTGTTTCTTTTTTGGTCCTCCTAGTGGGATTTCCAACATAAGAAAAAGTAAAATTGCTCACAATCAAACAAATCAAACTTGGGTGAGTAGATAAACTCCCACTAATTTATAGTTATTTACTATTAAATATATTTATTTATTTTCAAATAAACTCAATTTATGTTTCCACTTTATCTACTACCAATTGTTTCTTTTTTGGTCCTCCTCGTGGGATTTCCAACATAAGAAAAAGTAAAATTGCTCACAATCAAACAAATCAAACTTGGGTAAGTAGATAAACTCCCACTAATTTATAGTTATTTACTATTAAATATACTTATTTATTTTCAAATAAACTCAATATGATGTTATTTCAAAGTATCCATTATACATTTATGCAGAGTCTACCACCAATTTATATAGTTATTTACTATTAAATATATTTATTTATTTTTAAATAAATTCAATATGATGTTATTTAAAAGTAACCCTTAGTACATTTATGCACATTTTTTTATGATAGGCAAAATAAACTACTTAATTTTAATATGAAATGTATTATTAAAATTTAATAATTATTATTTTAATATTAGTTTTTGTGGACTATCCTCGATTCGGGTGTTGGGCAAGGAAAGTGGTAAGGTGAGAGGGCCTTAGTCCATGGATGTGGAGGCACCTCTCGCAACCATGATTGGCTTTAATGAAGACATGGCAACTTGGGTTTAAGGTCGACACTAGATCATTGATCCAACCGTATATCCATCGAAACATGCAGCCCCATATTGCTCTTAGTACTAGCAGATGTTTAGTCATTATGAATCCTTGCTACGACATGATGAACCTCCTTTTATGTATGTCGACAAAGAATGAGAGAAGGTTAATGCACAAGCAAGAAGCTTTTGAATATGATTACAACGATGATCGTGGATACAAGTTCAACTCTAAGAATATTGTGCTTATTATGTGCCAAAAGCAAGAACTGGTTTTTCAAGAAGCTCGACAAAGCACTTTGCAAACAACTATGGTCCAAAAATTTATGTTTCAACTTTGAAATTCTCCTTGGAGGTCCCTTCTTGCAAAAATTTCCTCTATGTTGAGTCTCTAGGGTATCGAGACAGACACCACTCTGGATGCTTGGGGGAAATCACTTCAGAAAACCAACATCATGATGGTCAAAACAAGAGGCTCCAAAGCCAGGGATGGCTGCAAAGGTAGAGGGTTTATCCACCATTCGAAGATCATGAAGAAATTTACGACCTCTGACTCTCACTATCGTCGACATACCCCTTTGAGAATTCAAAAGGAGATTGAGGAAGCAAAAATGTGGGTGAAAGTAGAAATATGAGATAATGGATGAGGAACATATGAAAAAAAATGTATTCATGGATCCTGGATGTGAGGACTTCCCATACCAAAGATACCAAGTATTTTTAGACGGTCTTATTATATTGGCATATGAAATTAATGTTGGGTAAGGCTTTGTTGGATTACCAAGAGGAACGGAAGGAAATTCTCTTGTAGATTGACAAGCTTCATGACCAAATGATGAAATGAACGCTAAGATCAACCTGATAGTGAAATCTACCAACAGATTCAAGTTTTTTTAGAAGGAAAATGAAGCTAAGGACCACCATCCTACCTTGGCTCATGTGATGCCCCTTATCTCTATTTTTTATGATGATGAATACTCTCCTCAGTCTCGGCAGGGTCCAAGTTTTTTTTTTTAATTTCTAGCTACCATAGCTATGTTTATAGAACATCAATCAATTGTTGTTATAATGCTAAGGATAGTCTCAAGATGCTTATAATTAAGAGGCTTCTCAAAAAATCTAGATACAAAGACATGAGGGCCCTTAATCATAAGATATTGTTTTACAGCTAGTAGGGTTTCCCTTGTGGCCACTGGCCAACTAGCTCCTTAAGACTATAATTTTATTTGTTAATATAAGTAGTTAGCTTAGGAAAATAAAAATAAAAATTGTGGACTAGCTTGAGGTCATTGAAAATTTTGAGCTTCATGCATTAGGTCTTGGGGTCATTTCTTTGGGCTAGTTACCTCTGTTGTATGTCTCATTTGATGTCCCTATCGAGTTACACATCGCAATCAATGTCAATGGGTTTATATTGGGTACCATCCATGAAATGCAAGGAAGTGCCAAGGATTTCCGACTAGGTTTTCCTTGGAAAATATGTTATATTAACTCATAAACATCATTTTGATAGTTGAGCTAATGTAAGTTGCAAAAAAAATAATAAGGTGGAGAAGTAAAAGTTTCATTTTCTAGTTGATATCTTGGTTCTCGAGTCAAATGATCCACTAGTCATTCAATGTCATCTTAGAAACAGTCTTGACACTTTACACTAGTGTTTTTCAAGTCATGAATTTCTAGCACATTTCTTGAGGGCTTCCCATGCATTTTTCAAGGCTCTAACACAACAATTAGGCATCCATCTCATATTACCAATTATCTCTTCAACAATCTAACGAAGACCTAAAATGGAGCAACGAGTGAGAAGTTGTGTTCTCAACAAGCACACCCCCCCAACCCCCCTTTTGAATAGTTTAACATCATCCAGTACAATGTGCACACTTGATGCTAACGTCATGTTAGCATTAGGGTTCTCACGTCTTAAGGTTTTTAACTCTTAGGGATTTTTTAGCATTATTATAAAATGTAGTTTCAAGTGCATCTTGTTATGGCGTTTTTGCAAATGAGAATAGTCACTGCATCTCTTATTATAGATACACTACCACCATTCTAGCCACTATGTATTTGTGCGTTGCAATGTTTTTCACCTTTGATTATTAATAGAAATTAATTTTTAGCCTAATTGAGTATACCAACACCTCTCATACCTTGCATGCAAACTTGGATATCCATGTCTCCAAGCAACACTTGGTTCTCAAACACTACAGTAGCTTACACATATGCATCCAAACAAAAATGGATTTTTTGGCTATCTCTTCATTGGGAATGGCTTACCATTAAGTCGCCAAGATTAAGGAAAGTTTTAGCACAAGGGTAAGAAAAAGTTTGGCACAATAAATTAGAGAATAAAAAAAGGGTAAAGTCAATGTTAAACCAACCTAAAGACAACTATTCAAAGAAACATGCAAAGAAGAAAAACGAGAACTCAAAGAAGGACACGGGCAAGTGGTGTGATACCCATAAAATGTCAGGGTAGATAGTCATTATTTTCCAAAATGAAAGCTTCAGATTGTGATTCAACCCCAAAGCTACAAAGAAAGTTTTTATTATTTATCTTATAAGCATAGAAACCTGCGGCAAATCTTAATAATTCTTAAAATCCCAACCATAAAATATTTGGCAATATTTTTTAAAAATATTAAAATCTCTAAGGATTTTATATAGTTTTAAGAAAAATTGGTAATTTTTTATGTAAAAGGTGCCAAGTTTTTTGGCAAAATTGATCTTGAGTCGGGCAATCACTAAGTGACAATCAAGCCAACTAATGTGCAGAGACACCTTTAATTCTAAGGAAGGTTTCTTTGAGTGGTTGATCATGCCCTTCAACTTAATAAATGCATCAACAATGTTCATGAGGATGATGGAAAATATGTTGTAACCATTCATTGATTCTTTTGTGGTTGTATACTTGGACAACATCCTCATATTTAATGGATCCTAAAAAAGCATCTAAAGCACATTCAACAATCAATGAGCACCCTTAAAACACAAGCTATATGCCAACTTGGAGGAGTGCTCATTCAACATGTAGAAAATTCAATATTTGAGATACATCTTAGATGATAATGGTGTGCATGGATCTAACACATCCACAATTGGTCATCCCTAAAGACACTGAAAAATATCTATAGCGTCTCATACCTTACTAACTTTTACCATAGGTTTTTGTTGGGGTTATATCATATTGCTTGGCCCCTAAGCCAACTTACCAAGACGATATCCAAGGCCAAGTTTGTTTAGACGAAGGCACAACAACAAAAATTCATGGATCCAAAGTATTACCTCTACTCAATTCCAACACTTATTTTTCCATATCTACAACAACTATTTGAAATTTAAACAAGCGCCATATATTATGTTGTCGATGCATTTCTCCCTTGGCATGGACATCCAACAAGACAAGACACTACCTGATGTGGTTTATAAATACCCCACCTATGACAAGGATCTTTACTACATGGTCTAGTGATATCGGCAATAGCAACAATATATTCTAGAAAATGAAAAGGTCATCCACATTAACCACAAACCTCTACAATTTATGCAAACTACAGGTAAATTGTAAATTTCCCAATTTAACTTCAACAATTCTACTTGAAAATCAAGTACTAGAAGGGAAACATAAATCAAGTTTCAAAGTGCCTCAATGAGCCTTTGTTTGTAGCAGTAACCATACTAGTCCTTGGTCCATGTGGGCACAAGACCTTAGAGTGGTCCTAGTTGTATGGAATTGACATAATTTTCTTGCTACATGTAAGTAGCAAGCAAAAAAGTGTCAAACTTTCACCTCTAGGGTGAACTTTTGAGCCATCTGGGACATCTATGTGCTTCCTTAGGTGAGCATGAGAATATAATTTAGAGGCACATTACAATTGGGTGGCAGGGCCCTTTAGCGTTTAAAAGATATTAGCACTAATGGGAGTCGAGAGATATATCAGAACTACACTTCTATTGGGAAAATCTTTGATGGGGAATTGGTAGATACATCATAACTACAATTATGTGCCATTGTTATTCCTACAATCAAGAATATGACATTATACACTCTACCCACTCTAGATAAGCAGGTTTGGAGTCAATCTACATGGATTTTGTATTAGTTATGCCCTCAACCAAGCATGGTCACAATTATATTTTTTGTTGTTGTTGATTAGTTCTCTAAGAATCAATTGTAGCACCTTAGAATAAGAGTGTCACGGTAGAATCCATCGCTATGGTATTTTTTCAAGCATGTTTGGAATCATTTTTAGTTTCCAAATACCATTACCTCTTAAAAGGGAAATATGTAAATTAGGTCTAGCCCAAGTGGTTGTGGGATGGATTGTTATCCTCCCCACCTAGTTTTTATTCCCATAAGTGACATGTTGAGCTCATAATGAATATATTGTTGTAACAACTTTGATCCCTATCCATCCCTAAACTAATGAAAAGACCAAGGTGATCAATAGGATGATTGTACATATCCTTATAGTACAACTCCAAGCATCCACATATCTGGGATGAAATCCTTCCTTATGTTTATCCCAACTACAACAATATCCTTTAGAGTTATATAGATTGTAACCCTTTTCAGGTGTGTATTGACCCTAATTGATGTGGTTATGCCCATTGCATCAACATGAGAATTTATCCTAATAGATGTAGATATTGTCATTGCATTAGCATAAGAATATCTGTCCCATGCTCATAATGAGGTAGACACGGAAATCAAATTTGTTGAACAAATCCATCACATCTAGGAACAAATTCATGATATTTATAGAAATCGAACACCAAATATAAGCAACAACATGATCAACATTGGGTTCTACACAAATCTTAGGTTTGTGATAAGGTATGGTAGCTCTTGCACAAAGAGAAACTCGCATACCCCCACAATATCTTCAAACCACTTTGATATGGGCCGTACACCATTAACAAGGTTGTGAATGAGAATGCTTTTGAATTAAATATTCCACCCTTCTTTGGCTTGCACCCTATCTTTCAACCATATTTTATGTGTTTTTAGACAGCACTTGGCCACTTCAAAACTCAACCTTGACTACATTGAGAAAGATACAATGGATCATCATGGCCACCAAGTTGGAGAGCACCACAACAAAATATATATAGATATAGATATATATTTCATGTTGTCAAACTAGGGTAACTTCTTAAGCAAAGCAAGTGGTTCACCAAGAACGTACAAATGAAACATAAGTTCCCCATCTAGTACATGAACTTGATGCAATGGAGACCATTTCTACATAAGTGGGAACGAATTATCCAGATGGATATTGGTGGCTACCCACCTATTCCACTGGCTCAAAATAATTTTTATAGTTTGGCATTTTTGGGGGTCAGAGGACTACTCCAAATGGATATCGGTGGCCATCCACCTATTCCACAAGCTCAAGATAGTTTTCCAGTTTGGTAGTTTTTACAGATTTTTGTGTCCAAAACTTTTGGGGTTTTTTTAAGCCCTAAATGAAATTTTTTGTTACGCCACAGTCCATTTGTATTTGAAGGTAGGATTAGATGGGTGAAATGTGTACTTATCGGCTATACTGTTCCAATGAGTTACTGAATGCCCTAAACGGAGATTGTATGCAAAATTTATATCACCGAGAAGTTGACACCTCAACTAACCACCTTGGGACCTACAAACCTTTTTTATGGATCATCTTTTAGGGCTGGGTTTTGGGAGTTAGGGTATTCTCCCTCATGTTTATTATACAAACTCCCTTCAACCTCCTTTTCTAATCAACTTGTGATGAATGAGCATAGCCACCACATCTCTTCTCAAAGATAAAGCTACCACCATTATAGTTGCTTTTATTTTACAGTATGCTTTGTTTCATTCATTTAATAGAATCTGAGTTTACTGTATCACTGTGTTCCTTGCAATATATTTGTTTATGTGGTTCTATATATGCTCTTTCATTTCATTCTCACATAAATCTGAATCAGCGGTATCATAGAAATATACTCTCTATTGTCTCTTAGTGCATGTCCCCAATGAAATTTGGATATTGAGAGTTGGGTCTTGAACTAGTCGAGCTTGGGGAAAACCACTCGTGTTGTCCCAAGTAGCCTCACATGGCAGGATAAGGAAAGAGAGATGATGGAGTAGGAAATCCTATTAATATATTGCTCGAGGAATCCCTCGCGTGACAGAGGGATGAGATGATTGATCATATCTCCCAAATCCTTTTACATATGCTAGTAGAAACAAAGGGATCATCAAGCAATCACTTCGGAGGAGCCACACCCTTCAAGGCACAAGTTAATTTTGATATTCCTTTATTTGAAGGCCATATTGATGTTGATTCCCTAGATAAATGGATGAGTCTACTAGAAGGGTATTTCTCTGTCCAAAATTTTCCGACAGGGAAAAGATCACCTTTGTGCTCCTTAAGGTTGCCCCCCATGTCAAAAATTGGTGGGAAAATTATTGCGAGCAAGCCTTAATAGAGGATTCTGAAATGTTTGAGGTCAATCCCAATTGGACATCTTTTATAGATTCCATTAAGGAACAATATTACCTTGTGAGAAACTATGATGATTAATATGCGAGATGGACCACACTACGTCAACATAGGGACCAAATTCTATCACAATACACCAACAACTTTCATATCTTGAGGACAAAGTTGGGTATCAGAGACTCCAAGAGGCACCTGGTTCTGAAATATCACAGTGGCCTACATCGGTACATCTAAACACAGATGGAATTTATGGGTGTCTCTTCACCGAGAGTTGCTTATCGATATACTGTCAAAATAGAGCAGACATTTTAGCAAAAGAACAAGCGAGAAATTGGACCTGTGAATCCATCGTAGTAGAAAGGAAAGGGAAACCCTAGCTCGCAAAACAAAGGATAGGCTAGGGACAACCAACCTCGGGAAAACCAGTCCCAGCCACAAACAAAGAATGGTAATAGAAAGACAAAGAAGGACACTGGGAAGTGGTGCGATTTCCACAAAAGTCCCTGGAACAACACTAATGAATGTTTCTCAAAGCAGTCATTGGTGGCCAATATCAAAGCTTCAGAATCATATTATGGTTCCCATTTTGATTCAGAACCCAACGTCACAGTCGTAGACCAGGGGAAGCGGATCACTGATGCAGAACCCGATGTCACTGTTGCTACCACACAAATTCAACCAAATGAACTAGAAGTGCCAAAGGAAGGTGAGTGCCTCTTCCACTCATAGATGTGGGTGAAGGGAATCCCCCTACATTTTGTTGTTGGTAGCGACAACCAAAAGAACCTAAGTTTAGCAAAAATCATCAAGAGATCGAGAGCTACTGACAACACCACACCCACAACCATACACCATCATTTGGCTAATCCAAGGACGAGGTATCCGTGTCAATCATCAATGTCGTCTACCATATGACATTAAACCTTTCAAAGACGAGGTACTGTGTGATGTGGCCCTGCTTGAATTCTGTGATGTTCTTTTAGGGAAGCCATATATGTGGAAGTGTCATGTAGTGTATGACTCATGGCCTCATAGTTTCATTGTCACTTTGGGGAGACAAATCTATCAAATACCATAGATAGTTTCACTTACCGCGGTATCTTTGACCTCAACCAAGTAGTGCAGAAATATAATCTCCCACACTGGGAAATTTTCCCTCTTCACAATTGCCTCTAAAGGTGAACATCATATCACAGAGACCTCCACAAACTTTGTGCAGGGTCCCTCTACTTAGCAGAAACAAGAAGAACACAAAGGCATTGTTGCCTTGCCTACCCTGATACCTCTACGGTGCAAGGTCACACATTCAAGGTGCTCCTCCAAAAAGGAATCATCCACACCGATTCAAACCAAGGATAATAAGGAAACCAAAATTGTTGAACCAGTCCAGCACTTCCATCAACAACAATTACAACTCTATTAGGATGTCAAAGCAAGGTATATTCTTCACCTCAGCAAATGTCTCACTATGAGCTCCAATCAACACACAGTTCGTCATATGATGAGGGAATTGACACAATGGAGACCATTTCTTATTAAGGGGGGAGGACTAATCATGATGGATATCGGTGGCCACCCACCTATTCCATTGGCTCAAAACAATTTTTCTAGTTTGGCATTTTTTCGAGTCAGAGGACTGCTCCAGATGGATATCAATGTCCATCCACCTATTCCACAAGCTCAAGATAGTTTTTCCAGTTTGGTAGTTTTTATGGATTTTCATGTCCAAAACTTTAGGTGCCATTTTGAGGCCCTAAATGACATTTTTTTGTTGACTCCATAGTCCAATAGTAGCCAAAGGCATAACTAAATAGGATAAATGTGCACTTCTCAACTAGACCTTTCCAACAAGCTATCGAACACCCTAAACGGATATTGTATGCAAAATTTATGCCCCCGTGAAGTTGGCACCTCAACTAACCACCTCGGAACCCGCAAACCTTTTTATGGATCATCTCCTAGGGTTAGGTTTTTGGATGTTAGCGTTTTCGCACTCATGTTTATGATAAAAAGTCCCTTTGGCCTCCTTTTGTAATTAGCTTGTGACAAGTGAGCATAATTGCCACATCTCTTCTCAAAGATAAAGCTACCACCATTCTAGCGGCTTTTATTTTACAATTTGTTATGTTTAATTCATTTAATAGAATCTGAGTTTATTGTATCATTTTGTTCCTTGCAATATATTTGTGTATGTGGTTTTATATATTCTCTTTCATTTCCTTCTCACATAAATCTGGATCAATGAATGATCCAGGTTGTCATCCAAATCCATATAAAAAATGGTCTTGCCATAATATTTTTTCTAGGCATAAACTTTCAGCTCTTTTTTCAAGGCCTTCCTATGATTTTTTAAATGTTCTAAAGTCTAATGAACATGGATTTGGCTCAATCTAGAAATTACCTTTCAAACAAGCCAAGGAATACCTAAATGGAGAAATAAGAGAAAAAATATGGCTTTAAGAAGGATCCTTTTTTTCCAGATAGATCAACTTCATCCAACATAACAAACACACTCATCCCTAACTTCATTTTAATGTTAGGGTTCTCACATATGTTGGTTTTGTCCCTTAGGGTTTTCTAGCATTATTATAAAATGTAGTTTATGCCTCTTGTTATGGGATTTTTGTGACTGATAAAATCCATCACATATTCTCTTGATCCAAAATGGATCTACACAAGTACCATATTAATTCATATGGGGGGTGATTTAGAATTTGGGACATCTTGGGGATGGTGTTGGTTTTGTCTGATTCGAGCCATAAACCACTAGAACATTTTTGGGGCCATAAACAATGTTTTTTGGGCTTGATGTCAGATGGAGGTTGTCATAGGATTTCCTTATCTAGGATGGAAATTTTTCCTTACATTGAAATATTTCCAACAAGCTATCATTCACCTAAAACAAAGTTCACATTTGAATGTTATGGCCCCGACAAGATAATGGTCCAAATATTCCCCACATGTCCAAGTAGAGACCATGTTAGCTCACCATAATTTGAATGTGGAGAGTTAGTATCATGTGGGAATTTGATACTTTCGCAAGCATCATGGAGGTTCTAATATGGCTTTGAAACCATAAACCTAACCCTAATTCTAGTTATGAAAAACCTAGCAAAAGGAGGAAAAGGGTTTAATTTTCACTAGTTGTCAATCGTTCCATAGTATGAGCAGGAGTGTAGAAGTGATCTTGATAGGGCAGAGAGAGAGAAGGATATTGTAGAGGATTGTATAAAACCATAGTGTTTCATAGCTTCATATTAAGCTTGGACATCTTCCTAATCTAATTGATCTCCATAATATAAGAATGTAGAAGGCATGGTTCTACATTGAATGTTGATTTTCCCATACTAGTTTCCTAGGTAAATATTTGTGTTCCATTATGTACCTTAGCTATTGTAGTCTATTTCATATGTTTTGGAAGTTAAAGAATCTAAATGGTGTGTATTTATTATGATAAAGCATTGAAAGTACAAAAATATAGTCACACAATGAATCATAGACTCGATGTAGTCGTTTAAAGTTTAGATTTATTTTGGTGAGCTTGTCATTGGAATATCCAAGGTAGTTTACATATCATGTTGGTATCCAACGCGAGTATTTTGGAATTTGGTTGTTTAAGCGCAATATGTGCTTGCCCAACTTAGGAAATCCAAATATATGGGATATTTACTCCCTATGGATTTTGAGATTAATACAAGAAAGGTTAAGAAGTAGCTAAAATCCTAAAAAATGGAATAAGAGCACCTAGAAATACCCGTAGATGAAGACAAAATAAGATTTGAAAGGTTGTATCTTCAAGTGGGTGTTATTTCTAAGAGCGTGGTTGTTCTCATCTCTGCACTTGGGAGTAAAATTGACACATTTTTTGAGAAACTTGAATCTAATGAGAAACTAGAATATTATGAGGAGGTGAAGAAGTAGAAGGAAGAACTAAAGCTTGAAAGAGGAATTGGGCCAATAACCAATTTTCTCATCATTTTTTTCAAGTGGAAGCAAAGGTCGTGATCAAGCCATATAAAAATGATGTAGATGCAATTAAGTTTAAAAAATGCTTGCAACAATTAGAAGTCTATTTCAACATGCATAATTATGAGTTGAACAATAAAAAAATTGTCTAACTAAAGCTAAATGGCCATACACACACTTGGTGGGAAAGCCACATAGAGGCACTTATGTTGTAGGATTACCCATAAGTAATTAAGTAGGATGTATTGAAATACCTCCTTAATACTTCCTAGTTTTACCTTATTTGGTTTGAAGAAAAAAAGAGGATTCGTTGGCACTATTACCAATAGCGGTAAGGACTAAGTGTACAATAGTACACTACAAATTTTTGGAAGCAAGCCACTAAATTAGGAATAAACCTTTAGGATCTTTTTGTGGGCATCCAGTACTTGTGTGGTCTTCATAGTCACATAAGGAGTCAACTTATGATATTCAAGCCCAAGACCATAAAAAAGGCATGTATCCAGGCTCAATACATTGAATCTAACAAGAAAAAGGGGTATCCAAAGGGAAAAATAAGAACGCTTTGGTTACTACACATGTGTGCAAGAACCCTAAGGAAAATTAGCGGTCATACAAAATAAAAATTTTGGAAATTTAACCCAATGTTGAATCTTATGAGCCACAACTAGGAGAAATCAAAGAAGAATAATGTTCTAATGGAAGTAGGAAGGGAGATGAAATCAACTTAGATGTGGAAAAAAATATTATATGCACAACAATATTGTAGAAGGAGATGAGCTTAGGTAGCTTACATCACAAAAGTAGAAGGAGATCATAAAGCTACTATGTGATATAAATATTCATATGGAGAATAATAAGGTAGATTCTTTGTTTGATTATGGTTCATAAGAGAACATAATTGTAGAGGAACTAGTAAGTAAGATTGGTTTAGAAACATGTGATCACCTGCATCCATACCCTTTGGTTGGGTGAATAGGGATGTATAGTTAAAAATTACCAAGTAGTGTAATATTAGAGTTTCTCTCAATGCAAATTATATTGATGAAATACTAGGTGATTTAGTACATCTTGATTTCTATGGTGTAATATTTGGTATCCCCTATATGTATAGGATGGATGATATCTTCATAAGAAATGTATTGTTACTGTGCAAACTAGCACATGTAGTTAAATCCCCAAAGATCACTACTAGTTCACGGTAACTTAAGAAGTGTTATCCACTAACACTGTGATAACTACCTCTATGTACTTTTCGTTGGCACTTTTCCAAGTTGAGGGGGTGTCCCTAGGGTAGGATTGCTAGGCTATGGCAATGAGGGCACAAGGTGAACTAGAAGAGATAGCCTTTGCAAATGGGGGTTGTAGTTTTTAGACGTTTTTAGCATAGGTGATGGAGAGACCGGAGATCAATGCCAATATCCAACTAGGGAAATGTATTCAAGGTGAATAAAATGTAAATTGAGGACAAGAATAATTCCCTTCAAGAAATGGTATATTTCCTTCAAAGGTTAGGGGTTGGCACACACTAGTCACATCACCCAATTGAGGATAAACAATGGACTTTAAGGCCTACAAGAGGGGAATCCAATGGAGGAAAGTCCCAAGCCAACCAAGATCAACTATGGAGAAGATAAATACCTAGAAACTCTTACCAAGGAGCCAAGTGCATATCAAGGAAAGGTCTAAAATACTAACCCAAACCAACAAAGGAGAATGTTCAAGACAATAGCTTAGGGCGCCCTCCTTCCAAGATTTATCAACATCTATTCTTTGGATCAATCATGAGAGGTTTGTAGAAGACTTGAAAATTCCATCATTAACCCTTAATCACAATAATGGAACTAATAAGAAGAAGCTTCAAGAATTGACAAAACTTTTCACCACATAGAAAGAACCCTTAACACCATAAATTGCACAAAAGAAAGATATATCAATGAAGCTCCAAAACAGAGAGAACTCTCAAATTCCAACCATGAAAATGAAATGAGTAAGTGCCTCTATATTTATAGGAGAGGCTAAACTTCCTTATACAATAAATATTCATTAACTCCTTAGATCTAGCCTAGGGTGGGGTAAAATAATACAAAATCCCCAAGTACAAGCAATTAACTCCTAACAATACAATAAAATAAGGTGGTCTATGCCACTTGTACAATGGTGAGATATATAGGGATCCTAACAAAATGGAAATGCCTCCAACAAGAAAGGAACAAGTGGTTAGTGATGATACCACATGGCCTCCAAAGAACCCTCCAAGAGAATATGCTACAAGCCACGTCAACAAGGCAATCTCCAAAAGATTCCTTTAAGGTTACTTGTTCATTAAGAAACGTCTTCAACGGGGCTTCAAACCACCAATTTGTGCACAAATCCCTTACTATTCACATGTTTCCACATATGTAACAAGCCCTTCAAAGAAGAAAATCCTACTTACGATGTCCACAAGCCAACTTTGTTAGTTTTCTCCAATGGTATGTCCACATGTTAATCTAGTTATGTCTACTTTATCATATTAACCACCAAAATATGCAGTAAGCCCTTCCACAAGTATGAGGTGTCACCTAAGTTTTATATATATATATATATATATATATATATACATAACACTAAGATCTTAAGATGAAGCTTTACCCACCTAGCAAAAGACGTCTACCTGCAGCCTTATCAAAGTGAAACCAATGTTGAGGTATGGGCTCATTGAAAGATGCAATGTATGTTATGAGGCAAGGTATAAGGTGTGCCCTCTTCTCCAACTATATTAGACTACTCCATAGCAAGAATAACCCACATGAACCATGCAAATAGGGCTGGAAAATCAAGGCATACCACTCATATGCTGATATTCTGCCTCAAAGTCGCCCAGAACAAGTTTGTCCCAGAACTAGAAAGGAAACCAGTTTTTTCTTTCGTAAGGGTTCATCCCAAATATGTTGGGAATTCTACCAAACAAATGTTGCAGCATACAATTCTATTGCTACAATATTCGAACCGCAAGATAATCAGAGAAGACAAATTTTGGTCTCAAAAGAAACCCCGAAATCAATGTATAAATACTTTTTTATCATAAAAAATAACACAGGTCAACCTTATATTTCCAGGCTTAGAACATGTCAACCCTGAAATTCAATTGTATCAAGTTGTCATTGGTTTTCTTAGGCTTAAGACAGTTTGGATCCCTTCACAATGTAGTGTCGAAACAAGGCCGAATGAGGTATGATGAGATACATTAATGAGCAAGCCTCCAATTGCCATTATTTTGAATCCTTCTACGATACCATAACTTCACAAAAGTATCATTTACTCCATCATACAGATGAAAGGGTGCCTAAACCTGACGTCACGATGCTAATAAGAGTTTATTTTACTATTGGTTACATAATGGATAGATGTTTAAAAATGACTACCTGGAACAGTCCCATAAAGTTCGTTGCTTCTTGCTACTACAGGATGCCAAGATGAGATTAGGGATGTTGAATAGGTTTATATGTGTTTGTTGTCGGTCACTTCATTTCCCAAAACTACCACAAAGATACCATCCTGTTGTAGGTGACCTTTCTTCTGAATGGTTAGGGTTACTATTTAGGCCTCATATAGTGCCCAGAATGTTCTCATACATGTTGCACATACCACACCATCTATAGGCCTCAAATATTAGGATTTAATGGTTTCCTTGGGGACAAGACCGTCACAAAACCAGCTCCAAATGACTGTAAATCTGCCCACAAATGAAATTTAGCCTCACTATGATTGTCCAGGACATCTTCTAGTATTCCCAAGTTTAATGTATGGCCAACTTCATTATTGTTGGTATTAGGGTTGTTAATTCTTAGAATTCATCTATTTATGATCAGATATGAATATTGATGACTGCTTGAAGACAAACTTAGGCCCAACATTGTTATAAGATCTCATGGAAACAAACAAAATTGTAGAATGAAGACACCCTTGCAAATAGAGGGTGACATTTGGCTCCAACTACATGACATGTGTTTGATATTGCAAAGAAGAGCACATGAGAACCCCAAAATATCTACAAGGCACTTGTTAGCTCAACAAACAAACAAACAAAAAATTCGCAACATCACGTAAATTCTTTCACGACACAAGAAATCAAGTGCTCATGTATGAGCTTATTCATCCTACCTACCTACTCTAATCATGATAAAATCAAGCAATCTAGTGAAATCATATAGCCAATGAAGCCACCTTAACATACATCCATGCTAGGAATTCTTCCATTGTCTTTGGAAACAATCAAAGACAAAATCATATCAGTAATAAGTTGAGTATACGTCACTATCTTCCTCAGAACGATCCTGGAACAATAGAAGAGATCAACAACTTGGATTCCCTCAAACACTTGCCAAGAAAAATGGTCTCTTTCGCAATCCCCCTCTATCCAAGCTTGGATAACACTCACGTAAAAAATTACATCATCACATATCTACTCTTTGAACTATGTTTATTGCCCCAAATCATCATCAAATCTAACAAGAAGCCCTGAAAAATATGGTTGGAAATCAGGCCCTAAATCTACCCTAGGAGAGGGCACACTTTGTTTCTCTAACCCTGCAATAAAACACCTTCTTGATGTCCAAAACCTACATTGATCCCTGACACATATGGATGAGAATGAAGGTTTAAATCCACACTAAGAGAGAGCAAACCTAGTTGTTCAAGATCTACAATAGAATCCTCAATGTGCAACCCTAAATCACCATCAATGGTGATCAAGCATGGTTGAACAAAACCATGAGGGACCTCATAAAAAATAGGTTTCCCAAGGTCTTCAAAATTTACACTTCCCTCATTAGAAGAGTCATATAAGGGCTCTGTTATCACACCATAGAATTGGGCTACTATCCTTGTTGAGCAGATATCTGCACTTTTCAGAGCTTTGCTTTTATAGAGATCAACTATGATGAGCTTGTTATTTGGGATTATTTATGGATCAGAGCAGTATATTGTATCATACTTTTATCAGACCTTGTGCCAAGGTTGAGCCTTGAGAGCTTAGATTTGATGACCGATGTGACCCTTTGTTCCATACAGTTTCAGTTCAGTGCCCAGTGATATTATTGCAGCAGTGTTTCAGATATTTATTGATGATTATTATGATATGATGTGACCTATGGACTTTTGATTATTGGCTTTGGATTATTATCTTGTTGTTTTAGTCATCTTCATAGCATTGAATTGGTATATGATTCATGATGTGGCAGTACTATTTAAAATAAAATGAAATATCTTGGATGATGTTATAAATATAAAATGGATGTATTACTTGCACACTTAGGTTTTCTGACAAAACTCATCAGTTTCATTACCCTCCTATGAGCATAGATATGGTCTTTCCTAACATCCTTGTATGCTAGCTTAGGCACCATTTTCACTTGACTCCATCCATCCATGACCTTCCTTATTTGGCTTTCACCCTTGACTTGCCTTCTTGACTTCTTGATACTGAGGACTTCCCCATTTCTACCTCTGTGTTGGACCACATCCATGTTTGTTTTGTGTCTCGGCTCTGAGTTGGTGACAAAACTTGCCTTTGGTAAGTTGGATTGTATGCCTAAATCATTATGGTCTGTTGTCCCGATGTTTAGCACTGTGCAGAACTCCCCCTAGTCAGTTGAGATGTTGTTGGCTAAAACTGAAAGCTCATGTACTACTTGTATTGGAAATGTATTATGAAAGCCTGTGAACATAGATTCTAGAATGTGTTTCTTAACACACGTGAATAAAGGCTATAGCAATGAACTGCTAAAATACCCCTCGAAGGGTATAGAAAGGTCCAAAAATCAATGGTTACTCAAAAGTTATATCTATTATTGTGGACCTTGTAAATGCGAATATGCCCTGGATGCAAGCTGCGATTAGTTGTGCTTCTTAGCACATGTGAAATCCCAGAGGGGTCATATAGGCCAAAAGGCCATGGAAATGAAATGAATGATCCTAATGAACCTGGATCAACTTGATGTAGACATGATGCCTACGTTGAATAAACACTCTCTAAACAACTTACCCATTTGTGAGGCACATCCCTTCCCTTTGTTATTTGTCCAGCACAGAGTGTAGCTCCCCCTTTCCCCGTCCAAAGTGTCATTTAGTTGAGTTTGGTCAATTCATCCCCTTTTGCCTAGCCTTGTTCTTAGCCTTCATCCTTACCTAGCAGTTAGGCCATGTCCAATGGGTGAGTCTGTCATTAAATCTTTTGCGCAAGTAAAATATAAATAACATTGAACTATATATATGTATTAACTGCCACGGAATGATGTTTATACTTTAATTTAAGCTGTGAATGTTATTAAAGGAACATGTCTTAGTCTATTGTTATAATCTTGTCCTTGGTTATATTTTGACCTTGTCAAACATAGTTTGACCATGGTCATTCTTGGGATCCGTGATGAGATGGACCACTTGTGTTTATGGATGATGATTTATGGTCCCACATACACCTACTGATGATTCCATATGATGGACATATGCTTCAGATGATGATTGATGCAGTTGGTCAGTTTTATTATTATTTCCAGATCAACATATTTTACATTGTCCGGGTATGGTGGACCCTATAGTTGACCCCACAGGTCAACCCATGGTGTATGAGTACTCATTCTAGTAGATTTGGGTCTTCTAGATCCATTGAGACACTTATCTTTCAGTTCTGGGCACTTCTGACGATGATATTTGCAGTTATCCACTTGTTGACGAGTTTTGGGCATGCTGATCCAGCTTGTCCAGCATAGGCTTGGAGGCCAGTCGTTGCCTAGGGCGCTGTGTAGGAAGGGGGTGGTCCAGCCACTTGTTTTCACAATTATTCTCCCCTTCCAGACAGCCTGGTGCACTCAGTTTGACAGTGCAGGCACCCTGGGTGGCAGTTTGGGCAGTTTCAGGGTTTTTCAGGAGGATTAAAAATGGAATAAAAGGGTCACTGAGGAATTCGATTTGGGCAATTGAGGCAAGGTTTTGGCACTTGATATTCTCAGAGGTCTTCCATGGTGAACCCCCCATCTTCCAGATCAGTTGGCATCATTTAATGGGGTCCACAGTGGCCACAAGAGGCCTTTTACTGCATGTCTCTCTCAATTTTGGAGACAGGATTTTGATCTTTTTTTTATGTGGACATGTCATAGTCCTATTATTTTATATTATTGTGCCATGGGGATGAGCTAGTGAAGGATTGATACCTCCTATCCCCACCGTATGTGTCTTGAATCATGTCCATGTCATATTTGTTGGGCCCATGTATCTTAGCCCCTTTTGGAGGATGACATCACCCTCACTTAGTCACTTTTAGCTATGACGTCATCTCTCTTTTGAGTGATCCATGTGATATTATGTATTGGCTCATCTTAGACGTTCATTAGATTGTGAGATCTTTTAATCTCAACCACTAGTTTCAAAAAGTGGTTTTGTGGTTTAGGGTTTTGGTCTTTATTATCCTATATAAGGAGGAGGAGACCCCCCTATTGTAAAAGCTATCTAGAGATTTTTGGCTCTTGGCTATTGGAATAAAAATACTTTCTTGGGAATCTTGGATCTTGGAGTTGGAATGCTTGTGGTGATTGTAAATGCTTCTTCCTCTGCACTGACAGACATTGGTGGCCATCTTGATTTTATCTTCAACTAACACTGTTTTGTAGGCAAATAAGAAGATTTTGAGGAGTGCGTATTGGTGGGGAGGCCTACCCTACAAGCTTCAAGAGGACTTTTTGGGTGACAGGGATTTGTTTTGTCTTCCATTCTTGTTTATTGATTGATCTTTGTGTCCTTGATTGATAGGAATAGGGAGGCCAATTTGGTTGAAGGAGGCAAAATGTTGGCAAGAAGGGCTCATCAAGTTTGGCATTTGATCTTTGTGGGAAGTAATCCTCGTCTCAAGCCTCTTCCATCTTCATTTTCCAGGTATGTTCCATGAGGTATGACATTCTTCTATCATATCCATTTATTCTCTTAGATCACAAAACCCTCATTGATTAAAACCCTCATTTTTACATTTTTCTAGATCTACTTGGATCTAACTTAGATTTGGAAATATTCTTAAGAACCCACCTCTATAGCATCCATGACAATTCGAATCTATAGTTTGGTGATGATTGGCCTCCATTTGACACACTTCCCAAAGCACCTAACCCTCCTTGAGGTAATTCGCTCTCCTTGAGGAAGGCTAGTGGGGCTATTTCCAAGTTGTGGGTAGGTGAGATCCCACTTGATTTGCATAGATCCACCTCGATAATGTACCCCTAGTGCTTCACCTCTTTTATTTTTTCCTTGTGGGCCCCATTCCTCATTTTGAGGGGTGTGCCCCACTTGGGTCATGGGTGATGCATTTTCAACCTTAGATCTATGGATATCTAGCTCATATCGGAGCATGCCACTTGAAACCCACCTTGATAAATGCCTTAAATATCCTAATCTACATTTTGGTGAAATTTGGACTCCATTTGCCCCCTCATCTCAAGGCACTAGTCTCCCTTGGGTAATTCGCACTCCTTGGGTTAGTGGCCTTTTGCTAGATCCCATATGTGGGTGTTTCCTATCTCATCCTAGATCCATATATCTACATCATTTCCCCTTAGTGCCATCTCACCCCTAATTTGACCTTGTGGGCCCCATTTGGACCATTTTCCACTTTTTAAGGAGTGGGCCTCACTTGTGCATTTTCATGGCATTAGATCTATCCATTTGAGCTTCATAAGTGGCCCTAATCACTCATTGGTTGAAACACTTGTCACTTCCTAAGCCTCTTCAACCACATTTAAACTCCTGGGTCCACTTAATCTAACTCACTCATTGGTTTCCGTAACTCACTTACACATTTCCCTAGGAACCTTTGGGTTAGCTAATCTTCATTGATTGGCTAGGGCCTCTTCATCTTGCATTGGGAACCATTGCATCTCTTGGGTCACCTCTTTAGTTGTCTGTCTCCTCTACCATCCTGGATGGGATACCTTAGGGACAACTACAAGTTGTGTGATAGCAGGCTCGTCAACAAAATTGCTACAATCCATACCCATATCACGATCATCATAATAAAAATGCACATCATTGTATCCATGGAAACCATCTTCAATATCAAAGAGATATTCAAACCTATCAACTTCAAAAAAATTGTATTCAAGAGAAAAAGAGAGAGGAAGGCTCACCAAAACCTCGTCTCCACGAGGAGAGAAAGCAGAAGCATCAACCACATCTTCAATATCCTCTTGAACATGCATTGACTCCTCAACAAGATTTTCTTCATTTTATTCTTAGTATTCATGGATTTCCTTAACAAAATATTCTTCTTATCGTTCCAAACCTGCAATGACACCTGGTTGGAAGTCCTCAAGTATTTCCTCTTGGAGAATATCCTCTTCTTGTGGAGGGGAAACTATATCTTCCACAAATCCTTTATCTAGATTAGGGTCCCATATCTTATAAAACATCTTGAGAAAATTTGCAAGTGAATTTATTCCCTTATTAGGAATCCCCTCATACCAATCCTCAACATCCTTGTTATTGCTCAAAAGAGACACTGGGAACACCTTCATTTTAACATCCTCATGTACCACATTCAAATTTGAAATAGCTCCCATGTAAGATATAATATGCAACTTAATTGAATCTGCATATCCACGAAATCTTGAGATGCACTCCACCCAATGATCACCATGAAAGTGATTTGGACATCCTGGAATATCCAATAAATCTAATGGGTTAAACCAATCGAGAAACCATGGGACCTCAAGAAATGCCATATCACTTTCCAATCTCCAAACTTGAAAAATGCATGAAATCATACCTCAAACTGACATCAAAATGGTGGAGTTGCCAAGGTGAACTTGAAATGGCTTCAAATTTAATTGCTTCACCCTACAAGCAACAAGTATTCAAAATATGCAAGGATGGAGGGCTTCGTCCCTTTATGAAGTCTCCATGTGAGAAGATAAACCTCTCATAATATGTCAAGAATCTTTGATATTTAAATTTCGGAGAAAAGGGATTTATCCCCAACAACAGAACCAAAAAATGTTACCGCACAAACTAGCACATGAAGTTAAATCCCCAAATATTGCTATTGGTTCACGGTAACCTAACAGGTGTTACCCATTGTCACCATAAAAACTACCTCTATGCACTTTCAGCTATCTCTTGTCCAACTCGAGGGAGCATCCCTAGGGTAGGATTTCTAGGCTATAGCAATGAGGGAACGAGGTGATTTGGAAGAGATAGCCTTTGCAAACGAGGATTGCATTTGTTAGGGTTTCTTAGAATATGTGATGGAGAGACTGGAGATAAGTTCCAATATCCAACTAGGCCAATGGATTCAAGGTGAATCAAATTGCAAGTAATGCCTAGAATAATTCTCTTCAATAATTGGTATATTTCCTTCAAAGGTTAGGGGCTAGGATACACTAATCACATCACCCAACTGAGGATAAACAATTGACTTCAAGGCCTGCAAGAGGGAGATCCAATGGAGGAAATTCCCTAGCCAACCAAAATAAACTTTGGAGAAGATAAATACATAGAAACCCTTTCCAAGGAGCCAAGTGCATATCAATACAAGGTCTAAAATAATCACCCAAACCAACAAAGGAGAATGTGCAAGCCAATAGATTAGGACTCCCTCCTTCCAAGATTTATCAACATCTATTCTTTGGATCAATCATGAGAGTTTTGTATAAGACTTGAACATTCCAGCATTAACCCTTAAGCACAATAATAGAACCAAGAAGAATAAGCTTAATCAAGAATTGACAAGACTTTTCACCACATAGAAAGAAACCTTAACACCATAAATTGCACAAAAGAAAGATATAATGATGAATCTCCAAAAGATAGATAACTCTCAAATTCCAACCGTGAAAATGAAATGAGGAAGTTCCTCTCTATTTTTAGGAGAGGCTAAACTTCCTTATACCGTAAAATATTCATAAATTCCTTAGATCTAGCCTAGGGTGGGGTAAAATAATACAAATTCCCCACTACAAGCAACTAACTCCTAACAATACAATAAAATAAGGTGGTCTATGCCACTTGTACAATGATGAGATACATAGGGCCCCTAATAAAATGGAAATGCCTCCAACAAACAAGGAGCAAGCGTTTGGTGATGATACCACATGGCCTCCAAAGGCCCCTCCAAGCCATGTCCACAAGGTAATATCCAAAGGCTTCCTTCGAGGTTACTTGTTCATCAAGCAACGTCTTCAAAGGGGATTCAAACCACTAATTTTTCCACTAAGGAATACCACATGGCCTCCAAAGAACCCTCCAAGAGAATATGCTACAAGCCACGCCAAAAAGGCAATCTTCAAAGGATTCCTTTGAGGTTACTTGTTCATTAAGAAACGTCTTCAACGGGGCTTCAAACCACCAATTTGTCCACAAATCCATTACTATTCACATGTGTCCACATATGTAACAAGCTCTTTAAAGAAGAAAATCCCACCTGCAATGACCAAATCACGAGGGACCTCATCAAAAATAGGTTCTACAAGGTCTTCAAAATTTACACGTCCATCATTAGAAGAGTCATATATTGGCTCTACAACAAATTAACAATAATCCATACCCATATCATGACCATCATAAGAAAAATGCGTGTCATTGTATCCATGGAAACTATCTTCAATAGCAAAGAGATCCTCAAACCTATCATCTTCAAAAAAATGTCTTCAAGAGGAAAAGAGTGAGGAAGGATCACCAAACCCTCATCACCATGAGGAAAGTAAGGAGAAGCATCAATCATACCTTCATCAATCACATCTTCAATATCCTCTTCAATGGCATTGACTCCTCAACAAGAGATTCTTCACTTTCTTCTTGATCTTCATGTATTTCTTTGACAAAATATTCTTGTTGTCGTTCTAAATCTGCAATAACACATGGATGTAAATCCTCAAGGATTTCCTCTTGGAGATGTTCCTTTTCATGTGGAGGGGAAACTAGATTTTCCACAAATCCTTCATCCATATTACGGTCCCATCTCTTACAAAACATGTTGAGGAAATTTATGAGTCAAGTTATTCCCTTATTAGAAATCCCCTCATACCAATCCTCAACATCCTTGTTATTGCTCAAAAGAGAAGATGAGAACATCTTCATTTTAGCATCCTCATGTACCACATTCAACTTTGAAATATCTCCCATGAATGATATAATATGAAACTTAATGGAATCCTTATATCCACGAAATATCGGGATGACTCTACCTAATGATCACCATGAAAGTGATTTGGACATCCTAAAATATCTGAAAAATCCAATGGTTTAAACTAATCAAGAAACCATGGGACCCCAATAAATTCCATATCACTTTCTAATATTCAAACTTAAAAATTCTTGAAATCATACCTCAAACCAATACCAAAATGGTGGAGCCGCCAAGGTGAATTTGAAATTCCTTCAAATGCTACTCACTTCACCCTACAAGCAACAAGTCTTCAAAATATACAAGGACAAGGGATTCATCCCTTCATGGATTTTCCATGTGAGAAAAGAAACCTATTGCAATATTTCAAGAAGCTTTGATCTTAAAATTTTTGGGAAAAGGGATTTATCTCTGATAACGTCGCCAAAAATTGTTACCATGCAAACCAACATGTGTAGTTAAAGCCCCAAAGATCGCTACTATTTCATGGTAACCTGAGAGGTGTTACCCATTGTCACCACAATAACTATCTCAATGCACTTATGGGTTGTTGTTCTCCAATTTGAGGGGGCATCCTTAGGGTAGTATTGCTAGGCTATGGAAATGAGGGAATAAGGTGATTTGTAAGAGATATCCTTTGTAAACAGAGGTTGTAGTTTTTAGGGTTTTTTAGAATAGGTGATAGATAGATGAAAGATCAGTTCCAATATCCAACTAGGGCAATGGATTCAAGTTGAATCAAATGGAAAGTGAGGCCAAGAAGAATGCCTTCAAGAATTGGTTTATTTTCTTCAAAGGTTAGGGGCGAGGACACACTAGTCACATCACCCAATTGAGGATAAGCAATGGAATTCAAGGCCTACAAGAGGGAGCTCCAATGGCGGAAAGTCCCTAGCCACCCAATATTAACTATGGAGAATATAAATACCTAGAAACCCTTGACAAGGAGCCAAGTGCATATCAAGACAAGGTCTAAAATATTCACCCAAACCAACAAAGAAGAATTTGCAAGCCAATAGCTTAGGACGCCCTTCTTCCAAGACTTATCAACATCTATCCTTTGGATAAATCATGCCAGGTGTTAACACCCAAAAAATGTTCACTGGCTCATATCCCTAGTCACATAACTAGTTTGTCCACTTTTCCTACATTTTTGGCCCCCAAAACCATAAAACCCATCAAATGGTAACCAAAAGGGCAAAAAATCAGTATTCCCTCCACAATTAATGAAAATCCCTCAAAATAGGTCAAAACCCTCCAAAAATGGCCTAAAATCCCCAAAAATAAAATATAAAGGGGAAAAAAGTCAAAAATACATTCAAAAAGAGGGAAAATCCCAAATACCATTTGTCAATACCATTAGTTTCCCAAAACCATGGGTCAAAACTCCATTACCCAAAGGGATAGAGTGTTGACCCATGGTTTTGGGAAACTAATGGTATTTGGGATTTTCCCTCTTTTTGAGCCATTTTTGGAGGGTTTTGACCTATTTTGAGGGATTTTCATTAATTGCGGAGGGAAATAATGATTTTTTTCCCTTTTGGTTACCATTTGATGGGTTTTTTATGGTTTTGGGGGGCCAAAAATGTAGGAAAAGTGGAAAAAACTGGTTATGTGACTAGGGATATGAGCTAGTGAACAATTTTTGGGTGTTAACACCAAGTGTTTGTAGAAGACTTGAACATTCTAGCATTAACCCTTAAGAATAATAATAGAACCAAGAAGAAGATGCTTTATAAATTGAAAACACTTTTCACCACATAGAAAGAACCCTTAACATCATAAATTACACAAAAGAAAGATATTTCGATGAAGATCCAAAAGAGAGAGAACTCTCAAATTCCAACCATGAAAATTAAATGAGGAAGTGCCTCCTTATTCATAGGATAGGATAAACTTCCTTATACAATCAAATATTCATTGATTCCTTAGATTTAGCCTAGGGTGGGGTAAAATAATACAAAATCCCCACTACAAGAAACGAACTCCTAAGAATACAATAAAATAAGGGTGTATATGCCATTTGTACAATGATGAGATACATAGGGACCCTAACAAAATAGAAATGCCTCCACCAAGGAACACGTGGATGATGATGATACCCCATGGCCTCCAAAGGCCCCTCCAAAAGAATATGTTCCAAGCCACGTCCACAAGCCAATCTCCAAAGGCGTCCTTTGAGTTACTTGTTCATCAAGCAACGTCTTCAAAGGGGATTCAAACCACCAAGTTTTCCACATACCAACAAGAGGCCCTTACTATTCACATATGTCCACACATGTAACAATCCCTTAAAAGAAGAAAATTCCACTTACAATGACCACAAGACAACATTGTTAGTTTTCTTCAATGGTATGTCCACATGTCAATCTAGTTATGTCCACTTTAGAATTTTAACCATGCATATATGCAACAATTCCTTCTACAAGTATGATACGTCACCCAAGTGATCTATATATTATACCTCTAAGATATTAAGATGAAGCTTTACCCACCTAGAAAAGGACCTCTGTCTGTGGCCTATTCCAAGTGAAACCAATGTTGAGGCACGGGCTTAAAGAAATATGTGTTGTATGTTTTGAGGCAAGGTATAAGGTGCACCCTCTTCTCCAACTATATCAGATTTATCCACAACAAGAATAAGCCACATGAACCATGCAAATAGGGCTGGAACAACAAGGCATGCCCCTCAAATGCTGATATTTTTTCCTCAGAGTCGCCCAAAACAAGTATGTCCTAGATCTGGAAAGGAAACTAGTTTTTTCTATCTCAAGGGTTTGTCTCAAATATGCTAGAGATTCTGCCAAACAAATGTTGGTGTGCACAAGCCTATTGCTACAAGATTAAGACCCCAATTAGATCAAAGAAGACAATTTTTGGTCTCAAAATAAACGCCCAGATCAACGTATAAATACTTGTTTATCATCAAAAATAGCACATGTTGGCCCTATATCTAGAGACTTAGAACAAGTCGGCCCTGAAATTCAAGTGTATCAGGTCGGCCCTAGTTTTCTTAGGCTTAAGACATGTCGTATCCCTTCACAATTTAGTGTCAAGACAGGGAAAAATGAGGTATTTTGAGATACATTAAAAAACAGGCCTCCAATTGCGTTGATTCTCAAGCCTTCTACAATACCATAACTTCACAAAAGTATCCTTTACTGCAACATACAGATGAAAGGGTTCCTAAACATGTTGTCCATTTGTTAATAAGAGCTTATTTTACTATTGGTAACATAATGGATCGATGTTTAAAAATGGCTTCCTGGAACAGTCCCATAAAGTATGTTGCTTCTTGCTGCTACAGGATGTGAATATAAGAATAGGGCAACTGTATAGGTTTATATGTGTTTGTTATAGGTCACTTTATTTCCCAAAACTACCATAAAGAGACCATCCTATTGTATGTGACCTTATTGCTAAATGGTTAGGGCCATTGTTTAGGCCTCATACAGTGCCAAAAATGTTCTTAGACCTATTGCACATACCCCTTCAGCTACATGCCTCAAAATTGATGCTTTAATGGCTAACTTGGGGAAAAGATTGTCACAGAACCAGGGCCAAATGACTATAAATCTGCCCACATATGACTTTTATCCTCACTATGATTTTCCGGAAGGCCTTCTAATATGCCCAGATTTGATGTATGCCTAGCGTCATTACTATTGGTATTAGGGATATTAATTCCCAAACTTCATCTCTTTGTTCTCATATTTGAAGATTGATAATTTATCAAGGAAAAACATTGGCCCAAAACTATTGTAGGGTGTCATTGAAACAAATAGAACTATAGAATGAAGAAGCCCTTGCAAATAGGGGGTAATAGGTACCAATACCACCTAATCAAGGAAAGAAAATCATTTATCATCAACACACACAATGGGAAGTCTACAATATCTTTAGTGAGTCCAAACCAAACTAAGAGATTAATCAACTCTACGAAGATGTACTTATTTTCTTGAGATGGAACCACAAAGACACCAATTTTGTAGGTTTGAAGGCATCATTTTAAGGATCTACAAAAGAATGAAAGCACCTATTGGAAGAGATTTTGCAAACATATAGATAAGTGTTCCAAGATTCGAAAGGAACACCACCCAAAAGGGAAGTGAAGCATGAGATATAGTTATCGTTGAACTCCCATTTTCCAAAGATAGGAATGTGCAATCAATCCACATTAGATTGGATGAAGTGAATAAACCATGGTAGCAATTTTTGAAGTAAGGAGTGATAAGACGGCATACCTCAACATGCAATTTCACAATCATTTTGGTATGAACGAATGATGGGACTTAGAGAATGTGCATTGACTATAGATCTCTAAACAATGTGCATTGACTATAGATCTCTAAACAATATCACTCTCAAGAATTAGTACCCTCCACATTGAATAGATGACTTGTTAGATCATATGACACATGCAAATTACTTCACCAAGATGGATTTGAAATATGGATATCATCAAGTATGGATCAAGGAGGAAGACACTTGGAGGAGTACGTTTGAGATGAAGCAAGGTGTATATGAGTGGTTAGTGATTCATTTTGGTTTGGAGTTATGCATTTACTACTTTTATGTGTTTAAAGGATGATGCATTATGTCCATTCCTATATTTATTTGCCATAGTTTACTTGGATGGAATTTTTATCTTTAGTTCTACTTGGGAGGAGGATGTGTTACATCTAACGCAAGTTTTAGATATGTTAAGGAAATATCAAAGGCTATCAAACATATAGAATTGTGAGTTTCCTTAGCAGTTAGCAATTCTTGGTGTACTTGGGAAATGTGATTGGTGGGGGTAAATTGAAGATTAGTCCTAAAAATATAGAGGTCGTCCTTAAATGGCTCACTCCTAACCAATATTTAAGAAACTTATAGCATGATTTTCAGTTGTGGCAGTGCCACTTCATGTTATAAATATAGATATTAGTAAAAAAATCATTTGAAGAACCGAAACAAAATATTAGTCAAGTCATGGACCTAACACTACCTAATTCACACAATTATTTTGAAATAAAACATATGCTAGGGGTTATGTTATGCGAGTAGTATTAATGCAAGTGGAGATACTTATCTATCATCATTTAGATATATTACATGTAGAAATATTTAACTACTCTACATATGATAAGGACCTTTATGCCTTGCTTCAAGTAGTGAAGAAATGCAAGCACTATCTATTAGGTAAGGAGACTATCCTCCATATCAATCACTACCCTCTACGATATTTGAAAGCTTAGAGTAAGCTCAAACAATAAGGCACTATGGAGGTATGGTATTTTTGCAATAATTTCATCTAGTGATAAATATAAGAAGGGAACAACCAACAAACTGGTTGATTTTTTTATTAAGACTGCAATCACCAAAAATCACAGCTCTAGGATCCATTATGTGCATAGATTCATTCACCCATGAAGCATATAAAGGAAATTATGTGGAATACGAGGACTTCAAGAGTAAATAAATGTTTATCACCATATCCAAAATGGATTACTCCACAATATAGGGAATCTTTCAATACCAAAGGAAGAAAGAGTACAATCAATAAGTGGGTCTCACACATTCAAGTTTGCTACTTATTTTTGTGTCAAGAAGATTGTGGCTAACTTCTAGAGTTACGCTATTGGCCAATATATAAGAATAATTAGATACATTTATCAAAGGATGTATTTTATGTTGTACCATCAAGCCTAGTAACAAGAAGCAATAATTATGTAGTCCACTTCCAATCGTAACAAATCCATGGGAAAGCATATCCATGGACATTTTTGGGGTTTGTCAAGGACAAGAGGAGGGCGTGACTACCTATATGTGGTAGTAGAAAGGTTTAGTGCAATGTGTTTATATGGATTTTAAGACTATCAAGGGACAATAATCTACAAGATTGTTCTTTTAGAGGGTCTTGGTGCACTTTGGAATTCCAAGGAGCATCATTTTTATAGAGATATTATATCCATCAATGTATTTTTAACTTCATTGTGGAAGAAGTTACTAAATTAAATACATCCACTTCCTTTCACCCACACATTGATGGGTAGACAAAGGTAGTGAACAAGAATTTAGTTCATCTTTTAAGAGGTTACAATCAATAGCATCCAAATACTTGGGCTAAAGATTTGATTTATATGCAACATTCTTATAATAGAGTATGTCTCCTTATGAAATTTGAATTAGATATTTTCCATTATCGCCATTGGATAATGTATATAGATAGATTGAAATAGGGGCAACAACCTAAAGTGATGCATTAAAGGAAAAAATCACAGATAGAATAACGAAAATACACTTCCAGTTTCAAGAGGAACTGAAGAAATCACAATTGAAATACAATACTAGACATTATAAATATGGGATTGAAAACACTCCCCAAGTACGAGACAAAGTTTGGTTACACCTTCATAATAAAATTTTATAGGAGAGCATGAGATGCTTGAGTCATATCCCAAGGAAAATCCATCAAAGGGGAAGGAGAACCTATGAATCCAGCTCATAAGAGGCTAACTAATTGGAGTCTACACGTCGAGGAAGCTTCCTGAAATTGAGAGCTAGAGGGCCAAATTATCTGGAAAGGGACACAAAAATTTGGCAACAGTCCATTAAGTAGCTCCCTAAATAGTGATCTTACAATCATCATACCCCATCCACCCCCTTATCTTTCGAGAAGAATATAGGTTTCTAGGCATGGAAATCAAGTAAACAACAATATCCAAACTCCCTCAATTGCAAATATCTAGGGTTTCAACACAAAGTATATTTTTTTCTATTAATTGTAGATATCATGATTGAGTTGTTTTCATAACATATTATGAGAACATGGTCCAAGCTCCTAGAATTTTCTTGTATCAAGATAGGTGGTTCATTCACCCTCATTTTCTCTCTTCAACTACAAATATGGGCATAGATTAGAACACATGCATAAACATTCCTACGGTGGAATATGGAGAAAGTTGAAGCCACTATATTGTCCTTGATTTGACGTATGGACTACAAAAGGGGGAATATAGACTCAGATCCATAGGAATATAGGACACAAATCCTTCTCCCCATGATCAAGTGGTTTTAATCTCCAACAACCAAAATATTAGACTATGACCAATTGTTTATGGTATGACCAATGTTTCCCTAAATGCGTCTGTCACCCCATTTGAGGGAGTCGCTCAATGAATAGAATTTCATATGGAATTGTTAAAAAAATTAATTTCTAGCATAAAAAACCATCAATGGTTATGAGTGATCTAAAGCTAATGGTGAATTTAGGGTTTCCACAGGTACAAAAGCCAATGTTCTACGGATTACAACTATTGTTTATCACCGTGGAGGAAATAGTCGAATACGAAGAAGGGGAGGTGCAAAGTACTAAGTCTATGTTCCACACATATTAGGATATCGTATATATTTGGGTGTGTCCAAACCATTATCTAAGTTTATGTCTATGGATCCTCTAGAGGAGCATCATACTATGGGACGAGCAGGTGGCAACATGGTCATGGAGACAAGGACAATTATTAGGACATCATGTGCACGTGAGGAGAATGTCAGGAAGGATTTAGCAAAGCATAATGGTCATAGATCTAGAGAGGTGGGGTTTCTAGGTCTCAAGAAACGAAGAAGATCAATAGCAGAGGAATTTACGGATCAAGAAGAGGGCCTAACTTTTAAAGTAACCAAAGGAAAAGGGAAAGAAGCTTTATGGAATTTGAAAAGGAAGTGTATTTGATATCGCCTAGATCACATGACATATGTGCATATTTTTGAAGTGGAAGTTATGATGTCAAGGGATTTAATGAGAATTTTTATGGGTAAAATGGTCAAGAGTGATACTTTAAAGGGATGTATGGACGAGAATTGGAGGCCTCTTACAGGCTACATTCCTACCTTCCATATTTTGGTTCGTGAATGGTTATGTTTCATCATGAAAGGAAAGGAGGATGAAGTACTGGTGTTGGGAAAATAATGGAAATGGGGACCCTCAAGAATTTGCCTCAAACGATGGGAGAAGGGATTTGACCCAAGAAGAGAACCAAACTATGTGCAAAAGGTTTGGGTTCTATTACTAGGGCTCCCCTTGGAATTGTGGCATGATAAAATCTTGGAAGTGGAACGAAGCTAGGTGGTTGGAAAAACCTGATAGGATGATATCTCACACTCTAGTGGAATTGAATTTAAGGGAAGGGATACTATAAAATATGGAGATATGGTAGGAGTAACAAAAATTTAATAGAATCTCAACTATTGTAAACTCCCCTTTCAATGTGGATTATGTCAGGAGGTCAAGCATTTGAGGGAAAACTTTTCAATGGGAGGAATTTATCAATTGATCCTAAAAATATTTGGGTCAAAAATTTTGTGGTAAAGGAGAAGGATAAACCTTCAGTAGATACAAGAACATTTGAGGATGAAAGAAAAGAGACATGCTTTTCTACTTAATAGGCTTCTTGTCCCTCTCCCTCCATGCAATATTATCATATAATACATCTGGAATCTCCAGCTCCAAGTTCGAACTCTCCAATAAAAGGTATGGATTAATTAGTTCTCACTGAGTGTTTTCTTGAAGATAAATCTAATCCCATGTATCCTTCTAGTAAATAGGTCCCATATAATCTTAAATAAAATACACTTATAGGGGGAATAATGCCCATATATCACTCCTTGGAAGGGATTAGCATTAAGGTTGTTTCAAAAAAAAATGCCTCTCTTCTAGCCTTGGAAGTAGGCCATGGTGGGGGGGTTTCTTCTATCCAAGTTGGGATACCTTCTGGAGGAACTAGATAACATACATCATATGCATCCCTTTTCAAGAAATATCAGGAAGGTTTGATCTATCTATTACTAAATATCTCAATGGAACATAAAGAGAGATCCTAGAAACCTACCTTGAAGTCATCCTATCTTTTGAGATCTAAGAAAGATAGGGAAGAGGATTCTGAGGGTTTGGGATTTTCTATGGATGAAGGAATGCCCTCCTTATTTGGGAGGAAATATCCTATATGAATGGTCATTTCCTAATCCAAGTAGGATATTATATATAGGAAACAACTAGCCATTGATAGGGCTCTTAGAGCAGGAAAATTCTAGAAACAATTTAACAAATAATTGTACTATCATGCAATGCTTGAGGGGTGGGGGGTTCCCACAAACACCTATCCCTCAAAATAATTGTGTTTACATATAATCTTGATGTATTTATGTTACAATAAATGATGTGCTCTAGAGATAGATTTTTAAAGTTCCTATCTTCTATTTTAAAATATTGGAATTGTTGTAATTTAGAGGTTGAAGTTTGTCAAGTGGTTTAGTAAAATTGGTTGGAATTATAAGTTTGATGCTATTACTTTCTCATTTTTGAACTTGGGTATTTTGGTGTATATTGTAATATCCCCAATTAAAAATCAGAGATATTAAATCTACATTTAACTACAAGAAGGAACTAGTCAAAAATTTCAACTGAAAACCTTTTGATTTGAGCTCCCCCAAACACTTCCTAACCTGCTCAAATTTGTCCCAAATAGCCTTGAATGGACTCTAACATTACCAAAATCACTCAAGCTGATCCCTAGCAAAGTTCTAGTTGTGGTTAGGGAATTTTTTTCATACCAACACTTATGGTTGTATGACCCATTTTTGCAGATTTTACATAGATCAAGCAATGACTCTTCCTAATTGACCCAAACTCTTCCCCAACAAGTCCAAATTGACTTGAACAGACCCAAATACATGTGAATGATTCTTCAACAGAATTTAGATAACTTATAAGAAAGCTTTAGACACTGATACTTATGATTCCACAATCATTTTTAACTGAGGGTGTGTTAGCATAATTGTACAGGTTGACCGATCGGTAAAATGATCATAACTTGGGCACATGGAAACCTTTTTGGATGAAACAAAAATTGTTTCCTAATAGAAACAACGCTCCCAATTCAGTGGAATAGGTTTCATATCCAAAAAACACTCATAAATGGTTTAACCAGAAACTAACTTTTGGCCCCCAAAACCCCACTATAATATTGTAAACATACACAAATGTAAAACTCCAAAATGGAAACTAAAAGCTTCCAAATACACTTAATTCTATACAAATAGGTTTTTAACAGATATCGGAGACTCGTATGAACATTTCAAACTCATACACCAAGTTTACACAACCATACAAAAACATATTTACTCATAGATCAACCTGTGCTTGAAAATTTATGAGAGTACATCAATGGCTACTACAGAAGCTTGAAATAAAGAGAAATATATTCTACAAATAGAGTAGAAATGGATTGCATAGAACCACATAGAAAGGAGGAAGAATTACTGCTCCAAATGAGTAATTTCCTTCCACTGTTGCACCCTCCACAAGCAATATTTCGACCCCAACTCAAAGATATGACTCCTCCACTGCACCCCCCGTCAAATATCAGTTATACTTAGTCATTAGAACAGCCTTCATGAATTTTTTATAGGCACAAGTGCGCCCTCCTCAATCAAAAACCACCATAAACACTACACTCCCGAAAACACCACAATCCACACTTCTACTAACTGGAACTTGAACACGCCATAAAGAATTTGACCCCACTATTGTAGATGAACATAAACATATGAAATATGATATATGATATATAGATATATAAGAAGGTGACTTCTCCTCTCAATAATCAACTACAATGAATCTTAGTGAAGAGATCATGGTGATCTCCTCATCTCTACTAGCTAGGGTGAAATCTTTCACCAATGAAACTAGTTCACAATTGCAAGCGACACATCTCCCAAGCTAAAAAGGGGCTCATATTCGAAGCCATGAAAGCCACAATATCTCTCCTATTCAAAACCAAAATGTCCAAAATCTATTTCCCAAGAGGCATGCATCCGTTTTATAGACTCCATTAAGCCCTTTCTCCCTCATTCTAGAATTCTCTCACAAAATATTAATAAAATATTAATTAATGATATTTTCATGAGAGAATGATACCTCGGAACTCATTTACTTCATATCTAATGTTATTTGACCAAATAATACCTTCACCTTCCTTGGCAATTCGAATTAGAGAGGCTTAACTTGATTTTGGGGAAGTTACCCTATCATGTGGGCCCACTCTCTCCTTTGGCTCCCTCCTTGGCTAAATTTAGGACCTGCACCATGTCATATTTGGCTGTCATAAGCTGTCATAAGCTATCATAGGACCTTATTCTTTTCATAAGTTGTCATAATATTTTCATAGATGTCATAGATTGGCATAGATTTGTTATTTTTAGCCTAAGGGGTTACAACTCATGAGATGCCTCTTCATGAAACTTCTTGGGATTTACAAATTATAATTCATGCCTTCATGGTGTCTTCTTCCACCTTATAATTTTAATTTGGGGGATTACAACTCATGTGGGGCCCAAATCAACCTCCTTATGTGCCCTCCTTGTCCAAGTTTTCCTAATGTTGCATCATTTCACAATTTGGACATCAAACTATACAAATATTTGACTCACATCACCACCTTGATAATTTTTCATGATTTTACCAAGTGACTTAAGCCATTGCATTCCCTAGTCCAATGGAGTGGTCCATTGCAAAAATTTGGGGACATGACAGTTCTCCCCACCCAAGATTGCTTGTCCTCAAGCAAGTTAAACATGAGAGTGGTAATGCTTCTTCTTTCTCCCCAAATTGTGCTCATTGATTTTCCTACCTCCTTCCTTAGTGATGAATGTTCATAAGGATGCAATTTCAAATGGACCCAGTTATCAACTCTATATCCCACAATCTGAACCATATTAAGGATAAAAATGTTGTCATGGTTCCAAAATAATCAAAAGAAGGTGCAGTATACTCTTCTCAAAGTATGTTCCTGCAAGGTACTAACATAGGAAAACTCCTTCCCAATGCCAATAACAAGAGTAAATCTATACTACAACCACTCAACCAAATCCCCACTCAACTGATCCACTAAGAATCTCATCTTGTGAAATCCAAGACTGCCTCTCGCTTTTGGGCCTACTACTGGAAATCTACCCAACATTGTAACTCAAATATCCCCGACTAATATAAAAAAATGGACCACCATACTGTCGATACACCACTCTGATCATAATCATCCCCTCTAGAGATAGCTCCATCTCCCCAATTGTCCTTCCAACAACCTAGTTGAAACAATCGAGTGCAAGAGTGATCCCAGGGTCCCAAATGAACCCGATAAATGTGGAGTGTATATTGCATCCACCTCTGCCCTACATAGTCTCCACACAAATAGCCTCATGTAGTCTCCCAAGCCACCTAGTAGGAAAACAATGTATTCCTCCATCATAAGATCTCCCACTTAGGAAACTAATCCATTGCTCCATATGGATAGGATCCTGACCCAAATGGATGGCTAGTCTACCTCTTGTGCCAACTGCTAAATTGGTAAACCAAGTAATACCAAGATCCCACTATCTATATTGCACCCCTCCTATCAATATTGTCATCTAGATCAATCTACCACTCTGAAGGATGCCAGGATCCCACCACCATATTGGAAGTTCATCACTCCCAATGCTCATTCGAACCTCTGTGATCCTCTCCAATAGAACATGAATCTACTCTTGTGTCTCCATATTTGTTATGGACCTATCCACCCAATCCAAGTATGCACATACTCCTCTATCGGTTGGTCCATAAAAAATTTACACATCTTCCTCCTCCATGACTAAGTCTCTCTCCCATAGAGGAAAATCATGATCCTCCTGATGAAAAACAAGTACTTGGTGAACATTCTCCATGTCAACTCTTTCCTCAAGTACCTGGAAATCTGAATGCCCCTCATGTGGAACTATCACAAGTGCTCCCTCCATCAACCCAATAGTGCCACCAACCTTCTCCCTGTCATGCTCAACTTTTGCATATTCTTCCATCGGAAGGGATAATGGTTGAAGATGGATTTATTTTTGCTCCCTTGTTTGGGATTCCAACAAACTTGCATTCGTAGATATTTGTAACCACTCATTTCCCAAGTCTTGTGTCTCATTCATATTTTCTAATGGCTGATATAAAAAAGTTAGAATGCTTGTGGCATGAATCCACATCACATTCCCCCTTTTCAACTTCCAATTCTAGAATGTCAAAATTAGAAAACTCTAATATTTCATCCTTCTCACATGGAATGACTTCTATCTCATGATGGTGCAAGGAAATAGGATTAATGGAAAAATCAGAATTGTTAACATACCTTGGTGTTATGTTTCCATCCTTTGTGCAGTTGACATTAGCTTCATGGTGAAGCTCTAATGGGGAATGGAAGGTTTATTTTTGTTCTTCCTATAAATATGATCCAAGAGATGTTTCTACGCTACCATCCTCATTTTCATATGTACCATCCTCATTTTCATATGTATGTTGAACAATGACCATGGATTCACTTGTTCTTGAACCAATCTTATATGAGGAAACCTTGGTTTCTCTCTTTGTAGATGTACCAAGCATCCTTGTCATAATTGTTGATGTCGAGCATTCAAGTAGCAAGGATTTGCACTGCTGCAAATTATGCTCTATCTCTCGATATGCATGGTCATATTTCTTTGACATCTTCTCATGGTCCTTCCTTGACTTATCCCATTCAATTTTATCCTCCTCTATGGCCGAGACATGACGAAAATGGGGTAACATTCTGCCCTCAAAAATACTAGCAATTGAAGAAATTTCCTCTTCAACACTATACATGTTGTCAAAAAAGCAATCATTCAACTCATTTGGATTATGCCAACCTCTGTCCATTGTTTCATATCTTTCATTGTCATCCACCAAAGAATTGAACCCATCTTCAGAAAATGATTCTTCCCATGTTATGCTCTCCTCAAACTCACATGCATTCTGTTCCAACATGTCATCAATAGGTACATCCATGTCTACAAACCTTATTCAAATTTTATTTAGTTCCCACAGATATCAAGGAACATGATATGATACCACTATAATATCCCCAATTAAAAATTAGAGATATTAACTCTACATTTAACTACAAGAAGGAACTAGTCAAAAAATTCAACTAAAAACCCTTTGATTTGAGCTCCCCCAAACGCCTCCTAACCTGCTTGAATTTGTCCCAAATAGCCTTGAATGGACCCTAATAGTCCCAAAATCACTCAAACTGATCCCTAGCATACTTCCAGTTGCGGTTAGGGAATTTTTACAGACCAACAACACTTATGGTTGTATGACCCATTTTTGCAAATTTTACATAGATCAAGCAATGACTCTTCCTAATTGACCCAAAATCTTCCCCAACAGATCCAAATCAACTTGAATAGACCAAAATACATGTGAATGACTCTTCAACATAATTTAGAGAACTTATAAGGAAGCTTTAGACACTGAGACTTATGATTACACAACCATTTTTAACTGAGGGTGCGTTAGCATAATTGTACAAGTTGACTAACCGGTAAAATTATCATAACTTGGGGATACAAAAACATTTTTGGATGAAATAAAAAGTGTTTCCTAATAAAAAAAGATGCTCCCAACGCAGTGGAATAGGTTTTAGAACCCAAAAACGCAAAAAATGGTTGAAACATAAACTAAAGTTCAGCCCCCAAAACCCCAGTGCAATATTGTAAACATACACAACTATAAAAATCCAAAATGGACACTAAAAGCTTCCAAATACACTTAATTCGAGCCAAATAGATTACTAACAGGTATCAGAGGCTCATATTAATGTTTCTTACTCATACACTAAGTTTACACAACCATACAAAAACATATTTACTCATAGATTAACCATTTACTCATAGATCAACCCGTGCTTGAAACATTGTACAACATAAGAGGAAAACATTGTGATTTTTATTATGAGTGGGACATTTTCTTAGAGTACATAAATGGATTCTATAGAAGCTCAAAATATAGATAAATATATGCTACAAAGAGAGTAGAAATGGCTGCTACATAACCACAGAGAAAGGAGGAAGAATTATTGCTCCAAATGAGTGATTTCCTTCCACTGTTGCACCCTCCAAAAGGAATATTTTGATCCCAACTCAGAGATATGACTCCTCTAGTGCACCCTAGATCAAATATCAGTGATACTCATATATTTGAACATCCTTCATAAATTTTGGATAGCCACAAGTGCACCCTCCTCAAGCAGAAACCACCATAAACACGACACTCCTGAAAACACCACAATCCACACTTATATTGACTAGAACTTGAACACACCATGTCAGAACCCGAAATTTCTGAAAAATTTAAAATTTTTATTCATAACAATAAATGTTAACTAGGTAGTTTTTCTGATTTTGTTTTAAATTAAATAACTAACATAATCTGTTGAAAGACTCTGTCTTATTAAAAACTCTGATTTTGGTGATTGTAATTAATGACTGTTTTGTTTTGAACCGCAAGGGCAGAGCTAGTCGTAGTTGACTGGCTTACTTAGCTTACGAGCTAATGCATATGTCGTCTTTTGTTTCTCAGGTGCGCCAGTGAAGTAAGGATCACCGTTGGTTGAACTTGGTGAGCATCAATATTCCCTGTACTTAAAACTTAAAAGATCGTCATGATATTTCTTATGCAGATAGTATCAACATGTTCTGCGATAGATTACACCGTTCAGTTATAATTATTGTTTTATGAATATTATGTTATGTTACTGCTGTAACTTATCAATGGAACAATAGTTTGTATCATAAATTATCATCTGTGTAAGCGACTTAGCGTCATGTGACATGTTGTCAATTTAATACTGGTGATTACGGTTTTGTTCACATAATGATAATGCGAGTTGAGAAGGTGATGCTTCTAGCGTTGTTTCAATATATACTCCTATGCATCGAAGTTCAATGTCTACTTAGAGTTTAACATATGTTACCTGACTGCGTCTTGATTTTTTTTTAACTACCTTTACAATGTGAACCTATAGATGAAACTCTATTTCAACATATTAATAATAGAGGTTTATTATTCAAATTAATACTGTTAACATTAGTATTAGTAGCAAATTCCGAGGAGTACGTATGATAGCAATTGTGTAAAATGTCTGATAGACTTGGTAACATTTCCAGGGTTAAATATCAAGGTATTTCATTTAAGGTTAACTACCTTATTTCTTAAATGATCATGAGAATGTAGTATGCTCATAGCATTAGTCTATGATTTGGTTTTAATATATCTATATCATAAATTGATTGTGCAATAATCTTAATATTCCCATACGTTGGCAAGCTTTATATTCTATATAGTTTTTAGGTTGTATTGATCATAAACTTTATGGTTTTAAATTGACTATATCTCCTTTATTTCGTTGTAGTGATTATACATTCCAAGTACTTGGGATTTTCGATGATTCATTTGCAAGGCATGCACTATATGCCAAATGATTATATATCATTGTTATCTTATACGTTGACTTACATATGTAATGATTTGGAAAAATCGGTGTATGATGATTTGGTTGGCAATGGAACTATAGGGTCTCGACCCATATTACGTTGATTTATTTGGAGGCTACGTGGTTCACTCTCCTCCATGCAATTTGTGATATATAAGCTGGTTTCGTAAACCCTACAGGTTATTGTAGTTGCCTTCGGGCTCGGGTCCTAGGGATGAAACCCTCCCTGTCTGAGTTTCGTATTGAAGCCCTGTAACAAAGTGCAGAGTGTGGTGGTTATAGCCTCGTGGTTCCATTCTGTAGCAAGATAAGTCTTCGGCTCTGGTCATGGCGTTTGCTATGGTTTTCATTGTCTCGTGGTCTTGTTCTTCCTTCTTTGTTTAAGTCTCGGCTGTCTACAAACCTTCACTGTACTGGTGCGGATGTGAGATAGAGTTTCTCTATTGTCTTTAATGTTATGAGAGGGTTGAAGCATTGGTTTTTGGGTGTGCTTGTGGACTGGTTCAATTCCAGTGTGAGGGTTTCGACTGCAAGAGTTGTCTGTCGCGGCTGTCATTTGAAAGTTATGAGGGTGTGCTTTACTCTTTCAACCGACGAGGGTTTGGGGTTTCACTGCCTGCTTTCACCGGTGGCTTCCAGATTATCCACGGCTACAAATGCACAGGTAATGAACAACATTACTTTCATTATTTCTGTTTTGCAAGCAAGTGTAAGTTTCCTCTTATTTAAACTCTCGGCAATGAATGTATATTAACATCCCTCTGCAATGAATGTGCAGGTCTCACGGTTTTGAAGGTGTACAGGGTTCTATCTTCAACGCTCTCATACGGGTAAGCCTGGTTATCCACGGCTGTCTCTTCCTTTGCTGGTTTAAGTGGTTAGGGTCGTGTCAAGGAGGAGACTCCTGTGTAGTGAGGTCGGTTGACGACTTGATGTTTATGGTTACAGTCATATGTATGGAGTTGTTTTGTTTGAAATGAAATGGGGTTTGAAACCCTGTTAAGTTTATGGAGAGCCATTCACGGCCAACTGTATGAGGCCAGGGTTTTCTGTTATTGTGCTTTGTATTTGCGGAGCATGGGGTTCTAACCTCACTATATGAGATTTAAACTTAATATAATGTTGGGCCTGATATGGCCGTATTTTGAATTTCGTATTTTGTTAAAATATTACAATGTATTTGTAATGTGTGGATAGATGTATTCTTCGGTACCTGCAATGGAAGATAACTATGTTTAATGAAACCCTATAATTGTTGTTATGCGTTTTACTTCGGTCTGGAGTGTTAAAATAAAGATTATGGATAATCCTCGGCTGTGACTATAATCTTTAAAAGCATCGGGTTGCTCTGGTGAATTGGGGTTCTGTTTTATGTTCAAAGCATATGTAGGGTATTGTGAACTCAATAGCGACTGGTATGAATTATAATAATATTTGTTTTGATTCTTGTACAGTTGTTAAATGAAATTGTAGGTTAAATAATATATACACATAGAAATATGTGTAAAGTTACTGTAGGTTATAGCTGCCATATAAGGCATTCTTTTCATTTGTTTTTCAGTCTGTCGATGGGATACTGTAAGGCTACGGCCATGTAGGGTTTTTGGGAACTACTCCAAGGGAGATATTTGTACTGAATAATATTAATACTGTGTATAATTTAAGATGGTTTGTAATCAGCCAATGATGACTGTGTTAGTCGACAGTTTCTCTGTTGTATTAATATGTTTGTATTGTTTAAAAACAACTCTGTTATTTCTATTATATTGACATGGCTACTGTGTTCTGATACTAGATAGCAAGTAAATAATAATCTACAGTTACTAGTGTCTGTGTTTGACTACTGTGTAAATGTTTAAAATTTATGAAAACTTGTAACAATGAAATATTGTTACAGTCACCTTTTTAATTAATCGATAACCGTCAGACATGTTCTGAGTATAAATAAGATATTAAAATGAGTTTTGTTTATCTGTTAACTTGATATAAGAAAGACCTGTAACTTAAAGTTTACTAAAATATACAATACATATATATATACAGATAGGTTATTCTGATAGGAATTATCTCAAAATAAACACTAAGGTTTGTCTAGATTTGTTCTTATGATTGTTTAATAGTTATAAATCTGGATTATCTATTATCTAATATTTCTGTCTACTATTAAACTAACAACAGAAATTCTAGCATATGCATAAACATAGTATTTATTAACTGTAGCAGTGACAAATAGGTTCTGTATAAGATAAATACTCTATTTAAATAAAAACAGGAAAACTTCTAAAACATCTGCATTCTGAAATTTATACCAATGGATAGTACAAATAATGATTTGCTGAAGTTGAACACAATCAATACATAGTTGTACTAGTTTATCTCATAGGAAAATAATTTGAACCAACAACAGGGAGAGTGACAGAACCTGTAGATGTTACACAATCACAGCAATGGGAGGCTGTTCCTCCCTACCAATTCCTGGAGAGTGCCCAGACAGCACTTCTCAGGACCCCCGAGCTTGCTCTGGTCTAACTGGTTGGAATCTAAGTACGGCCAATAATTCCCTCAGCCAAAACAGCTATACTGGAACCAAGTTACTTCAACTTCCTGCTCAAAACACTTCCTTACTGTTTCCCACTTCCTCAATGGGACTCCTGAATAGCATTCACCTGAATGTATTCTCCCTCTAGAACAATTGCTGAACCCCCAGCTTAGTTCATTGAGTAGTATTTAAAAGATTGCCTAGGTCTTAGTTGGGCTAACTGTCATTAATGAGCCACCTGCTCAGATTCCACTTTCTTGGGGAATCATGACCCCAAATTATAGGGAAGTTGCCACCTGCAACTCAGGAAGTGTTTGAGGATGCTGCCACTTGTCTTTTGTCCTTCCACCTAATTCCATCCACCAGTTAGACCAGTAACCTCTTTTAACAGCTCTCCCATGCTGTTGTCTCCATAATTTATTTATTAATAATAATTATTCAGAATTTACATTCCATTTCTGGAGACTCTGCTGAGTCATCCATTCCTACTTAGCATTAATTTTAACATAATGTTCTCAGGAATATTAAAAATAATTACATTATTTTAATAAAATTGGGGTATGTGACACACCATCAAGAATTAGACCCAATAGTGTAGATGAACATAAAAATATGAAATATTCTCTATAGAGAAATATGAAGGTTACTTCTCCTCTCAATAATAAACTGCAATGAAGCTGAGTGAAGAGATCATGGTGGTCTCCTCCTCTCTACTAACTAGGGTTAAATCTTTCATCATCGAAACTAGTTCACAATTGCAAGGGGGACATATCCCAGTCTACAAAGGGGCTCATATTCTAAGCCATGAAATCTCTAGGATCTCTCCTATTCAAAATCAAAATTTCCAAAAGTTCTTTCTCGAGAGGTTTGCATTCTTTTTATAGAGTCCATTGAACCCTTTCCCCCTCATTCTAGAATTCTCTCATAAAATATTAATAAAATATTAATTACCGATATTTTCATGAGAGAATGATACCTTGGCACTCATCTACTTCCTCTCTAATTTTATTTGAACAAATAATACCTTCACCTTCCTTGACCATTCGAATTAGAGAGGCTTAGATTGATTTTGGGAAATTTACCCTATCATGTGGGACCACTCTCTCCTCTACCGCCCTCCTTGGCTAAATTAAGGACCTACAACATGTCATAGGACCTTATCATTCTTGTCATATGGTGTCATAATATTGTCGTAGATGTCATAGATTTGTTATTTTTAGCCTAAAGAGTTACAACTCATGAGATGTCCTTCATGAAACTTCTTGGGAGTTACAAATTCGAATGTATGCCTTCATGATATCTTCTTCCACCTTAGAATTTGAATTTGGGGGAATTACAACTCATGTGGGGCCCAACTCAACCTCCTGACACGCCCTCCTTGTCCAATTTTTCCTAATGTTGCATCATTTCACAATTTGGACATCAAACTATACAAATATTTGACCCACATCACCACCTTGATAATTTTTCATGATTTTACCAAGTGACTTAGGTCATTGCACCCCCTAGTCCAATGGAGTGGTCCATAGAAAAATTTTTGGGACATGACTGATATGGTTTCAAAGGACTTGGGGGAGAAGATTATATTGCTCAATGTGTATGGTACATATGGGGAAATAAGTCCTTTTTGGTACAATCCAGTAGACTTACGTTTACTACGTGGGGATAATGTGATTATGGGATGGGATTTGAACCTAAATCTTAATCATAGATAATTTTGGGGGGAGGTTTCTAGAAGGGATCCTCTTGAATATTACTTTGCTCACCTAGTAGATTTGGAACCTCTCAAGATTGTCCCAACTAAGAGAAATGTGACAAAATGAAAAGAAAACATTACAAAAATATTGGATAGGTTCCTGATGATTGAACCCTTTTATTATGAGAATTTGAAAATGAAATCTATGTTGGAAAAAGGGGAGCTTCGAATCATCTACCAATCATGCTCCACTTGGATATAGTGGATTTTGATCCCCCAAGCCATCTAAAATTTAGAAATGCTTAGTTGTTGGAAGAAGATTTTAGGGACCTTGTAATTAAAAATTGACAACCTCTAGATCCTTAGTTAGGAAATTCTTCCATGAAACAATTTTCATACAACATCAAATGAATTAAAAATGTTGCGAAGGAATGGACTTCTTCTTATGCTGCAAAATCTATAAATAAATTGAACGATGTGGAGGAAGGGATCAAATCCCTTTTTGAAAACAATAATAATTGAATATTTTAAGATGAAGAATCCTAGACCCTCAAATACATAGAAGCCAAAAAAAAGGTTATCATGGTTAAGGAAGAGACCAATTGGAGGCTTAAAAGTAGAGCCATTTGGATAAATGAAGGAGACAATAATACAAAGTTCTTTCACAAATTTCCAACTCATAGAAGACATATTAATACTATATGGTAGATCCTTCATCCAAACTGGTCTAATGTAAATACATTTAGATATATTGCAAAGGTTGGGGAACTCCATTTTAAAACACACTTTCAAGATCCAAAAGATGCTAACGTAGGAGAAATTATGACATTCATAATCTTGTTTCCAAATATTATAGATGAAGGGATGAATAAGAATCTAGACGTTGAGATTACAAGTGAAGAGATCAAATCAATACTTAATTCTTTTAAAAAAAGGAAAAACCCAAGACTGAATGGCCTGCCAATAGAATTGTATTTCTGGATTCTGTGATTTGTGAGAACATGATTTGATTAAAGTTGTTGAACAATCAAGGACCTTAGGTAGAGTTTTGGGGGCACTCAATACTACCTTTGTAGCCCTCATTCCTAACAAACAATATGCAACTTCCTTTGATGATTTTAAACTTATCTCTTTGTGAAATTTGATATACAAAATAATTTCTAAAAGGTTGAAGGGAATTTTGACGTGTTTTGTCTCAAATGAATTGTTTGGTTTCCTCTTCAACCATCAAAAACATGATGCATTTGGAAATTATTAGGAAGGATTGCATTCAACTAAGAAAAAGATGTTACCTTCAACCATATTGAAAACTAACCTTTCCAAGGCCTGTGATAGGGTCAATTGGTTGTTCTTAGATTATTGTGACTTTAGTTGTGCATGAACTTGCAGACTGTGAACTGGATCATGGGTTGCCTCACTTTGCTTCATTTGTAGTCTTGATAAATGGGTCTCCTTATGGGTTCTTCACATATTCTAGAGGTATTGGGGGTGAAATCGCGAACCTGGGAAACAATTCCGTGACAAACAGAGTGAAAAAAATGGAGCACGAGCGGATGATCATGCGAAAATAATTCAACCTCAAACTCTAGGCTGAGAGTTTTGAGATTTAAAACTCTCGCCCGAGAGTTTAAAAAAACTCTAGGCCGAGAGTTTGAACCAATCGTCGCGCTATATTTTTAAAAAAACTCTCGGATGAGAGTTTGAACTAAACTCTCGTATGAGAGTTTGGAAGATATTTTTTCGACCGAGATTTTATGGTCAACAAAACCTGCGAAAATATCAGGCATCTTTCTGGAACTTGCAACTTCAGCAAGCCCGAACCCCTGTAAATTTTAAGTATTATTTGTCAGATTTGGTATCAATGGATTCATCTCTGAATCTAGTTTCCAATGATATAATAATTGTTTCATTTCGATTTGAATTACTATTTATTAATAATTTTTTTCTAAACCTTATCCCTTAAGAATTTTATTACTTTGAAAATCACCCGAAATGAAAATTCAATATCATAACAAAGACAACACCAAAAAATTTGAAATTTCACAAAGATCATAATTGGCTCGTCCTCTTCAAAAGGGTACTTTTAGTTTTTCCAATAAGAGTCACATTTGAAAGAAAATGTGAAGACAAAAACACGTGTCGATAATGCACCATTTTTTGAACATACGTTGTTTCGATAAATAATAAAAAATAGTTCCCAAGTCTTAAAAAACTCAAAATATAGTCCAGGATCTAGTGTAGTGTGCGTAGATTATAAGCCTGCAATTTTTTTCCCTAAAATGAATAACCATCTATCAAAAACCTGTCGTCAACACAGGTCACTCATTATCCATACCAAAAATTTTAAAGTATATGCCGTATGTTGACAACAAATTTGTCCCACGATATGTCCATAAAAAAATTTTAAAAAAATACAAGTAGAAAGCTAATTCAATTCTCTAAAACCTTTGTGTTTACTTCAAGTTGAAATTCCTAAGGGAGATATGGGTTTGAAGAGGTCGAAGTTGAAAAACATAAAATTTAGCAGTTTTGTTTGTCAAAAACAAGCCAAAATTGTTTCCCAACTTCATGTTTTCACCCTTGGACAATGTTGTTCTTTATATCCCTTCTTATTCATGTCGGTAGGAGAAGTTAAAGAATCTTGTAGTAAAAGAGAGATGAAGAGGGTTAAGATCTCAAATTGTGTACATATTGCACATTTTCTCTTTGTAGATGATGTCATGAACTTTGGAAAAAAATAAGACATCTTTGGAGCTTTATTGTAAATCCACAAGTATGGTGATTAATATGAACAAGTCTACTATGTTGACCAATTAACCAACTAATGAGGTAAAAAGGAAATTTGAATCTCTATTTCTAATGAAATTATGTAACATGGATCAAGGGGTGAGATAAATTGGTTTTCGTTTAAAACCAAATCGTTATTGCTTTGAGGACTAGATATGGTTATATAATGAGTTAGAAGCTAGAATATATGTCCAATGTAATAGGTGTTGTCTCATGGAGGAAGATTAGTCCTGATAAAGGAATTCCTAGAGAGCATCCATGTTTACTGTATGACTATTTCTAACATTCCTAAGGGTGTCTTAAACAAAATTCAAAAGAAATGTTCCAGCTTTTTCTAGACAGGAAAAATATCACAAGAACACATTCTCTTGGTTAAGTGGAAAAGATTGGCAACTCCAAAAGAAGCAAGGGGTGGGGGTTAAAAAACCTCTATCTATTCATTTTGGCACTTGTAAGTAAGAGTAATGAAAACAAAATACCTAATAGGGATGACAATGGAGGACTAATTTAGAGTAGAGAGGAAAAAGGTTTAGGGAGCCTCTTTAGTCAAGAAACCCTTGCTAAATGTCATCTTCTATTTAGGTAAATGGATAGCATGAAAAATTGGAAATGGTAGCAAGGTAAGAATTGGAGAGGACCCATGCATTGATTCATTGTAAAGTACAAGTTATTCAGAAGCCTTGTTGAAATTTCTCCAGAATCAATGGATTTATTACTTAAGGGATGCAACTTCTCTAGATAACAAAAATATATGGGAATGATAATGGGAGACAACAGATAGCCCAAATATGCAAGGAGAATAAACTGGTGAATGGGATCACTATGTTAGATTGCTAGAAAATAATTCAATTAAATTAAATAATGAAGAGGACCGACTGAAATGGACCAAAAAGACGAGTTAAGGGCATTACATTGTCAAGCTAGGGTATGCAACTAGAATTGAAGAATATTGTAGCGATGATAGAGTTTGGTGGAGAATTTTTCAAAAGTTATCTTTCCCCCTAGATTTCATAACTTCATTGTTGTTGGACCTACGTAATAAGCTCTTAACTTGGGATACTGTAAAAAATAGGAGTTATGTAGGGCTAGGAAAATGTATCATTTGCGAAAGTAGTAAAGAATCAATGGACCACTTTTTATAGCATATTTTTCCACATCCTCTGCAGAGATGCTTATATTGGCCTTTTTCTATGATCTTCCCCTCTTGCAGACCCCCTTGTCCTATTGTGGATCGATTATATTATACCTTGTTAGTGAAAAACCTCAAAAATGTCCATTTTTATGCTCATATGCGCATTTGTAGTGTATTGGATGCATATATGCGTTTTGGTAGTGTATAGCCCTCATATGACCTTGTTTTAAGGTAAAAATTTATATTTTCTCAAGAAGAGTAAAATAAATTTTAGAGGTTCTGACCTCCTCTTTCATGTGAATAACTATCCTAACTTCCTTAAATGTCTCCCCAAAAGTATAAAAGAGGCAAGAGAGAGGTTGAGAATAAGGAGAGAATACCTATAGCATCCTTATGTTAACATTTTATGCATATAATCCACAACCCTTATCTCGAGTCTACAAGAATCTTTCCCTTTTTCTGGAAATCTACATCTCCAATAGTCTCACCTTTAATCTAGTCAAAAAGCCATCATTTCACTTTCTTGGACTTGCCTTGAGTGGAGCACAAAGAGTGATTGCATGTGTGTGACTCGGGTGGAGGAACTCAGACTCCAGTTTCAAAACAGTGTCACGGAGAAAAATAGGTGAAACCATTCTTGTTTATTGGTGTCATATTAATATAAAGAACTTTCTTTCCTGTCCAATTTATGTGTTAAATTCATGTTTATCATATCTTGATCATTTGATAAATTTATTTGCAGTCAAATTCTTTTATATTTGCAACCCTCCTCTATTGTGTTTTTATTTCCTCTTTGATTGCAGGTATTCAAGAGAGCCATTGGATCAAATATTCGAGGAATGGATCTACTACAAACATTGGACTACAAGTAGCCATCTTATTTCCTTGTTTCAGTTTATATTTGGTTGTAAATATTTATTCTGATTGCTTGTTTAGGAATTTCTTAAGTCTCTTTATGGGAATTGCTCTGTGATGATTGTAACCCATAGTCATTAGGGTGTTTTCCCTGAAACACCACTTGTTCATGACACAACTTTTCTAGAGAGTTTTGGAATGGTGTAACACAACTTACGATTGGTAAATCAAAATGAGATGAGATTACTCTGGTTGATTTTCTCTTTGACTATTTAACTGATAAGACAGTCTCAACCTATAACCCTCTCCCTTGTCTATTTATTTATGGAATTTGGTGGTGTAGGAATTAGATGGTGTTTCAATATTTGGTCCTCACTATCGCACATGTGTCACATTAGGTGATACTAGCTTGGGTTAATCCTAAACCTTTCCTCGAATAAGTGTCTACAAAAGTGTTACTAGTGACCACATATTAGTTAAGAAAGACCCTAGGGATTCTTTGATGGATAAATTCAAGGGTATCCTATCTATGTGGAGAAAACACAATGCTCTATGTTGATTCTTCACATTACTTGATGATAAAGTATGCAATTGTTCAAGGATCCGATAATAAATTCTATGACATATGGATCGCACTAAAAGGAGAAAAAACGGGTCTTCGGGGACTCCAAGATTCTGATTGACTGGACAAAAAATCAATGCTACATACGAAATGTAGGCCTCCTTTCAATCATGTATTAGACCTATGAGGTAAAGGATTCCTTTGATTCTAATTCTTTCACATATGAATATTGGGAGTTTAATACCTTGGCAGATAATCTAAAGAGTCTTTGATCTTGTGGGAGGGTACATTTCTTAACAAGAAATCAGGGCGGGCACTCTCCATCTAGTTATTGAAAGAAATTTATACTAAATGGATCTTTTGGAATGTATTTTTTGTTGGTTTGTTGTTGATATACAACTTGTTTTTATATTAATCTAATAAGAGTGCAACTCTCATCTATATGTGATTTTGGGGTGCTCTTAGGTTGGAAGTAGTGGTCTTGGATACTACAAAAATATTGTATTGTGTAGTTTAGGCTTTTGGAGGGTTGGTAAATGATTATATTATGTAGGTTTTAGGTTGCATATGTTCGAATAAGTAAACTCTAGTGAACTAGATATATTTTGAGTCCATCCACGATAAAACACTGTATATTTTGATTTCATTCTTAGAAATATCAAATATAATGATTTTTACTTTGGGAAAAAAGGAAAGGTTATAGGGACTAGGGAATAAAATCAAAACTATCATATATGGGCCTTTTGAAATATTGGAGAAGGTAGTAAACAATGCTTAGAGACTCAGTCTTCCACCTTATATGGACATTTACTTAGTTCTAAATGTAGAGAACCCGAAACTCTATGAGTTGTCAATGTTTGATGAGGATGATGAGGGCCAATTCTTACCTTTGATTCAATATTTGGCACCAAATCCACTGGAAGAATTACTAGATGGTACAATTATACAAAAGAAGATCAAAATGACCATAACATGTCAACAATAACTTTGGTGGGTGTGATTCAAGGATCAACTACTGGCTAAGGTGAAATGGTACCCCAAGGGGAGCACTGAGGAATTGTTTCCTTGACTCCTCCAAAACTAAATATGTTGGAGACCAAAAGCCTCCCAAAATGGGGAGGGATGATCCAAAATATATGTAAACATGTACCATATGAATTTATTTATTCTCTAAATGGGGGGATTAGAATTTGAGAATATAAATATGGCGTTGATTTTTCCAAATCTAGGTCATCAACTTCCAACTATTGTGCATCTAAAATGGATTTTATGTGCAAAAGTTATGTTATGAGCAAAATAACAGTCCAAATATTACCCATGTATCCAAGTGATGACCATTTCAACTCACCATAATTTGAATATGTGGGGTTAGTAACATGCAGGAATCCACTAGTGACTTCTAGAAGCATCATGGAGGTTCTGAGATGGTCTCAAAACCCTAAAATAGCTATAAAAAAACTAAAGAAGGGTGGGGGGGTTCACATTCTGAATAGCCATCAATTGTTCCATAGCATGAGCAAGATTGTGGAGGAGATGCTAATAAAGTGGAGAGATAGAAGCATATTGTGGATTATTGTATAAGACCATAGTATCTCATAGCTTCACAGCAAGCATGTACATCTTTTTAATTTGTATTGTAATATCCATAATATAAGAATATGGAAGGCACAATCCTTCATTGAATGTTGGTTTTATTGTATGGGTTTCTAAGGTAAATATTTGTGTTCCACTATGTTTATTTTCTATTGGATTCTATATTGTATGTCACAGTAGTTAAAAATTCAAATTGTGTGATTTTATTTATGTTAAAGCATTAAAATTTTAAAAAGATCATTGCATGGTCAAGCATATACTCACTACAATCATTTTAAGTTTAGATGTATTTGGAAAGCCAAATTTTGGAAATCCAATGAGGCTTATAGATCATCTCTTCTCGTAAATAATATACCACAATGCTAGCAAATATGTATTTATGTACATTGCAACATTTTTCACCAATAATTATTAATAGAATTGGTTTACATTGTAATAATATGCTTTCGATACTATCTTGTGTGTTCTTTTTGCAATATTGTCTCTTCTCTCGTTTCATCCTCAATCCAATCTAATTCATAAAATTAATAAAATACATATTTAACTACACTTAACACTACCCAGTCGATATTGTTATACCACATAACCACACTTAACACTACCAGACAGTATTGTTATAATCACACTTATTTTTATCCATTCATAAATAAAGTTTAAGTTTCAACAATAATACCATTTTAACATTGTTTTATGTAAAAAAACATCACAAGTGACCCAAAAATTTCCACTCCAAGTTCATAAAATAGCAATCCACATTAACATAAAGAGATTGTAGAACCTTGCGCCAATCCCAAAAAAAACAATACCTTTACTAATTCATAATATGGTAATCCCCCATTCTTAAACTCTCACTATTTAGTATGTTGTTTCTCACTCACGTGTTAGTCGAAATTAATATATTGTACTCATGTTGTGGCTATGAAAAATAATGTGAAAACATATAACTAAGTGTGTTATTATCTAAGTCTGTGAACTGGATTTGAAATAAAAATGTTGAACATATAGATATACAACTTTTAATGATTTATATACAACTTTAACTATGAAATAAAAATGTTGAACATATAGATATACTATGATTATGATTATTTTCTTCGTGAAATTTCATCTTTGGGATTTGTTATTGTAGTTATAGTCTATAATACATTATATGAATAAAATTATAAATTAAAGAAGGATAACAAAGTATGATATTGATACAGCATGTGATATTAATATTAGATTGAAATCATTATTATTATATTATTATTTTTTTAAATATTTTAAAGCTATATGTTTTATGTTCCATTGTTAATAAATATAAAAGTTAACTATCTAATTTAGCCTATCGAGGTTTCCTCGGTTTTTAGATAGTAGTAAGCGAACAGGACTGGAACTGAGCGATCTGCGCGAGTCTAGGGTTTGTGTTGATGGATCCGCCGCCTGACCCAGGCCGTGCGCCTCTTGATGATCTATTCCGCTTACTGGTAGCGTCCCAGCCCTCGTCCTCTAAGACCTCGGGTCCAGGGGACTCCAAGTTTGTCAAAAAATCGGCCATTCCGGAAGTAAAACTCGGCTCTACTGCGTCAAAATGCAAAGCGCTTGCCCTTTCAGAAAAAGGCTTGGTTGGCCACTTTACTGGGCTTTGGCCAACTCCGAGGTCAATCGAAATCTGGCTCAGCAAAAACTGGCGCCCTCTTATTCAAGGAGAAGTCCAGCAAATCTTCTGTGGGAGGGGCTTCTTTGTTTTCTACTTTGAAAAAAAGGAAGACAGAGATTTAATATTTAGGAATGGTCCTTACTTCATGGGCCCTAGGGGAATGTATATCAACAAATGGGACCTCTCCTTTGACCCCGAAAAGGACATCCCTTCAGCTGTCCCAGTTTGGGTGAAGTTGCCCCACCTCCCGCTACATTGCTGGAATGATGAAGATCTAAAGGCCATTGGTAACTCATTGGGGAAATACATAGATAAATCTGAGCCAAAACCCCCAATGTTCTCCTGTGCCCGGATTTGTGTGGAAGTGGATCTTGATAAGGGGCTCCCTGAAGCAATAAGTTTGTCGATGGATGGATGGAATCATCTTCAAACGGTGGATTACGAACAAATCCCTTTTAAATGCAAAGTTTGCCACGAATATGGCCATTTCGCAAGGTTATGTCCAAAAAAGAAGATGCAGGAAGTAGAAGAAAATCAAGATGGAGAATGGAATGAGATAAGAAGGAAGGGCGGGAAGCCCTCAAACTCCCATCCCTCTCAAACTTCTCCTAAAAGAAAGGAAATGGCAAACAAGCAGCAGAACACAAATAGGGAAGCAAACAAGTTTCAGCTTTTAGCAACGGACAGGGGGGGGGAAGAGCAGACTCTTCCATCAGACCAAGTTCACCAGGTTCAAGAGGAAATGATAGGAAATGACAGAGAGGGAGAAAGAAAAGAGAAAGCCTGCCAGCAACTCGAAGAAGGAGAAATGTGTATAGCGTCTCCAGCACAACAGGAGGAACTAGAAGATGAGGCCCCCAAAATATTGATGGGCTTGGTCACTAGAGCAAAAGCCAAACTGTTTCACGAAGAAACCTCAGAAAGCAAGGAAGAAGAAGTAGAGCCTCAAACAAAAAAGGCAGGAAGCTGAACAAGGTTATAAGAGAACAAGAGACAGCCAGAGACAAAGCGGCGGGTAAGCAAACCAACCTTGACTCGCATGTAAGAATTATTCCCAGCACCAAGCAATCTCAGGGAACAATGGAGGATAAGAAGGAAAGAATAGGATCTAACCTCTCCAAAAAATAATGAAGATAGTCTCCTGGAATTGCAGAGGATTAGGAGGAAAGCAAAAGACGGAAGCAATCAGAAGGATAAAAAAGCTGGAAAACCCCTCAATAATCATGCTCCAGGAGACTAAAATGCAGGAGACGGACTGTCTCAAAACCCTATCTCAAATTTGGCCCAAAGGAGAAGGAAAGTCAGTTAATTCGGTAGGAGCCTCTGGAGGGCTCATCACCTGGTGGGAAAAAGGTATGTACAAATGTAACTCCATCTTAAGCAGCAGAAACTGGCTATTTGTAGAACTTGAAGATTTGACAAATAATGAAAAATTTTGGATTGGAAATGTGTATGGGCCTACGCTCCATGGCCATAAAGAAATTTTTTGGGACAAACTTATAGATCTTCATTTAGGAAGAAACTCCTCCCCCTGCATAATTGCCGGCGACTTTAATGTCACCATAAGTGCTGATGAAAGAAGAGGGGGATCGAAGGTCCGGGATCAGTTTGGAGAAAGGCTGGAAGATCTGCAGGCCTCATGGAATCTGGTGGATATTAAGCCTCTGCAAGGAAAATTTACCTGGAACAATAAGAGAATCGGGCCCGGGCACATAGCTGCTAGGCTCGACAGATTTTTAATCAGCTCTACCCTTCTTAACAAGCCCCTTCTGCCTGATTCAAAAATTTTGGCCTCTGCTGTTTCAGATCACCGTCCTATTGTCCTCTTCTTTTCTTTCCCTGGCAATCTTGGGCCTCTTCCCTTCAGATATAACCCCGAGTGGCTGGAGAATGACGCCTGCTATGAGGAAGTCAAAGGCATTTGGAAGCAATTTATCCCAGGCTCTCCTGGGTATATTTGGGAAACCAAAATCAAAAATACCAAAATCTTGCTAAAAAGATGGGCAAAGCAAAGTTCGAGGGGACTAGGGGATGAATTTAACACCTTGCAAGAGGAACTGAAATCTTTGCAAGAGCAAATCGAAAAGGAACAGATAACTGAAGCCATGTTAATGCAGGAGAAAAGGCTAGAAGATAAAATTCAACAAGTGAATAGGAAAGAAGAGGAGGAATGGAGACTTCGGTCAAGATGCCTTTGGCTCAAAGCTGGGGATCGGAATACCAAGTTCTTCCATGCTCAGTGCAAAGAAAGGTACAGGAAAAACAATATTCTCAGTTTAACCAAAGAAAATGGAACCAAGATAGACGACCCTACAGAGATAAAGACAGAAGTCAGAAATCATTTTGAGTCTCTCTACAAGAAGGAAGAGGATCTGCCTTCTGCAGATTTGGAAGGAATGTGCCGAGAAATTCCCAGTCTTGTCACTGCCGAAGAAAACAATATGCTCATGGAGAAGGTTACTGAGGAAGAAGTCAGGAAAGCGGTGTGGTCTCTTCATCCGGAAAAATCCCCGGGACCTGACGAATTCTCCATTCACTTCTATAGAAAGTGTTGGTATTTACTGAAAGCCGACCTCCTCAGAATGATTAACTGGACTAGAAACCGTGAGAAAATTGGAGGGGGAACTAATTCCTCTTTCATAGCTCTTATACCGAAGGAGAAAAAAGCAAATACTATAGGGAGGTACAGGCCTATCTCGCTATGCAATTCTTCTTATAAAATCCTCACCAAGGTTTTAGCAAACAGAGTCAAGAAGCTTCTTCCTAAAATTATCTCCCCAAATCAAGGCGGCTTCGTCCCAAGCAGACAAATCTATGATAACATCCTTATAGTGCAAGAGGCTATTCATTCAAGCAGGCGAAACAAGGACGCAGGTATAGCTATAAAACTAGACATGGCCAATGCGTTTGATAGAGTTAGACATGTTTTTATTTATGCGGTCTTGAGAAAGTTCGGTTTTGATGAAAAATTTATCAGTTGGATTAAAGCCTACATTGGAGCCCCTTGGCTTGCCCCCCTCATAAATGGAAGACCAACCTCCTTCTTCCGTCTTTCACGCGGACTGAGACAAGGGTGACCCCTCTCACCCTTTCTCTTTGTAATAATGGCGGATTCTTTAAGCAGAAAGCTCAACTCTCTCTTAGCCTCAGATTCACTGCCTGGCATCTCTTTCACCCGCAATGTTCAAGCAATCAACCATGCTCAGTTTGCCGACGACACTATTCTCCTAGGGAGTGCCTCACCCCAGATCGCTGCAAGATTTAAAACCACTCTTGATCTCTTTCTCAGGACTTCTGGGGGAAAAACCAATGACCAAAAATGCAATTTTTATACTTGGAATTGCCGCCCAGCCACCATCAGACTTATTGCAGCCATTCTAACCTTCAAGCCTTGCATGAATTGGACGTCTTTCAAATATCTAGGCACTCCTATTTCTCTCAAGTATCCCCCTTCCTCTGTCTGGACCCCTATCCTTGACAAATTCAAAGCAAGAATAAACTCATGGGGCTCTCGATGGCTGAATCTGGCTGGGAAAGTTACTCTGATAAAGTCTGTTCTGTCCTCCCTACCTGTCTTTACTTCTGCCATAATGCTCGCCCCGGCCACAATTCAAAAAGCTTTTAGCATGGAGATTAGAAACTTCTTATGGCAAGGTGGAAAAACTCAAAATAAAAAATTCCATTTGGTGAACTGGAAGACTGTCAAAGAAAAGAAGGAGCGGGGAGGGCTTGGAATCCGGGAGCCTGCTTTAGTAAGTAAAGCGCTGGGGGCTAAACTAGCCTGGAGGATTGTAGCTGGGAAAAAGGAATGGTGGAAGGAGGTTATAAGAAAGAAATATACCAGAAGTTCCAGGCAAAGATGTCTGGACAAGCCTATCTCCAAAAAGGGAACAGCAATATGGGGACTTATCAACTCCTCAGCGGCTTTAATCTCTGAAAATCTTTACTGGATACCTGGAAATGGGAAAAGAATAAACCTCTGGACGGACAGCATAAATGGAGACATACCGCCTGGCAAAGTTCAAGGGATAGAGGCCATCAGAGATTGGATGAAAAACATGGACATCAAAAAGTTAAAGGACCTGGTGATCTGGAAAGACAATGGAGATTGGAAAAGTTGGAAGAGACTGGATCCTCCGGCCACCCTAAAAGGGGAATTTGATCTACTCCTTTCTCATCTGCATGGGAAAGCCCCGATCAGTATAAATGAACAAGACTACAGGGGATGGGGGAAATCTGGCTCGTACTCGGTGAAAGCAGGGTATGAGAAACTTGCTCCTCCCAGTCTCCCGGTCCACAGAAAATGGAAGAAAATTTGGAACTCTGACGGCATCCCCAAAGTTACTACCTTCTTCTGGCTTTTAACCCATGGTAAGTTGCTAACGGCTGAAAATCTTAGAGTAAGGGGAATCACTGGTCCTTCTAGATGTACTCTGTGTAAAAATGCAGAAGAAAGCTCACATCATATTTTTCTGGAGTGTCCCTTTGCAAGGAAAGTTTGGGCCCAGGTCCTGGGTAGTCAATGGAGACCAGCCACTCTCCCCACTTCCCTCATCGACCTCTTTGATCATTGGGGACGCACTTTTCCAGGAAAATCTAAAAAGACTATGTGGAGAATCTGGAATCTAATTCCAATGAATATATGTTGGCAGATTTGGTTAAGTCGAAACAAAAGCATTTTTGAGGACAAGAAAGTGGACAGTAACAGAGCAGCCATAAAAGCTATTGCTATGATCGAAGACTCACTCTCCACTAAAAAGGTCTCTCTCCCTGCCCAAGAGCCCCTAACTCTATCGGAATTTCAATGGTGTAGCATGTTTGTGAAGGGAAGCTTCCTTCAATCCAAAAAAGAACGCTCCAACTATGTTTGGGAAATCAGAAAAGACCCTGATACATTTTCCAGGTGGTGGAAGGAGCAAGAAAGTCATAGCATATTCTTTGATGGGGCTTCCAAAGGGAACCCCGGGGTGGCAGGTGCGGGTGGGATTCTATTCGATCCCGGCGGAAATAAAATCGCAGACTTTGCTTGGGGATTAGGCAGGAAAACTAATAATGAGGCAGAATGGTTAGCTCTCATCCTCTCATTAGAAATGGCCTCCAACTACAGCATAGCCAATATCAAAATCTATGGAGACTCCAGGAACGTCATCCAAATCATGCGAAGAGGATATGCCTCGCCAGGCTCAAAAGCCGATAGATACATGCAAAGAATTAAGACCAATACATTATTTTCAAAGGCCTCCTTCTTCCATATCCTCCGAGAGAACAACAGGGTGGCGGATTTAGCGGCAAACCAAGGAATCATGCTCACAGTCGGGCAAACTAAGGATCATAAAGGAGTCTTGGGATTTCATTATATCCCCTAACATACCAATGTCTTGGCCCCTTGATTTTTTGACGTGGATTTTGGTTAGGGTCTTGGCCTTAAGGGACCATCCACTCCCTTTGCAAAACTATGGCCTTCCCCTCCTTTCAAACTTATGTTCGAACTCGTCCTCCGCGTACCCACCCACACGCTCCTCCATCTTCCTTCCCGTCCGACCCACCACCTATCTCCTCGTTCTCTCCCCCGGTGTCAGCTCCCACGGGGCTTCCTTAACTCCCCCAATCGCCCTCCCTATTCCTCCCTCTGCGATGGCTCTTCCTCCCCATTTCCCCGAAACTCTGAGCCGTCTATCCCTCGGGGAGCTTGTTCCTTCTGCTCCTCGTCTCTCGCAGGCGGTTAACCGGGATACAATGCCGTCAGTTAGGGCAGCCATAGCTGCTCTAAGCAGAACCTTGATTGACATTAAGTTTGCAGTCCGGAGAACTTACGACGCGGTCTGCTCCAGCGTGAACCAGAATGCTGAAATGGCGTCGGTCATAACGCACGTTTGCACTCAGTTATCCTGCCAGGATTCCAGAATAGATGATCTGGAACGAACTATTATAGAATTAATGGGAAAAGTTGACAGAATGCAGGAAGACATGGCCGTTTTCATCAGAGCGACGCAGGGAAGCTGGGTACACGAAAATCCAACGGTGAATCAGGAAATAAACCAGGTGATGATGGACGCTTCGTCTGTCAAGCTAAGGAAGAAAGGCTAGCCCAGCCCAGGTTTCAAAAAAAATTTGCTTTTGGTTAATGTATTTTTGTATACTCCTCTGTAATCAGTTTGTTAAGGTTTATGCCAGCTCTATGCTGGACAATTTCAGGAAGACCAAGATCAGAGATGATAATGTAATGCAGATAGTTATAGTAGTGTTAGTTGGTCCTGACATCTCAGCACTGTTAAAACTCTGTTTGCAAGTCTGTAATGAATAGCTGTGCACAGCTTTATAAATATAATCCTTTCTCTGTTACTGTTAAAAAAATATATATATATAAAAGTTAAAAATATGTTAAAATTATGTTTAATTTAGAAAATAATAACTTAAATAAAAATAACAAATCTCTATTTATTAAGAATATCAATCTTATAGTTAGAGACAATATTATTGTTGTTTTTGGTTTTGACATGATAGATAAACCTTGTTAAAATTTATGGTAAACAAATCTTATAGGATCGTAAAAGTAGACTAAAATCCATAACCATTTATACATACCTTTGTCATTTTTTAATGTATGTAATATAAATAGGTTTCTTATTATTTACGAAAGAAAATGATAAAGATAAAAATATTAAGCATTTTAAGGTATAGAATTTTGTATAAGTTACTATTAAGAAATATGATTATTGGAAATAATGAAAAATTGAGTAATGTTGAGTCTATTTTTATTAAGTGAAGAAGTATAAAATTTTGACTAAGGAAATGTGCAAGACGCAACATTAAAGGAATTTGCACAACACAAAAGAGTGAAAGAAAATGAGAAGTATATAAATATGATAATTCGTTCAAGTGGTTTGTGAAGAGAGTAAAAGTTGACTCAATTCACTTTGATCAATGATAAATCAAACATCATAATTGGAAATGGTAGTCACATAGAATCTCCATTAACACATTTTGGATATGGAATCTTTTAGAAATCTAGTAATATCATGTGGATGAAAAGATAGATCTTGGAGTTAAAGTAAATAATATTGAAGAAATATGTGTTGTATGTATTAGAAATCTAGTAAATAACATATAACATTGAAGAAATATGTGTTGTATGTATTAGAAATCTAGTAATAATATGTGGATGAAAGGATAGATCTTGAAGTTAAAGTAAATAATATTGATGAAATATGAATTGTATGTATGTCCAAAAATGTTTGAAGGTAGTTAATACACATATGTAGAAGTGGTAAGTCCAAATAGATGGAGATTGTATCATTTTGAATGAGTTTGAATGATGCTATTGGCCTATAATTTTCACTTGGTCCAATATACTTTATGTCAACTTTACTTATTTGTGTTCCCAAGTTAAGTTTAATGGGTTATGTTGGTGTGTTGTTGTATTTAATGTAATCTTGGTTCATGGTCTCAGTGGTTATAACACACATTGTTGGTTATTAAGTGGGCTTTGTGATCTCACATTTATGGGTTTGAGGGAAACTAACTCACCCCACTCTTATATATATTTCAATCTTTGCCTCATTTGTAATCACTTGAAGAGCACTTGGACATAAAGATGATGTCAAAGATGAATTGAGCTTATTGTTGAGAGTGGGAAGAGTGGGTTCTTCTACTCCATGAGGTTTCTCTACTATAATTTATGTGTTCTTATTTTCATGATTATGTATATTGGACTATCTTTAACATATTATGTGTTTGTCATTAATTCTTGGTTTTATTATAGATGAATTCCGATACCATATATTTTAGCATGGTGTAAGATTATGTTTTCCTAACAAGAATTCAACGAAACATATTTTCTAACATAATATTAGAGCATGCTTTCAATCACTACCAACTTTATTTGTCACATATATTTGGATAAGTAACTCTTGAAATGATCTAGAACTAAATTAAAGCTTTATTATGATATCTAAGCAAGATTTAAAAAATTGAGCTCTTATGTTAAAAATTATATGAAGGTGAACTTAGATAAAGGCATCCTAAGGTGAAAATAGCATCAACACCTATTATATCTAGCATCGGATAAGTAACTCTTGAAATGATCAAGAACTAAATTAAAAAATTTATTACGATATCTAAGCAAATTAAAAAAAATCGAGTTCCTATATTATGTTAGAATTTATGTGAAGGTCAACTTAGATAAATGCATTCCTAAGGTGAAAATAGGGTGAAAATAGCATCAACGCCTAAGGAAGATTCCATTTTTTAATGGATGGGATAGGGTTTACACATATTCAATGTCTAATCTATGGCTTCCATGGGTTCAACGACATCGTTTGCATGCATACCTCCACCACAACTTCACACCTACCCTTGGGATGGATGTTCAACCCTTTCTCAACTTCGTTTGTACTATAAGTACTTATGAGTAGAGGTCTTTTCATAATCCAAGTTGTATTAAGTTCTACGAGTTTCGAAAGGTGTTGCTTTTATTAATCGCATACCAGGGCTAAATTTTTACCAAAATTAACCACTCAAAAATGAGAGCAACACACCTTGCCATAAATACCATGGATCTTGGAAATCACACAAAGGTACAGTGAAAAAACACTTCTCTTTGCCACCGAACCATTTAAAAATAACTATGGAAATTATCATGGCCACAACTTCTTAGTAGTTATTGCAGGAAGGTGTTTGGCTATCAAAAGCTTGATTTATAGCTTTTAAATCATCCATTCTCACTTAGTCAACCAAGGTTAAATGAAGAAATTAAAGGATGGAGATCTATATTATTTCTTTCAATCCGAAGGCATGATGAAGGACCTAAAACCTAGGGTTTCCATACATTTAAGACCCACTAGTGGCCTGTACTCACTCTTTGGTGCATTCCTAGGACATCAAGGTGATGGAACTTGGTTCAACTTATGTGGACTATGTTAAGGATGATCTCCCAATTCCTTCATCAACCTTCCTCTCTTGTGAGGAACACCGAGAAATTTGGAGAAGCATTGGTGACTTCAATTTGTATTTGAAAAATCCTATACTTTGTTCAAATTCTGGAGTTGCAGCAATATATGGAGGTCATATTTTGGATGTGGATTACAACCTAGGATCTAGATTTAAAGAGGGGTATAACGTTCTATTTAACATACCATCATGTTGTCAAAAGCTGAAAAATGTGCATTTCCATAAGCAAGATTTGGAAGAACGGAGACAAGAGGTAATAGGACAAAAGCTAATTATGTTTCCATACCTTCAGTTTCAATTCCTCTAGAGTCTGAAAACCTAAATCCGAAGCAAGTTATGGATGTAGCAATGGGTCGAGGAAATAAAAAATGTATCAAGGTCAAGAAGACAAGTCTAAAATGATGGTGGACCATGACATGGGATTAGAGAGGGTTGAAGGACTTATGGAAATGGATCTACTTGGCAAGTTTACTGGAAATATGGTAAAAGGTGAATCCTTAAAATATTGATTAGAAGCAAGATGGAGTAAATTTTTGGGTTATATTCTTCATTTTCAATTTTTGGTGAGGGGTTGGATATACTTCAAGTTTAGAAACAATTAGGATGCTTAGTCAATCCTTAAATAAGATTCACTTTCGAGAACCTCATGTCTAGTGCTTTCTCGCTAGAAGCTAGGTTTTGACCCTCGAAGAGAGCCTATGAGTATTCAACATCTTTGGGTCCTTATACCAAGCTTATCTATAGAATTTTGGTGCAATGATATTTTGGGAACAATTGGCAACAAGGTTGGTAGGTACATAGCTTAGAAGAGAATTTTTGGTCTAGTTCAAACAAAACAATAACCAAGGTTTTGATTGACATGGATGATATGGATGGGATGCTAATTGAGATTGAAATTATCAAGGGAGACTCGAAACTGATTGAAAATTTGGATTACTAGAAATCTCCTTTTTGATGCTCGGCTTCTCACAAGGTTAGGCATCTATAGAGGGAAAACAAAGTTAAAAGTTGTTATTGGAAATTTACTTTGAAAGTGTGGAATAAAAATAACAAGTAAACGATTTCAATGACTCTAAAATTTACAAAGGAGAAAAATCATACTAGTGAAAAGATTTAGGGTGATGATATCAATTCAGTCTTAGGCCCTCAACAAGAAGGTTCTTTAGTACTTGCTTCACTTGAGAACAAGGTGACCCATCAATCTTCAGTCAACCTCGAAGGAAGAAAAGGTAAGTACAACCTCATTTCAAACTCAACATATGTGTTCATCATTAGTAAGGAGACACTCTCTTTCTCGAGTCAAAAAGAGATGTTTTAAAGGATGTTAATTTTCCTCTTGTTCAAAATTCCCCAAAGAAATTATACCAGGATCCTCTTCCCTTGTCCTATAAGTCAAATGGGTGAGAGTCCTCAAATACGGGTGATCTATATCTCATAAAAAAAAACCCAAGCATAATATATATGTTGTTCTTTCTTCTTACAAGTTGCATCTTAACAACTTTAAATCTATAGATGAAGAACGAGAGATTAAGGGAGGGTTAGTTGCATGGCTGCAATAAAACTCATTTCATATGGGAGAATGTCACATATTTCTAAATCTAAGTCAAACACATCCAAATAAGTGAGAGAATGAAAGTAGTTAACAGTTAAAGGGGTACTTAGAGAAAAAAAACATGAATATTGTATTCCATAATCATTCTCTCTCTTAACATTAGAAGGGTAGGAACTTCCCTTAAAAGATTAACCCTCAAAAGGATGTTCTCAGTGTACAAAATCAATCCTTTTTGGTTCCAAGAAATTATATGTTTAGGGTCCTAAGCTATAGAGTTTTATGTCCTCCATGTTAAAGGGATGGAATTTTTTCTCCACTGATGCGGAAGGGTTATGTGGTGGTCTTGTGTCTAGGAAAAACGACAACATTGACACCATTTTCACTTTTTTCCTTGATGCGGGTATTGTCCAAGAAGGAAGGGTAAAAGGTTTACACAATATTTTCAGGATTGTGAACCTTTATGCTCCATATGGAGATAGAAAACCTGTATGGGACTCTCGTAATGATCAACAGGTTTTGACAAGAGATAATGTGATAGTTTATGGTGATCTCAATTTGACTCTAAATTCTAGAGAATATTGGGCTAAAGTAGCTAGGCCAAATCCCCTAGCTGATTATTTTTCTCGATTTTTTGGAGATATTAATCTAGTAGTTGTAGAGCCAATAAATTTTGTTCCTACTTGGAGAAACTACAGAAGAAGAAGAAGAAGAAGGAGAACGGTATTTTCAAGGAACCTAAAATTTCAAATATTGCAAAATTAATGAAAGTGGTTAGACTATTCCCTAATTTTTTATTAAAAGAGTGAATGCAAATATAAAATTACTGGTCACAAAGGATGAATTAAAAATTGTATTGCAGTCATTTAAAAGAAAAATAAAAAATAAAAATCCCTAGACCTAATGACTGGATTGTTGAATTCTATTTGGGTTTCTATGAGTTATTGAAGGAGAAATTTCTTAGAGTAATTGAAGAATCAAGAAGTTTTGGGAAATATTTGGGGATATGATTGCAACCTTCAAAATGCTAATCCCTAAAAAGAATGACCCTTCTACAATTGAAGTCGAGCCAATTCTCTGTGTAACCATGTCTATAAGATAATCCCAAGATAGTTGCAAATAGATTGAAGCTTACTTTGTCTAATGTTATTTCAAAGGAACAAATTGGTTTTGTATTCAATGGATACATACATTATTCATTAGGGACAATGTAGGAAGGATTACACTTAATAAAAATTGTAAAAAGTCTACAATGGTCATGAAAATCAATCTCTCAAAAGCTTATGATAAAGTAAAATGGTTTTTCTAAGATGGGTTCTTATGCAAACAAGTTTGAGTCTTCAAATTATAAATTGGATTATGGGGTGCATAGAATCATCCAAATGTCTTAATAAATGGTTCTCCCTTGTGTTTTTAGGGCTTCAAGGGGTCTCAAACAGGGATTCCCAAGAAGGATTGATCAAATTGATAGTTGAAGCTAAAAGAAAAGGTTTTATCAAATAAATATAGAAGGTTCTATTGATGTTTCTCATTTATTGTTTGTGATGACATTTTTCTCTTCGAAAGAGGTACTCTAAGGGAAATGAAATACTTCAAAAAAAATCCTAGATACCTACTGCAAAGCAATGGGGATGGAGATCAATATGAATAAATACTGCATATTGTTTAATGGCTTTAGTGAAGGTTTGGAAAGAAGAATAGCATAGTTATTTTATATGAAATTGAACCTTTTGATAAAAGAGTTAAGTATATAGGATTTTTCTTATTTAAGTCTAATGACTAAAAATTTGCATATTGGCTCTAGTTATATAAAAAAATTGAAGAGAGAGCTACTTGTTGGTGTTACACGTGGTTGTCTTGGGAAGGCATGTTATCTTTAGTTAAATCAATTTTAGAAAGCCTTCATATCTAATGGTTATCTATTGCATATACTAAAGGCAGTCTTGAATAAGATAAGGTAAAAGTGTTTTTGTTTCCTTCGGATTGGAAAGATATAAGTGGAAGGAATTCCCTTGGTTAAATGGTTGAGGTTACCCAAACCAAAGGAGGTAGGTGGGTGTGGTCTGAATAATATTTATGTCTTTTCCCAAACCTTAGTGGTAAAAAATCTATGGAGACTTCTTTTCAATAAAGGAATCTGGGGAAAGTTGATGAAGGCACAGTATTTAGAGAACAGAGATCCAGAGGATTGGATAATACAAGAGAAAAAGTCTTTAAAAGGAGCACCAAATGCATGTAAATATTTGGTTTAAGCATTTGATATTTTAGGCAATTTGATTGCTTGAGAAAATAGTCAAGGATATAAGTTGAAAATAGGTGAGTACCCTTGGATTGGAAGTAGTGGAAATCATAAGTTTTTAGTTTCTCTTCTTTAAAAATTTCATGCCAAAGAAATCAAAAGGTTAGTAGACGCATTGGATGATGTGGAATATTGTGGATGGATTAAAATTTGGAAATCAGAAAAATACTTGGAACTACATGATGATTCGACTACAACATGGACACAATATAAAGAAGTACAATTCCATTTGTTTTAAGGAACATGACAATGAGTTAATGAGATCAAGAAATAAATCTATATGGGTGCTTACTATAAAATTAGGTTAAGAATCTAAAATTGCAAAATACATAAGAGAAGAAAGGTTGCGATGGTGGAGAGTGGTATGGAAGTTAGAAATCCCCTAGAAACTAGAACCTTTCTTTGGCAATCTCTAGATAATAAGATTCTAACTTGCGATAATTATCAAAAAAGGAATTGGATAAGGCATGGATGGTGTATACCATGTAAGGAAGCTAGTGAATTTGTGAAACATCTCTTTGTAAATTGTTCTTTTACTAAGGTTGTTTGGAAATAGGTGTTACAAAGCATAAAACTCAAAAATTAATGGGATAAACCTACATTGCTAGAATGTTATGAATCCTAGATAACAAATAGATTATTTATATCTCAAAGAGAACTTCCATGTTATGTTTTATAGGGAGTACGGTTAGCCAGAAATGGATGATTTTTCAAGGAAATGGGGAACACTTAGGTTGGATATCTCATCAAACAAGGATTTCATATGGAAAAGGATGGAAACCTCATAAATAGAAAGGTTCAAAGAGATTTCAAGTACCTTGCATTGACTACACAAATCCAGGGAGCTTCTTTGATGGTATTTTTCAAGGGATTCCATGTTTGTGTGGTACATGTGATATCCTCTTTCTAAATAATACACTTTTTTTTTTGAGGTTTGGAGCATGTCAAGGAACAAACAACATAACAGAGTTATATGCTCTTTGGATTTTGTTGAAAGTAGCTAGTCAAAAGAATGTAGGAAAGTTGTAGGTATTAGGAGACTCAAATTTATTGACGGGTTGGGTAGCTAGAAAAAATAAAATTACAAATATGTCCTTAGGTCGAATAATGGAAATATGCTTGGAGAAAACTTCCCTTTTTGAGGAAATTTCGTTTTCACATGTATGCAAGGAATTAATTTCAAAGAAGATCAACTATCAAAAGAAGTTTTCAATTTGCAGGAGGTCAATTTCCTAATTGCGCAAGAGCTAAGGGATAATATGCCTTTGGATGAAAGGGTGGAAGGCACGAAAGGGGTCATAATTGATCTGGAAGGAAAAGAAGAACTACAATATGAGTGTGGCATTAGGAATGAAACTAACAATCAGGTGAAAGTTTTATCCATCCTTCAAGGTCTTCTTCAAGTGCAAACACTTATATATCCTCCTTAATTGTAATTGGAGACGCTACACATTTAATCAAGTTAGAAAATCTATCGGTCACCCCCAAGGATTAAAATCTTGCTCACTTAATAGTCTGGATGAAGCAAGAAGCCAATTGGTTCAAAGGCATATAGTTCTTCCATGTATTAAGAAGCAACAACAAAAAGGCAAATCTTAGAGCAAATAATGCAACAAGGCATGGCCTAGGAGTTTTAAAAAAATGGGGTTTTTCATCCAACCACATCCACTAAGGTAAATAAACATTTGAATGATGCAACCATGTGTCATGACAATCATCCAAAATTTAGACAAATATTTCCTCCTCGCATCATTTTGTAAATGTGAGCTATACTCGCACGCTTTGTCACATGGTTAGGAGAAATAGAGCTTTGGTATTTGAAATGGAGACCCTCACGCCTAGTCTCAAGTGTGGCAAGAAATTTATTGTTACATCGATCTCCTATCAAATATGGGAAGGCTCTCATCTTTGATATTTAGTCTTCGCCTTGAGGCTTGGTGTAGAGTCTTCCTATAATATTTTGCTCATGGAGTGACTTTCTCCACATAGTCAGATTGCTTTATCATCACAACACGGTTCCTTTTCTTTTCTGGTGCAAGCTGTTAGTCCCCAGAGGCAAATCAAGTTGAAATTACTCACGCTCGGGCATGATAGAAGCTCATTTATTTAAAGATACTAGAGCTATATCTTTATACATAATGTTTGAATTATTCTTTTGCAAACTTTTAACTGGATTAGGTCATACACATCATTTAACATATGAAAGGCATTTTTGCATAGGAAATTCACAGCCAACTTTAGAACATATGGATAAATGGAGGTGAATTTAACGGATGAAAGTCTAGATATATTCAACAAGTGACTAAGAATGAAAAATTTCTTGAATCTAGGGATATTTGGAACGTATTGAAGCTTCTGCATGAAGAATTTCAGCAATTCACACGCATTTGCAAAGCAAAACACAGGGAATGAAAGTAATGCAATCATATTCCACATACATAATACAAGAAAGAAACTCCTTACAACATTGAATCATACATGAGAATCTTTTAAAAGATATTACAGAGGCATACAATGATGAATCTCTTACAGATATTTAAACTCTAAAACATCTTGAACACCAATGATCTCACAATGGGACTAGACACTGCATCAACTTTCTATTAATCATGTGGAATAAGAATGGAATAAGAATGGATTTACTCAAAAGAGGAAGAACAACTCTCTGAAATATGGCTATGTCTTTAATCTCTTACAAATCCAAGCTTACATGGCTAAAACTATTTCTCAACGCTACAAAAATTAGATAGAGAAACTCTCCACTAAAATTTCCATCCTTTAAAAATGGATTACAATATTATTTAAATAGAGTTTGTAAGTAACCAAATTCGGTTTCTTACACTCTAACAGAAAAGTAAATGAAAGTCAATTTACTTTTTACAAAGAATTTTGACAATTTTTCTTCCCGGGCAACTAATGCTAGGCTTAAAATTTAATTTCTTCTATTGGAGGTCTTCTTCTTTTCCCTCATATAGACATTTGGTTGTCCAGAGGAATGGCCTATGGGTCCCACTTGTTGATGTATATGTAACTTCGGAATGTATTTCATCTGTATATTATATTTATATTTATTGTACCCTTATAAGAGATGTGTTATTCCTCTATAAGGAAGTGTCGTCATGTGGATTGACAAGTGTCGCAAGTGTGTGTACTTGCCGATGGGTTATTAGACCACCTTATGGGGTCGGCCCTAATTAATATATAATATAATGTGGATGTACTCAAGTAGACAAGTCGGCCCCAGTAGGTCACTGGGCAAAAAGGTGAGTATAAATAGAGATAGGAGATCTCTATTTTACTCATTCGGAAAAGCATCTATCTCTCTCTCTGAAAAGTGGCGCACTAGTGAGGAGGAGGAGGATCATCTGCTAGGAGACTATCTCTGTATTATTTGGTTGTATTTTGGTTGAGCCATTGCTCTCTCTATCTCTGAGGAAGTTGTGGGGTTTTTCACCTTAGGGTTTTCCCCATGGAAACTCTGTGTCTCTTGTCTCTATGCTTTTGATTCTTGTGATGCTTGTGATGCTTGTCATATTATGATTGTCATGCATTGATATACTGTAGATGTTATTCTCTCAGCAAAGATCCTATAGTATTGTGATTTAATACTCAAAATTTAACATGGTATCAGAGCCTAACTGAGAAGAAGACATTTTGCAGTGACGGAAGCTTGTATTGCTTGTTTATTGGGTTTCTCTCCACATATTTTTGAAATTCAGTATAGTAGATTGGATCTACTCATCAAGGCGCATCTTTCTGTCCAATCAGATTTCAGTTCCGAGCATTTTCAGTTTTGGCCCTAAAAATTAGGGTTTCCACAAAAATAGGAATTTCTGGAAACTGAAGGTACAGCTGGAAGCTCCTTGCAAAAATCGAAGGTTTGAGCTTTGGATCGAGATTTTTGGCTGGGTAGATCTCCGGGAAACTCAAACCCTAATTCAGGGCTCTCCCTAGTGAACCCGGGAGGACAAAAAGGCAATTTTGAAGGGCAAGACTTTGCTGATCTCAATTTCTGAATGTACTAGGCTGATCAGCTCTCCAAGGCGCATCTTTCTATCCTTTCGTAATTTTGAAATTCACATTTTGAATTTTTAGGGTTTCTCTGACAAACCCTAATCCGGGACCAGATCCAGTTTTCAGCACTTCAAGTGGTAAGTCCTAAATCTTTTCTATTTCCATTTGAAGTACTCTTAAAGATGTCTCTTCACACCAAGCTTGAGGATAAGCTTGAAGGGGCTGACAACTTCCGAGCCTGGAAGTATAGGATTGGGCTAATCCTGGAAGAGAATGAGTTGGACTCATATGTGAAAGAAGACATCCCTATCCCAGAGGATGAAGAGGCCAAGGTATTGCACAAGAAGAACTTGGTCAAGGCAAAAAGAATCATTGCTGATTCTATCAAAGACCATCTCATACCCCATGTGCCTTCTCTCAAGACACCCAAAGAAATGTTTGAATCTTTGACCAAGCTATTTGAAGGAAAGAACATAAATCGGAAGATGACCCTGCGGAACCAATTGAAAGCAGTGAAGTTTCAGAATGGAGAAACCATTCAATCCTACTTTTCAAGGGTCTCTCAGATCAAGGAACAATTAGAAGCAGTAGATGAAATGGTGGAGAATGGTGAAGTGGTGATGACCACTCTAAATGGCCTACCCAGGTCATGGGATTCCTTTATTTAAGGAATTTGTGCAAGGAAGAAGTTGATCTCCTTCAGTAGACTTCGGGAAGAATGTTCTCAAGAAGAAGCTAGACTTATAGCTCGTGAGGAAAAGATGGGAGGAGAAGATCAAGCTCTTGCAGCCCACACCAGGAAAGGGAAGTCCAAGAAAGAACCATCTCACCCCAAGAGATCTTCACATCAATTCAAAGAAAGAAGAGTATGCTTCACCTGTAATGAGAAAGGACATATTGCCATAAATTGTCCCAAGAACAAGAAGGACAACAACATCTCCAACAACAAGAAGAAGGGTGGCAAAAGAAGGTTTCATGCTCATGCTGCAGAAGATGATGAACCTCCAAAGAAGAAGGCTAGGGCAGAAAGTGATAGTAATGATGACTCATCAAGTGAAGAAGAGTATGTTCTGATCTCTGCTCTCACAGGTACCATCTCCCATGGTTGTAATGATTGGTTGATTGATAGTGGGGCTTCCAAACACATGACTGGGTTTAAAGAATCCTTTGTGAACCTATCTGAACATGAGTCACCCCATAAGGTGAAACTTGGGGATGATTATCAATATCCAATCAAAGGAAGTGGTGAAGCTTCTTACAACCTAGATTCGGGAAAATCTCTGAAGATGAAGGAAGTCCTCTATGTACCTGGGCTCAAGAAGAACTTACTCTCCATCTCTGCTCTAGATGCAAAAGGTATGAGGGTTGCATTTGTTGATGGCCAAGTACTAATGTGGCCAAAGGGAAAGACTATAGATGATGCAGTAGTGATTGGAGAGCAAGAGGGAGGCTTGTATAAATTAAAGGGTCAACCTGAACATGCCATGGTACATGAATCCATGGAGCCAAGTGAACTTTGGCATAGGAGACTTGCTCACATGCACTATAGAGCACTTCCAATTGCAAGCAAGGCTGTAGAAGGTCTTCCTGAAATCAAGACCAAACATGAAGGGGTTTGCAAAGGATGTGCAAAAGGTAAGAACACTAAGAAGGCTTTCCCAAGCAGTGAAAGCAAGGCAAAAGACATCCTGGAAATCATCCACTCAGATGTATGTGGCCCCATGTCATCCAGTTCCCTCAGTGGGTATGTTTACTATGTATCATTTATTGATGACTTCTCCAGGAAGACTTGGGTATACTTCTTGAAAGGCAAAGATGAGGTGTTTGCAAAATTCAAGGAATTCAAAACCTTGATGGAGAATCAAACTAACAAGAAAATCAAAACATTCAGATCTGACAATGGTGGAGAATTCACCTCAAATGATTTCAAGAAGCTTTGCAGTGATTCAGGGATTAAGAGGGAGTTGACTGCTCCTTATAATCCTCAACAGAATGGAGTTGCAGAAAGGAAGAACAGAACTATCATGGAAGCAGCAAGAGCAATGTTGCATGACCAGGATCTTCCTATGCATCTATGGGCAGAAGCAGCTAGAACAGCTGTATATGTGCAGAACAGAACTCCCCACAAGATATTGGACAACAAGACACCAGAAGAAGTCTTTTCTGGTAAGAAACCTGAAGTCAGCCATCTCAGAATATTTGGTTGTCCAGTATATACTCATGTCCCAAAAGAGAAGAGGACTAAACTAGATCCTTCAGGAAAGAAGGGCATCTTTGTGGGTTATAGTGAAAGCTCAAAGGCGTACAAAATATACTTTCCAGGGTTCAAAAAGATTGATGTCAGTAGGGATGTAACATTTGATGAAAACTCAGCATTCATCAAATCAAGGAAGGCACCTACCGAAGTTTATGAAGAACCTAAGGAAACAAGATTTCAGGACACTACCATGACTGATGCAGTTCCAGAAACTGATCGTGAGTATGAAGATCCACAAGAACCTGTAGATCCACCCCGAGAGGATAACTCTCACAAGAGGAAACCTGTATGGGCTAGAGAGCTCATTCATGATGCAGAAAGATTTGGCATTCCAGAAGAAGAACACAGAGCAAAGAAGAGAACCAGATCACACACCAGTTATGTTGCTTTACTCTGTGACATCATGAACAAAGAGCCTTCCAGTTATGAAGAGGCAGCAGAAAAGAAAGAATGGAAGGATGCTATGATTGAGGAATATCAATCAATTATGAAGAATGATGTTTGGGATGTTGTCCCAAGACCTAAAGGGAAGTCTGTTGTGACTTCCAAGTGGATCTACAAAATCAAGCATGCTGCAGATGGCAGTGTGGAAAAATATAAAGCAAGATTCGTAGCTCGTGGTTTCTCTCAGAAGGAAGGAATAGACTATGAAGAAACCTTTGCACCTATAGCCAGGTATACTTCCATCAGAACAGTACTTGCCCTGGCTGCAGCAATGAAATGGAAAATACACCAGATGGATGTCAAGACTGCCTTCCTGAACGGTGTAGTAGAAGAGGAAGTATATGTGGAACAGCCACTTGGTTTTGAAATACATAACAGGGAATCATATGTATGCAGATTGAAGAAAGCCTTGTATGGCTTGAAGCAAGCCCCCAGAACCTGGTATGGTAGGATGGACAGTTTCCTATCTAGTTTGGGCTTTACCAAGAGTAAAGCGGATTCCAACCTTTACTACAAGGTTGAGGAAGGGAATCCTGTGATTCTACTACTATATGTGGATGACCTATTTGTGACAGGAGATGACAGACTGATTGCGGATACCAAGAGGAAGCTTGCAGCTGAATTCGATCTGAAAGACTTGGGAATGATGCACTATTTCCTAGGTATGGAGGTGTGGCAGAGTGCAGGTGGGATCTTCCTTGGTCAAGGGAAGTACACAGTAGATATCCTGAAGAGATTTGGGATGATGGATTGCAAGGCCATGGCCACACCTATGGCATCGAATCTGAAGCTTCTATGTGATGCTTCATCTGAGCCAGTTGATATCACTATGTATCGTCAGATGATTGGGTCCTTGATGTATCTGACGAACACGAGACCGGATATTTGCTTTGCTGTGAACACATTAAGCCAGTTTCTGACGGATCCGAGGAGTGTTCACCTGGTTGCTATAAAGCATGTTCTGAGGTACCTAAAGGGTACAGTGGATTATGGGCTCAAATATGAAGCAAATCAAAAGTTTAACCTACAGGGTTATGTTGATTCAGATTGGGCTGGCAGTGCTGCAGATAGGAAGAGCACATCTGGATGCTGCTTCAGTATGGGATCAGGTGTGATCTCTTGGTTTAGCAGGAAGCAATCCTGCGTAGCACTGAGTACAGCTGAGGCAGAGTATGTTGCAGCCTGTTCAGCTAGTTGTGAGGCAGTATGGCTACGGAAGCTACTGTCTGAGTTATTTGATCTCCCGTTGGAGGCTACTGGTATCTTCTGTGATAACCAGAGTTGTGTGAAGCTGTCCGAGAACCCAGTGTTTCATGACAGGTCGAAACACATAGAGATCAAATATCACTATATCATGGATATGGTGCAGAGAGGAGCTGTGAAGCTCCTGTATGTTGCGACGGACGAGCAGATTGCAGATGTGCTGACGAAGCCACTAGCCAGGGTGAAGTTCGAGTACTTCAGAGAGAAGCTTGGCGTGCTTCAGGTCGAGGACACTTCGAGGAAGAAGTGATGGACACATTTGCTGAAGCCATTCCAAGCATGTTGGAAGGGGGATCCTTCACATGGCTGTGGATGTAAGCGCTGGATGATGAACATCAGGAGGATGTTTTGGTTTCTGCTGGATATGATCAGTTGAATCATGTATATGTATTTTGTGTATGCATCATGTTGGATGCTGGATATGATCAGTTGGATCATTATATGTATGTATGTATGCATCATGTTGGATGCTGGATATGATCGGTTGGATCATGTGTCTGTATTTTGTATATGCATCATGTTGGATGCTGGATATGATCGGATGGATCATGTGTATGTATTTTTGTATGAACGCATCATGTTGGATGCTGATGGATACATTGTGTGGATCATGTATCTTTGTATGATCAGGTAGATCATGTATACTGATGGATACATTGTGTGGATCATGTATCTTTGTATGATCAAGTAGATCATGTATACTGATGGATACATTGTGTGGATCATGTATCTTTGTATGATCAGGTAGATCATGTATGCTGATGGATACATTGTGTGGATCATGTATCTTTGTATGATCAGGTAGATCATGTATGCTGATGGATACATTGTGTGGATCATGTATCTATGTATGTATCAGGTGGATACTTGGATGATCGTGGATGACGATCTTCTCCAGATGACATGCAGCAGGATGTTGCAGTGATGATGATCAGGATGATCATGTGTACATCAGGATGATGTTTGATGAGTATCAGATGATACTTTATGGCCGTGGATCAGGTTGTGCAGAAAAGCATGTAATTTGTGCCCTGGGAGATTTGCAGATGGTCTTTCGAGGTTTTGCCTATGGCATGTAATTCGGTGCCCTGGGACATCTGACAAATGCTCTTGCGAGGTTTTGCTTGAGAGGACATGTAATTTGTGCCCTGGGAGATTTCAGGTCGGAGTTGTGTACCCGTAACATCCTGAGATGCTCTTGCGAGGTTTTGTCCTATGGCATGTAATTTGCTCCTGGGAGATCTGGACAGGATGAAAAAGGCCTCAGATGCTTCAGCCAGGTTTTGCCATAACCACATGTAATTTGCTCTTGGGAGATCTGGACAGGATGAAAAAGGCCTCAGATGCTTCAGCCAAGTTTTGTGGTGGACCACATGTAATTTGCTCCTGGGAGATCTGGACAGGATGAAAAAGGCCTCAGATGCTTTAGCCAGGTTTTGTGGTGAGATCACATGTAATGTGCTCCTGGGAGATCCGACAGGTAGAGCCGAGTGCTCGTAACAGCCTGGGATGCTTCAGCCAGGTTTTGTGATGGGTCACATGTAATGTGCTCCTGGGAGATCCTACAGGTAGAGCTGTGTGCTCGTAATAGCCTGGGATGCTGCAGCCAGGTTTTGTGACGCACGTAATAAGTCCTGAGGATTCCACAGTATGGCCAGTGATGATGAAGACCTGCAGATGGCAGGCCTACATCCAGTATGAAAAAGGACTGGCTCTGTAGAACTTCCTATGACGAGTAGAGACAGAGATTGGACGAGATAGCAGCAGCAGTGACGATGACGATGACGATGCATCGATGACGATGATCCAGAGAAGAAGACTTGTCTAGCAGATCTGTGTCGAGAAATACCTTCCTAGTTAAGAGGGAGTGTTGATGTATATGTAACTTCGGAATGTATTTCATCTATATATTATATTTATATTTATTGTACCCTTATAAGAGATGTGTTATTCCTCTATAAGGAAGTGTCGTCATGTGGATTGACAAGTGTCGCAAGTGTGTGTACTTGCCGATGGGTTATTAGACCACCTTATGGGGTCGGCCCTAATTAATATATAATATAATGTGGATGTACTCAAGTAGACAAGTCGGCCCCAGTAGGTCACTGGGCAAAAAGGTGAGTATAAATAGAGATAGGAGATCTCTATTTTACTCATTCGGAAAAGCATCTATCTCTCTCTCTGAAAAGTGGCGCACTAGTGAGGAGGAGGAGGATCATCTGCTAGGAGACTATCTCTGTATTATTTGGTTGTATTTTGGTTGAGCCATTGCTCTCTCTATCTCTGAGGAAGTTGTGGGGTTTTTCACCTTAGGGTTTTCCCCACGGAAACTCTGTGTCTCTTGTCTCTATGCTTTTGATTCTTGTGATGCTTGTGATGCTTGTCATATTATGATTGTCATGCATTGATATACTATAGATGTTATTCTCTCAGCAAAGATCCTATAGTATTGTGATTTAATACTCAAAATTTAACACCACTGGGGAAATTCCAACTTGGTTCATTTGATGCATCATATGAATGTTGATTGGGCTTGTTGGTGGCATAAATGAAATAGGAGGTGGTTGGTTTGCAAATGTACTTGGAACCTGAGTTGATGAAGATGTTTTTTATTGATCAAACTGTACCCTAGAAGCTTGACTGGATGACTATCCCTGAGGTTGTGTAGTTGTTGATCTAAGTGGAAAGACATATTTATGATATTGGAGAACCATTTTCCATTCTTTTCCCAAAGGATGTTTGTGATTTCTCAAAGACTCTAAGGAAATCTCAACATTGGTATGTTTCTCATATGATATGGGCCCTAACCTCTTATCAATGTTCTTCAGTCCTACACAGATTTCAAAGCAAATTTTTATTCTATCAACTACCCATTGTCCCTCTATTTCTTCTTCCAATGGTTCTAGAGGAAACTCATCCTTCTTTTGCTAGAGATTCCCTTGGTAAGTTTCTTTGGGATAAGAATCATCATTACCATCCCATGGGGAAGGCATCCCCAATTTTAACACTTCTTTGAACAGGGTTTTAAAGGAATTTATTTCATCATTTAATTGGTTAACATTATCCTTCATTCTTAAAACATAAGTTTGTTTCGTAATCATAGACTTGACAATTTTGATGATTTGAGTTCCGTTGTCTATGCCCTTTTTAGCTAATCGATTCTTAGTTTTGATGTTCATATAATATATGGCTTCTGAAGCCTGCTTTGGCATATCCCCCAACTGTCTTTCAACTGATTTTATCTATGTAATGGCCTTAGTGGCCATGTCCAACTTGTCTTGGATGACTTCAAAATAGTCCAACTTATTCATGCACCATTCTTCAATTTTCTCCCAAACAACTTGGGTGATTTTTCTTAGCAACTGTTCTCCCTTAACATATATTTGGAGAGAATTTATTTGGCTTTTGAGGTCTCCTAATTCTCTTTCCAACTCTAAAATCTCATCTTGTTTCTTACAGACTTCACTCTCTAATTCAAGGACCCTATTATCCTTGGTTTCCAGCTCTTTTCTAGCTTCTTCCATCTTCGCATTTAGGTCATTATCCTCCTCAATGGGTTGAGGGATTGAACTCAAATTAGTATGGTCCTCTTCCATTGCATATACATCAATAGTATCTAGGGGGTCAACCTATGTCTCACATGTAGTCTCTGCTGCATCAAACTGACTTTTTGCAACTTCTGTTGGGATTTGCGTTGTTGGTTGACTCTCTTCCTGAATCACAAGAGTTGAAGTAGTATTATCTTTTTCAGTGGAAATTTTGGTGGCTACCATATTCAAATTTGCAATCTGCCAATGTAGATCATCAATTTTTCTCCTTTATTTCCTCAGCCAGTTGTTGGAATTCCATCATGTTGGCATAGATTGTTTCCTTCTCTTCTTGTACCTGTTTCAATTCCTCAGTCTACACTAGGTCAATTGTGGGCATATTCAGCTTCTTCTTCAATGTGTCTATTTCATTATCTTGTTTAGCCATGAATGACTTGATTTGAGATCCCTCCGAGGGATCTACTGCTAAAGCTACTAGTTTTGATTCCAAATAATTAATAGTAATATGTTTGACCCTTGTAATCCATTTTCAACCTTATACAATTTCTCAAACTTTTCAAGAGTTGTCCTGAGCTTTCTTTGCTCCTTTTCTGATTTAACAATTTAAGTGTGCATCATGTCACTGGTTTTCTTATAGAAATATATTTATCAAGCTTGCCGAACTCCTTAAAATTCACAATATGTTCCTCTGCTTTCTAGTCACTTAGCTTTACTAGCTTAGCCACTTTAGGTTCTAGGACAGCAAACCTCAGTGTGTCTTGATGATGGTCAGCCACTGATATCAGTCTTTTCCCTATGGTTGGAATGTCCTATCTGAGTTCTTTCACCATGTTTATTCATCTCTCTCTTATATTCATGTATCCGATCTGGAGTTCTATCCTTACTGAGACTTGTTCTGTTGATGAAGAACCATGTCTCTTTTTAGGAATGGTGAACTCATTGGAAGGGCAACTAACATATTGAATTGGAGGCTTCCTTGGAAACTCTATTTTTTCTATCAACTTACTGATTTCCCTGAGGATTTCAATTGATGTTGACCCTACTTCCACTAATGATTGTTCATCATTTTCAATTGTCATTTTGTACCTTTTGGGGTTTGGGCCATTCTGGTCCTGATCAATATCCATTTCTTGCGCTTCTTCAGCTGCCCTCTTTTTCCTAATTAACTGTTTTGTTTCTCCTCTTCTTCGAAATTATTTAGGGCTTGTTGAACTTTCTCCCAAGTTTATTTGTTTTCCATCCTCTCCCAGTGAAGTCTAGGTGAGCACACATAAGTTGAATTCTTTTTTTCCAACCTCTGCTTGGATACCACTTGATGTGGATCATAGGAAGCTCTCTCAGCCTTCTTGAGGTTGAGTTGGCTTGGATACTCTTCCACATACTGAGGAGCATTTAATCCTCGTATAACAAGGGGTCCTATCTCCAGGGGTAATAAGAAAGACCTTCTCTGTCTAAAATGCCTAAAATGTACTTCATCTAAATTCATATTTTTCCTTACAAACTCCATAGAAAAAATCCTGGGAGTGAGAAAAGTAGGTAACTTGTAGGGTTCTTCTTCAAATCCATAAACCCTAATGGCTGTGTGGTTCTCATATAGAAACAAATATCCAACTTGTATCTTTGTAGTGAATTAGAGATGCCTCTTATTTTCTGGTAGCATCCTGGGAGGAGAAACACCATGGGTCAAATTGTATGTCACACTCATTACTTTGTCTATAAACTTTGAAAAGTTGGAGTTTTCTTCTCTTCTTAGAACCAATTCGGCTCATTCATACACAAGGTGTTGTACTCCTTGTTCATCTGTGTTTCTCAAACCCAAGTGTTTGAAACTTTCACAATTTTGATAAAAGAATGGGAAAAACAAATAAGAAGGGAATCTGACATATTCAATTGCAGGAAACTCCTCCAATTGCTCATGAATCTTCTCGGCTAGGTAACTGCAGAGGTCAAAGTGGGGAGGATTTCTACCAGGCTCGATGGTTAATTTGAGCAGAACCCCTAGGTTTACTTCATCTACAGACTCATCATCTTCAATACCTACAATCGTATAAATAATAGAGATGGTTTTCTTGGAATCTTTGGAGAACGTCATAGTGGTCGAGAGGAGGAGTGGTTGGTGTGGACATTCCAGGCTCTAAATGCTTGGACAGAAAAAGATGATGATCATAAGGACTAAGGCCATGAAAATAAGTGGCTTGGGATTTTTCATTTAAAGGATAAGGGGCTAAGGAATATGGTTGACAAACCATCTTTCTCAGGGCATCAGGGGTAACAAAACACAAATTCTTGGACATGCCAGAAGATAGAATGGATTGTTTGCTGGGGGAGTAGTGTTTGGAGCACCAGGTGATGAAATCAGGGAACACTACAAACCTAGGGCATGTAGTTCTGGCGAAGTTTGAGTCCCACATGTTAAACTTGTCTCGGAAGGAGAAAGATAGGTCCTTTGCTTCTCTAATGGTCTCATTTAGGTTTGAACAACTGATAATGGTGTCAAAAATGTCATCCTGGTGATCATAGACGTGTTCTTCCCATGAGAAACGGGGATTTGGAAGGGTCACTTTGGATTTAGGTGCCATATTCAACCCATAGGTTCTGAGTATTACAATCAAATTTAGTGGTTAATTCTGCTAAATTAGGGCTTCGATGAATAAATGGAAGAAACCAGGATTACAGTAACATAAGTGAATAAAGGTGGCAGATCGATACCCATGTGACACATGGAAGTTGACTCGGACTGATGGATGTTGATTTGGACTGATATGGTTTGTGCAATGTCAACCTGGTATGTTGGTTGTCGGGGGAGCATACTTCTTGAAGGTAAAAGATAATAAAAAATTAAAATTAGGTTAAAAACCTTTTATTCGATGGGTATTGGTGCACTTTACACATCAAAATCCATAGTGGAGGGTAAAACCTAACGACGGGACCCATATGAAAAATGGCAAGTAGGAAATGGATGAAAATCAAGGTTAGAGTGGCAGGATGTCTTTGATAGATGGCGGGCGGGGATTCACTTACAGAAGAATGGGGCATCGGATAGGTTGAGCTATAAATCACTTTCTTACAATGTTGAGCGGATACCACTTCTGGTTTCGCAGAGTGGTAGCGCGTCGATGTCAAGCAGTTTAGAAAAACTACCTCCAAGGAGGCGTAGCCAGTTACTGTGGGGCACGTGTCCTCGGTGGTTTTGATTACAACGTGTGCTCAAGATCCTTTTCTGGTGGGCGCAACTTATCATCCTGATTTCAATATGATCCATCGATCTCGACCGAGGTACGGTGAACTTGCATGCGCGTTGCTCCTTACTAAATTTCTTTCTTTTTATGAGCATGCTCGATCTCTGGGCCATTCATCTACCTCCAAATCCGACAGTTGGACTCACTTTTAGCTTAGATCTCAAATATTGTCCCGTGGTATTTAGCTAGGTTCCATTAGTATCTCGTCGGTCATTTTCCAGGCTCTCTAAGCCCTCGGGTGATGAAACTACTACAAAAGTGCTATCTGGCGCAGAGTTTCATGGATGGTGATTTTTTAAGAAAAATATCAGGTACTAACACACACCCCTCCAATGTGGATGTTTGGCTTATGAATTCCAGAGAATAGAAAATATTAATACAGTCATTTTGGGACGAGTCTTTATTTTTATTTTCCTCCAGATGATTCCAAGGCCATTAGGCTTGGGAATTTGATTAGGTATTCTTTGGGTTGATACTCACAAGATCAACAAATTTAGGTGTTGGGCGTGGCCCAAGTGGACGCATTTTTGATGATGTAGTCTGAGTAAAGGACATTTTGATGGCAAAATTACAAGTTAAGCGAGGCCTAACGTCAGCCTATTTTGGGAGAAGCAACTCCGCAATTCCTGGGAGCAGGGCAGGGAGCGAGATGAAGTGACAGATAAGTATCTGTCCCCTTAGTAAATGTGAAGTACTAAAGATCAACGAAGTAGTTGGAGTAGTTAACGAAGAAGAAGCGGACTATCGGGCTGCAGGTACAAGAAGTAAAGAGACAGGATGGTGTAAAGGACGTGCCATGGTACTGACAGTGTCGCGCAGTCAGAGTGGGCGGTTGTCAAAAGAGCGTCAGAGCCAAGGAAGTGGCACAAAGGATAGTCGAGGACAACAAAGTAGCTGAAAAGTTATGGCAAAGTATGGTTAGCGGGGTAACCGCGCCATTTTGGGGGTTTAAGGGTACTATGGGGTTTCGTCCCACAGTTATTGTAAAGATGTGACCTTCGGGAATAGCCTATAAAAAGGTCAATTTTGTAAATGGAAGGGTTGGTCTGGGTTGTTGTCTGAGTCAATTATTGTTGAATATTGTAAGACATTGTAAAAGAGAAAGAGGCTCTGCAGTTGTGTGCGCAGAGACCCATTGTAGAGAAGATTATGTAGTTGTGTGCGCAGATTGGAACTGTTGACCCTTCCATTAATATAAACAACAGTTCTCGTGGACGTAGCTCCCATCCTGGGGGTGAACCATGTAAAAACTTGTGTTGTGTGATTGAATCTGTGAGATTGATTATGTCTATGTTTATGTATGTTCATGATTTTATATGTATTTTCACATGTATGGTTTATGAGAATAATATGTTAAGTATTGAACACGTATAACTGAATGTGGAAGTAATTCTAAGTATGTTGAATGTGTAGTTGTATGGATAACACTAAGTCAGCGAAGTCTGTAATGTGTGTAACTGCTTAGAAGCGGAGTCCTAGAGTTGTTTTGTTGTAATGCATCGTGGTAGTTACGAGGTGCGCAGTAGCATCGAAGATATATGCGAAGTTAGGAGAAATTCGCCAGATCCATTCCCATAACCGCGCGTCACCTGATTACAGAAACTTGCTTATGTAATCCCCCATAACTTCGCCTCGGGTGAGACCTCATCCTATTCACAGGTTGTTGCCGAAAGGGCCGATGAAAAGGGGTTTTGTTGGGTCTGAACTACGCAGAACTCGAGTCAGTAAAGGAAATATATAGTTACAAACTAACATTAGGCACAACAATACTAGACGCATGCACTGCCTGAGATGTCAAGCGAATTTCTGTAGGGAAATTGAAGAGTTACAAAGGGTTCTTCAGAGGAACAAGGATCTAATCAATAGGAGCAACGCTTCCATTTTCTTGGTGAACCCTGCATTCACAGCATGGGAACTCATATTTCCCTTTAAAATGTCTCTTCGATTGAAGCATTAGTTTCCCTACAATAGAAAATTTGGGTCGGATGGGAACTCAGAGTTCCCTTTAAAATGTCTCTTCGATTGAAGCACTAGTTTCCCTGCAATAGAAAATTCGGGTTCTTGAGGCTAAAATTGTAATGTTCCATAACTCATCTTCAATCTAAGAAAAGGTTTCACTCTGCAACTTTAATTCATTACCTTACATTAGATGAAACCCCAAGAAATATCAAAGAGGGAGACAAAATGGAAGTGGACACTTCACTCATCCATGAAGAAATCAACAACAAGCGAGTCCATCCTTAGCCTTTCCATATATGTTTTGTAAATTTTGCTTGTTTTAGGAGCCTTATGATGCATCTACTTAAGTAATATTATAAAAATCTCCGGACAAGGATGATAGAAACAATCTAAACTAATTTTTTGAATTTCTAGTTTGAGAGCACGTGCCAAACCATATCTCAACACTTTTTGTATTTTCACATTGTCCAATTCAGCTACAAAATTTTGTTTATATATATATATATAAAGTTCTATTTTGAGGGCAGATGCCAAACCATATCTTAACACTTCTATATTTTCACATTGTCCAATTTAGCTACAACATTTTGTCAATACAAATCATAACCATATCTCTGTGTGTGACAGTTTATTTTTTATATTTCATTCAGTCAGGTCTTTAGTATGCATTCAAATTGTATGTGTCTTGTGCGAATCCATATAGACTTATTTTGAAAGAAGAATTATATGCATTAGCTCTAGGTTGAAGAAATCCTAGAAACTTGGAACTATGTGGAATGGCTAGTAAATGTGTATTTTGATTTCCCCTCTAAAATATCAAACACAAAGGTTTATTTCTTGGAAAAAAAGGCATTCCTAAGGCATTGGAAATTGATAATGTTGAATAGTGCATGCAAAATGTGAACCATATTAAGTAAGGCCCCTTCCATTCTTCATGTCATAAAAAAGTATAGTCATGTTGTTGGAGATGTGAGGATATGGACTCCTACTCCAAAAGAAAAGAAAGGGGGGATTTGGACTAGAGATCCGTTCTAAGATAAAATGCAAAATGTAATAGAAAAAATGATCTTATAGATGTCCCTTATAAACAAGGTTTCTTCACTCAAATTAATAGAAGGTAAATAAGCACTATTACAGTAAGGAGATATTTATATTATAAAAAAGATTTAAAAAAATAAATTATATTTTAGATAATTAAATGTTTTAAAAAAATCAATCGTAAATTATATATTAAATTAATGACTAGTTGTTTTGTAAAAAATTATGTACATTAGGTGTGAAAAGTTGGGGGGGGGGATTTTAGATCTCGATGGAAATCAAGAAAAATCCTCTGCATGGGGGATTGGTGAGACTTCAAATAATCAAGTGAAAGCCTTATCCTTGTGGAAAGAAATGTTGATCCTAAAGAACCAAAGCATCAGAAAGATTGCAATGGTTGGGGACTTAATGGTCATCATTGGCCACATGATCTTTAAAAACCTTACACAAAGAACCACACTTGAAAAGGAAGAACCAATCAAATTCTTTCATATTCTAGAAGGGATAAACTCTCTAGTTGATGCAATGGCAAATAAGGCCTACAACTTGCAATTTGGTCTAGTATGGAAAACCGGATGGGGTGAGAAATTTTGCAACCTCTCCTGAGTTTTATACCCACTCAAGATAATTTAATGTCCTCAATAACTTCACGATACAAGTGACAAAGCCACACTCTCATGTATTTAAACTTGATTAATAGGATGGCTCATCTTGCTACTCGTTCAAGCATGTGGTAGTTCTTCTGTATTAACCTTGGCGGGATGGGATAACGCAGAGCATGTGGCTTTTCTCCTTAGGTTTCGATGGTTGTCTAGAAGTTTCCTCAATGCATTTTCTTGAGAGGATCACCTTCTTTTTGTGTTCTATTGGAGTGTAATTATGTTGGTTGGAGGGAATTGTTTACTAGAGTCAAGCGCAGTGCTATCCATGATGAGATTTCAAGTGGGTGTATCCTTTGGAACCCCTTGGTCGTTGCCTAGAAATTTGACATAAGTTGTTGGTTGCATGAAAATAGGGCCAATATTCACTAGAATATATCTCTAAGTAGGCATCAAAATTAGTTAGAAGCTTTATGGGTCTGTGTTTTGTGGAGTCATCCAAGAATTGACATTATGTCCAATTAACACAATCATCCAAATCATTGTGCATTCTATGAGCACTCTACTCTTCAAAATTTAATTGGTGATGTGAACATCACTATAATCAAATTCAAGAGAATGTAGATCTAGCTATGGGAAGGTGGGAAACATGGAAGAAAGAAGGGGGGCATAATTATGATAGGGGTTTTAAAGCTTTGAGAAGACAATGATCGAGATGAAAGCCCAATTAGAAAATCAAAAAAGGAAATTGATTATCTTAGAGGATGGGAAGAAAGTAATAGGGAGAAGTTGGAAGAAGAAGAAGACATAATCGAAGCATTGCAAGAGAAAATTTAGCATCTAGAATTGGAACAAAAACTAGGATTTGAGAAACTAAGGGATTTTACGTCACTAGTTGTATCAATTAGTTCATTTGGACAACATCATGCAACAATAATGGAAGGAGATATTGTTCAAAAACATTATAAGCAAGCAATGAATATAGGTCCTTCCATTCTATCATCGGTAGTAGGTAAAAAAAATGTTGATATTTTTAAATATTGTAATTTTGCTTCGACAATATGCAAGGCTTTGTATGAGCCAAATAGTCAATAACAACACTATAATTTTGAATATAAGGAAGACAGGAAATAGTAATGAACACCTTTTGAACTTTTTAATAGTGTTTTTCACCTTATGTTTGTATTAAAAATATGTATAGTATAATTGCAACTCTGACTTTTTATTCGATTCAAAATGTAACAATTTATGTTTTAAAAAATATATGTACATTATGAACAAAATTTGTGTAAAATTATTACAAAGCATTTTTAGCCATGCATATTTTTTAAATAATTTGAAGTTTTTGCTTTTTACTTTATCAACTTTTATTATGTCTCCGAAGCAAAACAAATATATATCGACAAGCTCCTATTAATTTGCCTTAAAACCTAAAAAAATTTCTCACTACTATACATAAACTACAGTTTGAAATCTATAATATTTAGTGGAATTTTTAAAATTAATGTTTTTCAAAAGCTTTATTGATTGCAGGACGTGAGGTCATCCTCAATTTTCCCTTCCCGGGAGGGGCTGCGGGATGACGTCACGTCCGCATAGGCTAGTTCAGACGATCTGACGAACATTGATCTGGTTCATTGGATTTATGGATGCTCTGCAGACAAATTTTAATAAGTGTAGCTGCAGAACCCTGCATTGGTAGCAGTACTTCACAGCAGACCGAGGATCAAGGAAGGAATCCGTGTTAGCGCAGCTACATTGCCGTGGGCATGCAAAACTTGAGCAGTTGAATCTATTTCAGTCCAACCTAACACATTCATATCCCTGCATATTAGCAAGTCTTGACAGTTATTTCAGATCTTTATCTCTCTCCTCCCCTGTGAGCTCCACAGCTGGAAACCATTTCTCCTGTTTTTTTTAAAGCTCAAGCTTTGGCTCTTTTGCAGCACTCCACAACTGGAAACCATTTCTCCTGTTTATTTTTAAGCTCAAGCTTTGGCTCTTTTGCAGCTTAGGTTCCATATTATGCATATTGTTATTGTCGGTTCCATATTGCCACGTGGTCGTTCCTCCACGACCAAGAGATAAGTATTAAGATGGGTTTGTGTCACCTACCCAATTTTTGAGAATAATTATTTCCTACTATTATCCTTTTGCAAAAATACTTTGTGTTAAATTATAGTTACAAGTTTGTAATTATGACCAAGTAGGTCAAAAATGAATGTAATGACTCATTATTATTATTTAATAAATGAAAATGGGAGACAAACACTCAAGAAAGTTGTTACAAGAGTGTCCACTGGCCTACTAGGAGGAATGGAAGTTGCTGGAAGGTTTGGGATAGATGGCAGCATTTTCACTCTACCATTAGCTGTTGGTATGGGACAACTACCCCTAATTTTGTGGCATTTCCCCCTCCAGGTGGAGGGAGGTGAGCAGGTACCTCACTAATGACCAGTTAATTACAAAAACACCTAGGCAGCATATAAAGGGAAATTCGAATTGAGCAAGGAGCTCTTACAATGTTTTCTGTAGAAACATTCCTCATGCTCATCAGGTGATGGCTGAGAGATTCGAATAAGGGAGGCTGTGGAGAGTGCAAGTATAAGTCTGCAAATGTTATGAGAAGGACAGACTAGAGGTGTTGGTGCTGGTCCCATTGATTACTAAGCCTGTAAGGCTCGATATATTTTTTTTTCTTCCTGCTGCAAGTAGAAGTCCTAAGCTGCAGAACCTTCTTCCTCCTGGTGGATCAGTGGATAGGCTCGGGGGTCCTAAGGCAGACAGCTTGGCTACTTAGGAGCAGGTTGGGTGGAATAGGCTTCTTGAGTGATTTGTTCCTCCCATTACACTCAGGTTCTATTCTTTTGTGTTTTCTTTTTCAATCACATGAATGCTCTCAAAAAATGGCTTAGTATTGTTATTTAATGATCAATAGTAGTAAATTGTTAGATCCTAGTTAATTTAGATTTGTTGAACTAATAAAATGACTCCTCTACATTTTTCCCCATGCGTGGAACTGCATCGTGCTCCAGTATAGAGAGGTAGCATTAAATATTCCCAGTTAAAAGTGAAACCTAGCATGCATCTAAACATCTAAACCAAAGACCACCCATGCACAGACTTATGTTTATCATGCATCTTATATTTTAGCAGTTGTAGATTAGATCCTTGCATGCAATGTTTTTACTGTTCAAATCTGTATGCTGAATAACCTACCAGAAACTAGTCATAGTAATAGGTTCTTTTCTTATTTATGAAGGTGCACATTATGTTAACAACTAGGGTTACTGATCTTTAATAATTACTTCAAAGAAAACAATACCATGCATTCTGTTTAACCATATTCCCACTTTTCTATCTTCTTATTGTTTTTAGAATCTGATTGATCTTATATAAAATATTGTCTTCACTGTATTATCTTGTACAGAAAGAAAGAAAGCTACTGTGTTATTTTATCCTTTCATCGGAGGTCCAAACTAGACGAATACAGGAATATACAATTAGAATAGAAAAACTATTATATTCATAAGCAATCAAATTAACTGACGAATGCACTACCATTTTCTCTTTTTTTGAATTATCAATTGCATGTGATAGAATTTACATCACAGAATACCAAGTTATTAAAAGCAAGGACAAACATAGCAGTATTGAATGGATAGATTAAATTACAGTATCTCTACACCCAAACTGGGGTCAACATGTTCTCATTACATTATTATTTATAACATTTAACAGCTACCAAATCAAGGTTTCATTACCATAGACAATCTCACTGTAGAATCAAGAGTTATTATTATTGTTCCTTTAAAACATCATTATAGACAAGTAGACTTCATTAACATCGACAGCTAGGGTTTCACATTTTCACTTAAGTTTTCAAGACAAAACCAATTCCTTTCCTATTCTCGGCTTAATCCATACATGCACAAACGCAGTGTAAGCCAAGTAGATCGCTCTCAGCTTATAGCCACAATTTAATTAAACAACTTAAACATGCCTTTCGTTTCCTTGGATCAAAGTTTGAGAATGAGAATATCGAAAACACTATACGTAGACATGATACCCTAAAATATCTTAAACAGGCTTTTCGATACAGATACAAAAACAAGAAGTTCAAATCACCAAACGTAAGCATTAAACCCTAGAAAGTAATCTTTTCCATTTAAAATTACGATGGTTGCACCCTACAGTTGTTGTATTCTTTTGCTGAAGGTTCCATTCGAACCACATGATATTTACACACATAACTAATGCCGAAGCAAAATTACAGTCAATGTATCTCTTCTTTCATCAACCCAGAAGCACCAAAACGATAGACACAAAACGTAAAGTTGTAAGACTCTTGCAAACACGAGGGTTCAACCCTACCAAACTCGTCGAGCCCAGGAATGGCCAGCCATATATATTAAAACATTTACATCACCTGCACTATCAACAAAACTTAAAACCGTAACGTTTCCCAAATGCTGCAGGCGAGACAAAAGCCACTGTCGCGAAGGCATGCTACCAACACTTGCTCATCAAGTCCGATTCCAGGAGAACCACTAAGGAGGGATACCACCAAAGCTTACCGGTGGGTTAGCTTGGTTCTTTTCCCCTTCAACTATTCGGCACCCTGTTGTTCGTCGAGGGTTACCTGCCAACAACCATACACTGAGTTAAGTATCGGATCATAAGGTAGTAATGCATGCAACAAAGAATAATTTGAAAACCCTTGCAACGATATGATACCAGAGTCGTGATAGACGAAGCCAACATCCATCCACTGTGAAGGAGAAGCACTCAATTCAAAGAACACGACGTGGGATACCTCCCAAGAACTTACAACTTCATTGAAAAACTCAGACTTGCAAGCTACTGCAACACCACAACAAACACACTCATCCCACCTATAGATTGCTACACAAATCGTTTCTAGACTTGGCTTCCATGGATAACAATTATTCACAGACCAAGGTTGTTGTCGGTCTCAGGATCAAGCCCGAGGGAGGATAGAAAATAGCAAAACCCTAAGTGCCTCTCATCTAGTTGGCCTCACCTCCCAAACCCTACCACCGAAACAATGACCAAGAATGTTACAAGAATCCATAAGTTACACTAGGGTTCAGCTCATTCTAATACACAACGAGCAACGGTGGAGATCCACTTTCATCAAGCCACGTTGGAGGGTGGCAGGAGTAGCATTAAATTGCTCATCTACCTCCCAAGCCACGAGGTTGCCATTTCTGTTGGCAGCAGGGAAGGAGGCCGTTACAACTCAGCTTGCCAAACCTCATCACTCGCCGAATCATCCATCACAACTTACACATAACATTATCCTTAACCCAGTGGCCAGGCAAGGTAATTGCCAACCCAATCATTTAATACACCCTCGACTTTCGTACACAGGCTTTTGCAGTGCCATCATTTCACCTACCATCCATATGGATCAACATTAATAGCATCGGCATATGAAAGGTATCAAGGTATAACGTCCATCGATAGCATATAACAAAGGTCTTATATGATTCCATATAATCAATTTCGAGCACACTCATAGCATGTGATTATCCACCAAGGTCACGAGCAACCATAGGGCATGGATTGAATCCACCCCATCACATAAAATCTATCATAAAGTTCATCATAGGGATTATTGTAGAGCTTTTAAAGCTTGTTCACACCATAAGTTATATAAACACACCGTTAGGGTATGGTTGCCACCCAAGGACCCATCGCATGTATTGCATGGTAGGGTATTAATACTTAAAGCATCACCATTTTAATTGCCCGGGCAATAGAGATTAAAACCAACTTATCACTCTTTCCATAGTATGACTTAAGACCATGCGCCTTTGTCCTAAACCTGTCACCATAAAATTTATAAAAGAATTGCTTTAACAGCCGCAAGGCATTTATGGAATGACCATATGTAAAGTCATCAACACTTAACAGAAACATTCATAATAAACACACCCTGAGTTGGACGATATCTGCAGTCTTGAGATAGACAGGTTCATCTTACTGGATTGGAAGGAGACCATACCGGTGGCATCGAAAATCATAAGCAGTTTTTTTATATCACGGTTATTAAACCCTCTGAATTTTATCGCTATCTCTTACCTGCGAATCTACGCATGGAGGACGAGTACAATGCTTTAGCGGAATAGCTAAGTAAGCCTCGGGGCACCTCGTGGGACCCCTTTCATCATCATCCAGAAAAATTTAAACTATCAGTACTTGTCAAAAAGAATGTTGTTTTCCAAATGTATCATAATTTTCAATCATTCCAGCATATAAATAAGAACATAATCATTAATTGGATTTCATGACGCCATCAGAAGACAAAAAGACAAAACCATTAAATTGTTCCTACCAAGCGACACATTTATTAATTGTTGCTTATTGAATATTATTATTTCCGCATTTTACAATATTAGCTTTTTTTGGCGATTTAAATTTTTTTAAAATTTTTGAAAATATCGGGATGTTACATGTGGTATCAGAGCTCATGTTCGAACTCTAGGCCTAAAGACGGTCCAAGAAACACGCAAACAAAAAAATTATGACTGTGAAATTTTAGCTATCTCAAGTTTAAATTATTTTGTCATATACAGAAAATTTTCTTTGATTTACAGATATGGAAGGATCAGCTAAACACATAAGGGGCAGATTTCCACCAAACAGCCCAAGTACGGAACAACAATTCCAGGGCAATCGGGGTACTAATTCGTCAGAATTATTGAGTGATTTTCATGAATTAAAAACAGAGATCCAGTCAGTAAAACAGGACATTGAAAGAATCCTGAGGACACGGGAGGAGTTGAAGCAAGCACTATTTGACCAATATCCAAAATATGAACAGAACCTAGAACATACTTTTGAAACTAAAGAGCTATCCCATGAAGGCAAGAACAAACAAACAGAAACAGCTGAAGAAAACAGCAACTCAACGTCATCAAGAGCTGCCAAACAACCACGTAAAAAGAAGCATAACTACTCTAGTGACAACAGTGAAGGAGACTGTAAGCCAAAAAGAAAAAGGAATAAACAGTACGAACAGATATCTAGTGAATTCAAGAAAATCAAACCCCCAACTTTCAATGGCGAGACAGAAAAAGGAGAGACAGCGGAAGCATGGTTGTCCGGCATGAAAAAGTATTTTCAGATCTACGACTATTCGGAATCCTTAAAGGCAAAGATGGCAATTTAAAATCTGACCGGGAAGGCAGATATTTGGTGGCAAGACCTTAAAAGGGTAAAAGGTATAAAAGACCGAGATGTGAGTTAGAGTACTTTTAAAAGACCTTCAAGAAAAAATTCTTATCTGAGCAGTATTATGAAAAAAAATCCAAAGAATTTTATGATCTGAAACTGGGAACGATGAATATGAAAGAACTAGACAACAATTTTTAAGTTTGCTAAGATATGTGCCATATATGGTGGAAGAAAAACCGAAGGTCCAAAGGTACCTAAGTTGTCTACCTTTCCACATCAAGGACAGGATAGAGTACGATAACCCTAAGACCCTAGAGGAATCCATGAGGAAAGCCACTTTTTGCTTTGACCAGAATAAGAAAGGAGAAGGGGTACCTAGCTGGAAAAACCCAAAACCCAGTAACTTTGAACAGAAAAAGAAGAATTTTAGATATGGCGGCAATTCCAGTTTTCAGAAGAGAAATTTTCAGAATCAAAAATTTCAGCAGAACATAAATAATCAGCAACAGAAATTTACAGCACCCAGAAATGTCCCCAACGTTGCCAGGACCAATGAACAGAAGCCACCTATAAAATGCTTTGAGTGCCAAGGGCCCCATTATGCCTCAAACTGTCCCCTCAAGAAACGGGCGGCCAACCATATTCACTCCATACAGTCTGAAGCTACTATAGGAGATGTGGCAAGATAAGTACCTAGAATTAGTGCAACATTAGACAACTAACAAGCAAAACACCAAGTCTCAATGGTGGAGGTCGAAGATATGATGCAAAACCACCCAATTTCTATTTTAATTGACCCCGGTGCTAGTCTAAGTTATATATCACCAGTTGTTGTAGAAAGACTTGATTTGAAAACAGAGAAATTCGATAAATTCTGGTTAGTTAGATTAGCGACAGGAACAAAAAGGAAGGTTTCTGATTTTGTGGAAAATTGTGCTTTATCTATGAATCAACTAACGACGCAGGTTAAGCTAAATGTTCTGCCATTAGGGTCATATGACATCCTAATCAGTATGGATTGGTTAGAAACCCATCGGGTTATTCTGAATTGTTATGAAAAAAACTTCATTTGCCTGGATGATGAAGGAAAGATAGAAGAGGTAAAAGGCATCCCTAGAAAAACATCCGTTCGGCAGATTTCAGCCATGCAAGTAAAAAGGGCAATCAGAAAAGGGTGTCAGATGTTTGCTGTGAATGCGGTGCATGATGAGATAAGTACTAAGGAGGACAAACTGAAAATGGAAGACATACCTGTCTTGCAGGATTTTCAAGATATTTTTCCTGAAGAGATCCCAGATTTACCTCCCAAAAGGGACCTGGATTTTACTATTGAATTAATACCTGGTGCTATACCAAGTTCTAAAGCTCCATACCGGATGAATATACTGGATCTGAATGAGTTAAAATCTCAACCGAAGGAGCTGGCTGATAAAAAATATATAAGGCCCAGTGTGTCCCCTTGGGGAGCACCAGTCATTTTTGTTAAGAAGAAGGATGGTACCCTAAGACTTTTTATAGATTATCGTCAACTGAATAAAATGACGATCAAGAATAGGTACCCGTTGCCCTGCATTGACGATCTTTTTGACCATCTATGCGGAGCAACTGTGTTCTCGAAGATCGATCTACGATCAGGATATCACCAGGTCCGTGTGAAGGATGAAGACATCTTCAAAACAGCCTTTAGAACTCGTTATGGACACTATGAGTTCGTTGTCATGCCGTTTGGATTAACTAATGCACCTGTTGTATTTATGTGCTTAATGAACAAAATTCTGCACAAGTACTTAGATAAGTTTGCAGTTGTGTTTATCGATGACATTTTGGTATATTCTAAGAACAAGGAAGAGCATGATGAACATCTACGTATCATTCTGCAAGTTCTGAGGGAGCACCAGTTGTATGCAAAATTCAGCAAATGTGATTTTTACAAAGACAAGATTCAGTACTTGGGACACATAATCTCTAAGGAAGGGATTTCGGTTAACCCCGCCAAGATAAAGGCCATTAATGAATGGTCGGTTCCTAAAGATGTGACAGATGTGCGATCGTTTATGGGCATCACTAGCTATTATAGAAAATTCATTGAAGGGTTTTCCAGGATCGCAAACCCCATAACGTCGCTGCAAAAAAAGGGAAAGAAGTTTTTCTGGGACCAAAAGTGTGCGGACAGTTTTGCAAAGTTAAAAGAATTACTGACTTCAGTGCCTATTTTGAGGATTGCAGATCCTAATAAAGATTTTGTAGTATGCACAGACGCGTGCAATGATGGACTGGGAGGAGTCCTAATGCAAGAGAGACATGCTGTACCATACGAATCAAGAAAACTGAAAATACATGAGAAGAACTATTCCACCTACGACCTAGAATTGCTAGCAGTGATTCATGCCTTAAAAATGTGGCATCACCACCTTATCGGCAGAAAATTTACCTTGATGATGGATAATATGGGGATGAAATATTTGTTAGATCAAACAAATTTGAATGCCAAGCAAGCCAGATAGCTAACTTTTCTGAGTGAGTACGATTTTGAAATTCAACACATTAAGGGGAAGGAGAATAAAGTGGCCGACGCATTAAGTCGTAATGCAAGGATGCATTTTGTTTCAGCCATCAACACATACGCAACAGATTTGGAGGAACAGATTTTTGAAGGAATTAAGGAGGATGAGGAATACAAAAAATTGCAGGAAAGGACAGCAGAAAACAACTCTGAAAATTATGTAACAGATTTCAGTTTGAAGGAAAATGGCTTACTGTTGTACACAAACAGATTGTACATACCAAACGTACCAGTAGTAAAAATTCTGATTTTAGATGAGATGCACACAAGCCACTATTCTTGCCACCCAGGTTACCAGAAAACCATCACAATGCTAAGGAAGGAGTACTACTGGCCTAGGATGAAGGATGAAGTAGCAGAGTATATAGCTAAGTGTTTTGACTGTCAAAAAGTGAAGGTGGAACATCAGCATCCTGTTGGATTGCTGCAGCCCTTGCCTATACCCAGCTGGAAATGGGAAGTCATAAGTATAGATTTCATCACTGGGTTACCAAAGAATCAAAAATAGCATGACTACATCATGGTGGTAGTAGACAAACTTAGCAAGGCAGCCCATTTTATCCCTGTCAAAACTACCCATAAAGCCCATGATATCGCAAAAAAATTTATGAAGCAGGTTTTCCGACTACATGGCATACCCAAGTTAATAGTTTCAGACCAAGATTCAAATTTCACAGGTAATTTTTGGAGGTCTTTGTTCAAGGGGTTAAACACCACCTTAAATTTCAGCACTGTGTTCCATCTGCAAACATACGGACAGACTAAAAGGGTGAACCAGATATTGGAAGATATGCTCAGAATGTATGTTAAGGATCATCCTGGTAAGTGGGAAGACTACTTGCATTTAGCAAAGTTTGCGTATAATAATCACTACCATGCTTCAGCCAAACTTAGCCCATTTGAGATCCTTTACGGAAGAAAGTGTAACACACCGGTGTCATGGAGTGATCCGGTTAGCAGGGTCACCATAGGGCCCGAATTGTTGCAGGAATTAGAACTAATCATGAAGCAAGTACAAGGGAATCTTAAAGCTGCCCAGGATAGGCAGAAAAATAAAGAAGACCTTAAAAGAACTCATAGAGAGTTCCAGGTTGGTGAACATGTTTTTCTTAAGGTAAGGCCGAAAAAGAGTTCCTTAAAATTGGGAAGCTGTGCCAAACTGGCACCCAGGTATTGTGGTCCTTTCGAAATCTTGTCCAGGGTTGGGTCTGTGGCATATCAATTAGCCCTACCTTCAAACCTCAAAGTCCATAATGTTTTTCACATTTCATTTTTAAAGAAATATGTGCATGATCCTACTCATGTTGTAAATTGGAATAATGTTCAGGTGGAACAAGGAGGCAATTTTCCGGTGGAACTGGACTGTATTCTCGCAATGAAAGAAACTATACTCTGGAACCGCACGGTTGGCCAAGTAAAAGTGCAATGGAAGCACTATAGCCCAGCAGAGGCTACCTAGGAGTTGGAGAGTAGTATGCGGGCTGCATACCCAACTCTGTTCCAGGAACACTCAAGGAGTGAATAAAGCAACATCGAGGACGATGTTGAGGCTTAAGAGGGGGTGTATGTCACCTACCCAATTTTTGAGAATAATTATTTCCTACTATTATCCTTTTGCAAAAATACTTTGTGTTAAATTATAGTTACAAGTTTGTAATTATGACCAAGTAGGTCAAAAATGAATGTAATGACTCATTATTATTATTTAATAAATGAAAATGGGAGACAAACACTCAAGAAAGTGTTACAAGAGTGTCCACTGGCATACTAGGAGGAATGGAAGCTGTTGGAAGGATTGGGACAAATGGCAACATTTGCACTCTACCATTAGCTGTTGGTATCGGACAACTACCCCTAATTTTGTGGCATTTCCCCCTCCAGGTGGAGGGAGGTGAGAAGGTACCTCACTAATGACCAGTTAATTACAAAAAGACCTAGGCAGCCTATAAAGGGCAATTCGAATTGAGCAGGGAGCTCTTACAATGTTTTCTGCAGAAACATTCCTCATGCTCATCAGGTGATGGCTGAGAGATTCGAATAGGGGAGGCTGTGGAGAGTGAAAGTATAAGTCTGCAAATGTTATGACAAGGACAGACCAGAGGCGTTGGTGCTGGTCCCATTGATTGCTAAGCCTGTAAGGCTGGATATATATATATTTTCTTGCTGTTGCAAGTAGAATTCCTAAGCTGCAGAACCTTCTTCCTCCTCGTGGATCAGTGGATAGGCTCGGGGGTCCTAAGGCAGACAGCTTGGCTACTTAGGAGCAGGTTGGTTGGAACAGTCTTCTTGAGTGATTTGTTCCTCCCATTACACTCAGGTTCTATTATTTTGTGTTATCTTTTTCAATCACATGAATGCTCTCAGAAAATGGCTTAGTATTGTTATTTAATGATCAATAGTAGTAAATTGTTAGATCCTAGTTAATTTAGATTTGTTGAACTGATAAAATGACTCCTCTGCATTTTTCCCGGTGCGTGGAGCTGCATCGTACTTCAATACAGAGAGGTAGCATTAAATATACCTAGTTAAAAGTGAAACCTAACATGCATCTAAACATCTAAACCAAAGACCACCCATGCACAGACTTATGTTTATCATGTATCTTATATTTTAGCAGCTGTAGATTAGATCCTTGCATGCAATGTTTTTACTTTTCAAATCTGTATGCTGAATAACCTACCAGAAACTAGTCATAGTAATAGGTTCTTTTCTTATTTCTGAAGGTGAACATTATGTTAACAACTAGGGTTACTGATCTTTAATAATTACTTCAAAGAAAACAATACCATGCATTCTGTTTAACCATATTCCCACTGTGCTATCTTCTTATTGTTTTTAGAATCTGATTGATCTTATATAAAATATTGTCTTCACTGTATTATCTTGTACAGAAAGAAAGAAAGCTACTGTGTTATTTTATCTTTTCATCGGAGATCCAAATTGGATGAATACAGGAATATACAATTAGAATAGAAAAACTATTATATTCATAAGCAATCAAATTAACTGACGAATGCACTGTCATTTTCTCTTTTTTTGAATTATCAATTGCATGTGATAGAATTGACATCACAGAATACCAAGTTATTAAAAGCAAGGATAAACATAGCAGTATTGAATGGACAGATTAAATTACAGTATCTCTACACCCAAACTGGGGTCAACATGTTCTCATTACATTATTATTTATAACATTTAACAGCTACCAAATCAAGGTTTCATTACCATAGACAATCTCACTGTAGAATCAAGAGTTATTATTATTGTTCCTTTAAAACATCATTATAGACAAGCAGACTTCATTAACATCGAAAGCTAGGGTTTCACATTTTCACTTAAGTTTTCAAGACAAAACCAATTCCTTTCCTATTCTCGGCATAATCCATACATGCACAAACGCAGTGTAATCCAAGTAGATCGCTCTTGGCTTATAGCCACAATTTAATTAAACAACTTAAACATGCCTTTCGTTTCCTTAGATCATAGTTTGAGAATGAGAAGATCGAAAACACCATACGTAGACATGAAACCCTAAAATATCTTAAACAGGCTTTTAGATACAGATACAAAAACGAGAAGTTCAAATCACCAAACGTAAGCATTAAACCCTAAACAGTAATCTTTTCCATTTAAAATTACGATGGTTGCACCCTACAGTTGTCGTATTCTTTTGCTGAAGGTTCCATTCGAACCACATGATATTTACACACATAACTAATGCCGAAGCAAAATTACAGTCAATGTATCTCTTCTTTCATCAACCCAGAAGCACCAAAACGATAGACACAAAACGTAAAGCTGTAAGACTCTTGCAAACACGAGGGTTCAGCCCTACCAAACTCGCAGAGCCCAGGAATGGTCGGCCATATATTTTAAAACATTTACATCACCTACACTATCAACAAAACTTAAAACTGTAACGTTTCCCAAATGTTGCAGGCGAGACAAAAGCCACTGCTGCAAAGGCATGCTACCAACACTTGCTCATCAAGTCCAATTCCAGGAGAACCACTAAGGAGGGATACCACCGAAGCTTACCGGTGGGTTCGCTTAGTTCTTTTCCCCTTCAACTATTCCGGCACCCTGTTGTTCGCCGAGGGTTACCTGCCAACAACCATACACTGAGTTAAGTATCGGATCATAAGGTAGTAATGCATGCAACAAAGAATAATTTGAAAACCCTTGTAACGTTACGATACCTAAGTCGTGACAGACGAAGCCAACATCCATCCACTGTGAAGGAGAATCACTCAGTTCGAAGGCCACGATGTGGGATACCTCCCGAGAACTTACAACTTCATTGAAAAACCCAGACTTGCAAGCTACTGCAACACCACAACAAACACACTCATCCCACCTATAGATTGCTACACAAATCGTTTCTAGACTTGGCTTCCATGGATAACAATTACTCACAGACCAAGGTTGTTTCCGATCTCAAGATCGAGCCTGAGGGAGGCTAGAAAAATAGCAAAACCCTAAGTACCTCTCGGTTGGTTGGCCTCACCTTCCAAACCCTACCACCGAAACAATGACCAAGAACGTTACAAGAATCCATAAGTTACGCTAGGGTTCAAATCATCCCAATACACAACGATCAACGGCGGAGATCCACTTTCATTAAGCCACGTTGGAGGGTGGCAGGAGTAGCATTAAATTTCTCATCTACCTCCCAAGCCACGAGGTTGCCATTTCTGTTGACAGCAGGGCAGGAGGCCGTTAAAACTCAACTTGCCAAACCTCATCATTCGCCGAATCATCCATCACAACTTACACGTAACATTATCCTTAACCCGGTGGCCAGGCAAGGTAATTGCAAACCCAATCATTTAATACACCCTCGACTTTCGTACACAGGATTTTACAGTGCCATCATTTCACCTGCCAACCATACGGATCAACATTAATAGCATCGACATATGAAAGGTATAAAGGTATAACGTCCATCGATAGCATATAACAAAGGTCTTATATGATTCGATATAATCAATTTTGAGCACACTCATAGCATGTGATTATCCACCAAGGTCGCGAGCAACCATAGGGCATGGATTGACTCCGCCCCATCACATAAAATCTATCATAAAGTTCATCATAGGGATTATTGTAGAGCTTTTAAAGCTTGTTCACACCATAAGTTATACAAACACACCGTTAGGGTATGGTTGCTACCCAAGGACCCATCGCATGTATTGCATGGTAGGGTATTAATACTTAAAGCATCACCATTTTAATTGCCCAAGCAATAGAGATTAAAACCAACTTATCACTCTTTCCATAGTATGACTTAAGACCATGCGCCTTTGTCCTAAACCTGTCACCGTCAAATTTATAAAAGAATTACTTTAACAGCTGCAAGGCATTTATGGAATGACCATATGTAAAGTCATGAACACTTAACGGAAACATTCATAACAAACACACCCTGAGTTGGACGATATCTTCAGTCTTGAGATAGACAGGTTCATCTTACAGAATTGGAAGGAGACCATACCTGTGGCATCGAAAATCATAAGCAGTTTTTTTTATATCACGGTTATTAAACCCTCTGAATTTTATCGCTATCTCTTACCTACGAATCTGCGCACGGAGGATGAGTACAGTGCTTTAGCAGCTAAGTAAGCCTCGGGGCACCTCGTGGGACCCTTTTCATCATCATCCAGAAAAATTTAAACTGTCAGTACTTGTCAAAAAGAATTTTGTTTTCCAAATGTATCACAATTTTCAATCATTCCAGCATATAAATATGAACATAATCATTAATTGGATTTCATGACGCCATCAGAAGACAAAAAGACACAACTATTAAATTGTTCCTACCAAGCGACACATTTATTAATTGTTGCTTATTGAATATTATTATTTCCGCATTTTACAATATTAACTTTTTTTGGCAATTTAAAATTTTTGAAAATATCGAGATGTTACAATTTCCCCTTCCCTTCGCTCATTTTCGCACCCCAAATTTTTTTCTCTTAGGTTGACCTCTGCAACTCGAGCTCAGCTCCACAACTACCCTGATCCACTCAGCTTCACCACTCCTTCATTTAGTTACGGTTTGCAAAACACATATTTTAGGTTTTTTTTATATATACCTTGTTCTCTTTTGTTTAGGCTTCTTCCCCACTGTTTCTGGTTTACTGATCAGTTGTGTATATATATATATACATATATTTTAACAAGGTTCGCAGAGTTGCTACTGCTATCCTTCTCTTCCACTCTGTGCAAATTGGGCTTAGAGTACATACACGCAGGTGAAAGAGCTGCTAACTATGGAAGCATTGGTATCTTTGGTGCAGATGGGTTTAAGGCGCGACCTTGCTTTTAAGGCGGGGTTGTCGACCTATGGTTTACACTATCGTTTCCCAGCCCAACCCTTTCTTCTTTTTATTATCCAGGGGAGGCTTTCTCTCACATAGCTATAACAATCCTTCTCTTCTTTTCTTACGCAACTCTCACTGCCCTCGTGGTTTGTGCTTACTGCCTGTGTGGCCCTGCTGGTTTGTGCTTCATTTTACTACCATTTAATTCTATCCCCAGCATTGGTGCATTGGGCGCAAACAATGCCATCGTGGGCTCTTGTTGTGGGCTTGCGTTATACTCTGGTTCGTTATATTCTTGTTGTGAGATTGTTGTGGGCATGGGTTTTAATTATTGCAAATTCCTCTAGTGAATAACATAAAGTATTATACCCATAATTCTTGAAAAAACTCTGCATTGCAGTGTTCATACATGGATTAACTAAGCAAAATAAATTCTCAATGAGGGACTTCAAATTCAATCATTCAGTCTTTGATTTCTAACATTCCCCATAAACTTCTTGTGCAATTAAATTTAACTGGTGTTGTCTTTGACCCTCCTGTTAGGGTTTTCATCATTTCCCATCTATATCTTTTCGTTTTGATGATGATTCCCATGTCGTCTAGACTGTGACATAACTCCAAAGCTCCATCATTCCAGGATACTCTGCTGGATCAATAATCCTTCATTCCAGGACACTCTGCTGGATCAATAGAAACCATGCTAGTCCTGATTGTCTCTTTATTCATATTGGTATGAGATTTTAACTTCAAATCAAATCAATTTCAATTTGATATATTAATGAGAGTTTTGTCTATATTTCGTATCTAATTTTCTCTTAAATGTTTATAAAATCTCAATCAATTATTTGAAAGAGTTTTGTCTATATTAATGTTTAATTTAATTTCTTTTTAAATGTTTGTAAAATATCAATCAATTTGATTTCAAATCAATTGAATTTTTTGTAAAATTTCAATTTGATATATTAATGAAATTTTTGTCAATATTCAATATTTAATTTCATTTTAAATGTTTGTAAAATCTCAATCAATCAATTGAGATTTTGGAATTGATTTCAATTCAATTGTTGAAATTTCATATTAATATTAATGAAAGTTTGGTCTATATTCGTGAATATAATTTCATTTTAAGTGTTTATAAAATATTGAAAATAATTGATAATATAACTTCCAAATTTGCAAATTTGAATTCTAACTTCACAAATTCTCCTAACTTTTTGGATCGTCAAATTTGAAAGATTGGATATTGAGATTCTAACTCCTAGGACTACCAAATTTATACATTGGAAATTTATTTTAACTTCAATGAGAATTGGATTGACTTCCAAATCAATTGAGAATCTAACTTTTTTGGATTACCAAATTTGGAAGGTAGAAATTGAGATTCATTCTAACTTCTTGGATTACCAAATTTGGGCATTGGAAATTGAGATTGGATTGGAGATTGGAATTTGTTTAAGAACTGTCTTTAAATACCTAGATACCATAAATCTTTACTGTTTGAAAATTATTTATCTAATTTGTTTCAAAAATAAATATTGGAATTTGTTTTAAAAGTTTTGTCCACTCTAATTTATCCATCTAACAAACAATCAATCAATCAGAATTCCAACTCGATTTCAAACTTAAAAGACCAATTTAGATTTCAAACTTCTTAAATTATCAAATTTCAACAGAGTTTTGTCCATTTTAATTTATCACGTGGATGTAAATGTTTGTAAAATCAGCCCATTTTAATAATATCCATTTAAATGTTTATATATTTAAAATCAATAAGAATTCCAAATCGATTTCAAACGTCAAATCAAACCAATTGAGATTTCAACTTTTTGGATTATCAAATTTCGACAGAGTTTTGTCCATTTTAATTTATCCATCTAAATGTTTGCAGTAAAATCAATCAAAATTCCGAGATTTCAACCTAAAATGATAAAAAATTTCTTAGATCATCAAATTTGGACAGAATTTTGTCCATTTAATTTATTCATCTAAATATTGTAAAATCAATCAGAAATTGAGATTTCAACTTATTGTCAAGTTTCCGAAAAAAAGAAAGAAAGATTAGTATATAATTAGAGTACTTTAGGAAGAAAAAAAATGGTATTTTCTTTTACGATGATACCTATTAATATTTTCCAACATATCGAATAATAAAAAAGCGTATGCTCACAAAATGGGACTCTGCAAATTTCAACCAAACTTGCAACTCGTTCCACATGGAGATAATATTGAGAAACCTTATGGCTATTTCAAAACAATAAGCCATATTTACAATTGTAGCAATATATATGCAAAAACAATTTGATTGTTAAGAAAGTTGAGCGATACCAACCTTTGCAATGGTCTTATGCAATCTGTATCCAATAAGGCAGCCAAATTTTAACTTCATGTATGTCTTATAGCATGTCTTGGAGGGGATGCTTTTTTTTTTTCCATAAGAAAATATAGCTTACTATTAATAACGCGACATAGTAAATAAAACCAGTACATCATGACATCAGAACATGTATGAGTGTGAGTCATATCACAACACGAGCTCCCAAAGACAACAAGTCAATGCCAAGACTCATCCATAAACCATAATGGATGTCTAAAAACGAGCATCATATCCCCAAACAGCAGATATGACCAAAAATAACCATCTCCATGTATCATAGTATCAGAGTGCCATAACGGACAAACCTAAAGACATAATACAAATATATAAGTCCAAAACATCCCAAGGCCTGGACACATATGACAATATAGCTGGAATGACAATGAGCAAAAAGTATAGAGCAGAATCCATCCGGATCAAAACATCCAACAAGTAGTTGGAGAAAGAACCTAAGAACCTGCAAGATATAAAGTCGCATAAAATCATATGAGAAATATATATATAAACATTAATGCCGCTAAACAGAAAGGTAGATCATCACCAAAGCAAATCAACCGAGCCCCGGGAGAATAGGAAGTCCTCATGCCATTCCTCCCACATGATAATACCAGTCGTTGAAACCAAAGCCCTCTTGGATAGCAAGTCCGCCTCCATATTTATCTCGCGATAAACATGAGCAAAGTGAATATGCTGAAAACCACCAATGTAGTTCCTGACAGCATCCACCCAATGTGTGAGGAGCATCACATTGAGGGGGGACGAACCCAGTGCCCATGATATTATAGAGGATGAGTCACCCATAACAACGAGCGACGAGACCTGTTTGTGCCAAGCAAAATATAAGAGGAGCCAAAGTGCACAGAGTTCGCTGCGAGTGTTCGTTCCAAAACCCAAATTCAAATGAATTCGATAGGAGACAAAGTTATTTAGATGTAGCACCACACCAGCCCCGCTATCACCTCTCCCCCCAGACGCAGCCCCATCAAAGAATCCACAAGGATACACCAGAATTGGAGGAGCATTCCGGTATCCAGGTCGCCTTGCAGATGAAACATCCCCACCACCCACATGAACAAATATGGAACTGAACTCTTTGAAATAGGCAATAATCCGGCCGCATAACCAAACCAAATTAGGAACAATACCTTCGAACATACAGCGGTTGCGGGCCTTCCATAATTCCCACAGCATATAACAAGGGAGTTCCAACCACTGACGGGCAAGAGAATTGCGGAACCACCTACCAAAAGAATCATTCAAAGTGGACGAATGCTAGGCTACAGGTAAACCAATTGACTTAACAATGAGTGACCAGAGATCTTGCATGACCAAGCACGAAGAGAAAAGATGATCGACCGATTCCAAATGTGAGCAACATAACGGACACCGGCCAGGACCGCATATACCACGTCGGCAGAGGTTATCCCAGGTAAGTATATTATTACCCAAAGCCAGCCAAACAAAACATCGAATCCGCGGGGGCAGGGCAAGCTTCCAAATCGCAGAGTGCCACCAAACCATCCCCGGTCGACAATCAGCAAATAAAGAGTCGTATGCAAGCTTTGAGGTGACCACGCCTCGAGCAGTATCCCAAGACCATACCAACCTGTCCGGGGAATCACAAAGGTGGATATTTGCTTGACTGAGATACATAGTGTAATCCAACCATTCCTTCCCCATAACTCCCCCAATACCAAGTTGTCGAGCAGTGTTCCATCCCCTACAGTTTAAAGAAGCCGCATGTGCAAGATAATAGAGCCCCCTGGCCCATAGATGAGCAAGAAGTTCGGGTGAGAGAAGATATGTAGGGGAACCCCCTAGAACAGGATCCGAGCCCAGTCTTATGTCCCAGCCATTGCCCGGTTTCCAAGTGAGCCATTTTGCAACAACAGAAAACGAACCCATGAGTCCACGCCATATATTGGATGACCCAGTAACAATATGTCCACCAATCCGGAACCAGGATGCAACTGGAAAATGTTTAAGATATTTGGCCCGGATAATACAACCCCACAAAGAGTTGTTAAATAAAGCACGCCACAGACTCTTTGCATGAAGAGCCATCACAAAAAGCTCCAAATTCTTAACATTCCAGCCCCCGAGTGTATATGGTTGGGCCAGAGTTTTCCAATTTATTAAGTGGAACTTATTCTTCTCCCCCCCCCCCCCAGACCATATAAAGCGGAAAAATTTCCCCCAGATAATGCGTAATATGGACACAGGAATTTTGTAGAGGGAGAACCAGTAAAATCCCAGATTCTGAAGGACCGCCTTCGCCAATGTGAGCCGGCCACCTAGAGACAAATATCTCATGCTCCAATGACCAATGCGTACATCAAACCGTTTGACAAGCCATATCCAATCATTGATCCTGTATTTTGCAGGTTTGACAAAATAGCCGAGATACTTTGAGCCCTCAGATAATTCTTTGAAATCCAAAGGAAAAAAATCCCTGATCCTGCGTTCCACATTCACCTCCAAAGAGTGCTTCAGGAAGAAAGATTTCAACATATTAATGAGCATACCTGTTACCAAAAAAAAGAAATCAAGTATTTTCTTATACTGTAACCACTCAGCCAATGTACCCATACCAAAAAGCACCACATATCCACAAAAAGAGTGTGTGTTACTGATACACCAGCCGAGACCTTGATACCCACAATATTGCCTTCACCCTTCGCTTTGAGAATGGAGAGGCTCAGCCCTTCAATGACCAGCAGAAACAGCAGGGGGGAGAGAGGGCATCCCTGACGAAGGCCCCTAGAAGCCTTGAAGTAATCAGTCGGCTGACCATTTATAAGAACAGAAAAGTTGACAGACGTAACGCAGGCCATAATCCACTTCATAACCTTCCAGGGTAGGCCAATTTGGATAAGAATCAGTTTCAGAAAAGTCCAATTTACCCGGTCGTAGGCTTTCACCAAGTCAAGTTGGAGAATAAGTGCATCCATATTCTTCTTATTTATGCTGTGGAAAACCTCCTGTGCCACGCCAACCGCATCATGGATCTGCCTCCCATCCAGAAAACCATATTGTTCCATAGAAATGAACGTAGACAGGATCGGTTTGATACGTTGTGCAATTATCTTGGATATGATCTTGTTTACTAAATTGCACAAAGCAATAGGCCGGAAGTCACTAAAACTCTTGGAGTGGATGCTTACACACATTAATCTGCATACACACATTGATCTGTCTATTTTGTTACTTGTACAATATCGCAATCAATTGGATTTAGTTTGGGTAGTTGGAAGGATGATGGATTTAGTTTGGGTATTTTGGGTTGAATGATTATTATTTTTCTATGGTTCAATTCCCTGAGTGACATGTTGAGTTATTAATGAACATATTGTTTTAATGACCTTTAATAGTTATGTTGACAAAGATTTCAATTCTGCTTGTCACAATTGTTCATGCAAAACATCATTAATCTTAAGGTATTCTCAAGTGGTATTGTCAAGTGGTCAGTTGGATCTCATAATAATGTTATTTCACTTAATCTTAAGGTATTCTCAAGTGGTATTGTCAAGTGGTCGGTTGGATCTCACAATAATGTTATTTCACTTAATCTTAAGGTATTCTCAAATGGTATTGTCAAGTGGTCGGTTGGATCTCATAATAATGTCATTTCGCTTAAACAGTCAACTGGATCTAGTTTGGATAGTTGGGAAGAATGATTGTTATCCTTCCAACTAAGATTCAACTTACTTAAATGACATGTTAAGTTATTATGTCCCCAATAGGGTATATATATGTATAGTCAAGCATCTATTAATTTGGGTCTATGGGCTAAAATTCGTTGTTCTCGCTATTGTGTTAAATATATTATATTAAATTTAATTATTAAAAATGTTTTTTTTAATTCTAATTGGCTATAGGACACTCATGTTGTCCTTGTTTTTCCCTTCCAAGAAGTGAATGGCGACTAGATGACATCACATCACATCATGCAGAGTAGAGGCACGACAGGTTGCAGAGTGAAGCGTGTTAGGTGAAGAATTTAGAGATTTGTTGGGGGAACACAGCTGAATTTAGCTATTTGCATGAAAGAAAGGCCCAAGTGATTGAGGTTTTAACAATTAAATCGAAGAAAGGGGAAATAAAAGGGGATTTATTTGCACGAAGAAACTTTACTCGAGATAAATTCTACACTTGAATGAGCATAACACTGGAAATACTGGGAAGAATAAGTTATTGATCTCACACAATGTCGTGGAATGAAGGAGCTTTGCAATTTCCCACAGTGGGAGACAGATTTTGGAGCTCTGTCAGACTCTAGGCGACATGAAAATCATCATCAAAATGAAAAGATATATATGCGAAATGATGAAAACCCTAGCGGGAGGGTCAAAGACAGCATGAGTTAAATTTAATTGCAAAGGAATCTTAAAACTTAGGTATTGTTTGGTTAATCTTCAATTTAAGTGTGCATGTATATTTCTGCATATTTAAGAGTTGTCCTTCTTGAGTGGGGAAACATATTTGTAATATTTGGGTATTCAAAAACTTTTCTTATGGAACACGTGTTGTTGGTGAAAATGTATTTAGTTTTTAGGATTCTCAGCCTCACATCCATCCTATCCTACTATTATGTTAAAATTTAATAACTACTATCTTAACCCTATGTCCATGTCTCTTCTATGGACATGCAAGCCGACAATGTAAAGAACTCTTTCTCTTTCTCACAAAAGCAGATGACAATGTCGGGGACATTGCCACGTCGTGGCTCTTGTATTTGTATATCTATATTGTTCAAAGTGGAAGTTATCAAGAGGCTATAAAATCAATTCCTATGAGTTTTCATCTAGTTACTAGTTGTTCTTGGGATTAGTGATTGAACTCTCTTCCATGTAGATATTTTTAGGAATGAGAGAATATATATATATATATTATTTTTTCCATGATATATGAAAAAATATTTTATTTATAAATAAAGTAAAATTAATTTGATACCCAATTTAATATTGAAGAAATTATTTGCACAATTATAAAATAAAATAAAATTATTATATTATAATATCTAAATATTAAATTTAAATCTAATAAATTTGAAAAATTATATATATAGATTAAAAGGTGTAAATGCATACAAACAAACGAGGATAATTATAGATTTTAGCAATATAGAATCTTTATTTTTTATTATTCCATAAATGAAATGTTTCACTTATGTATTTTTCTGCATGTCATATTTTCCACCGAGGATATCAAATAGAGAGTAATGAAAAAATTACGAATAAGTATTTGGAGTTCTAGGAAAATACATCATGTGAGGAATAGAAATATAGTCATGTAAATAGAATTGAGTGACTTTTGAAACAATTATGGTAGAGAATGATGGTGTTATGCATGTGAGGAATAGAACAGTATAGTCATGAAAATAGAAGTGAGTGACTTTTGAAATAATTATGGTAGAGAATGATGGTGTTATGCATGTATTGAGGATAATTTTGCATTTGTCTTCATTTCAATATTAAGAAAATGAGTTGCACAATAGTGTAGTCTTTGTTGTTTTGTCTTCTAAGAAGATGAAACAATAATAGGAGTACGAAAATGGTATTGAATTGAAGTGTTTGGCAATGGTTCTTTTCTTAAGAAGATGAAACAATAATAGGAGCATGAAAACGGTACTAAATTAAAGTGTTTGACAATGGGTTTTTTCAAATACTTGAATAGTTGTGGCATTGGCTAATTCGATATTGTATTTTGCATATATACATGGAATAGACAATGGTCATAAACCCTTGCTATAGCTTCTTCAAGGAGGGTGGTGTTAGAAGTTTGACCATAGATGTAACATGCATGCCTACATTACTATCCAACAAGTAACATTGAGTCCTTGTATATATATCTTTGTAGTCAGCTGACATGATTTCTTTCCCACTAAAAAATAAAGTGTAGGCTTTCTTCCATGGTACTTCTCTTCAACAAAGATTTGCATGTGGTCTAAAGCAAATAGAAGTGCATCATTTGAGAACTTGTATTAGGTAATCAAAAAGTGGTTTGGAGAATTTCCTAGGTCATGGAGATTAGCAAGATTACATTGAAACTATTCGTAGTTGATGCATTTATCCCAAGCCATGGTAGAACAGTGCACAAGGTGGACATTTCAATAATGTGTATCACCAACTAAAAATCAATCAAGGTGGAAGTTAGGTGTTTGGAAGATAATTCCAAGGATGTAACATTAGCATGCATTATTCTTACCTATACTAGAACCAGTACAAAGAGAAATATAAAAGAACAATGAACCATTATGTGCAATGCCAATGTGAATGAACTAAGGTAGCCTCAAGTACTTTGATGTTGACTCCTCTCTAATACGTTGAATTATGAAAATTCATTTCAAGAAAACCATAACTATGTCAGCAATCATTCTACATCCCAAAAACTTACAATGGACTTCTGTGAGTTAACTACAAAATTATAGGAAAGTTTAAAAGATGCTTTGTCATACATAAACTTTAGATGACTACCGTATTATAAGCATATTTTTAGGGAAAATAGGCACATTATATTAAATGTATTAACAAAAAAAATGCATATAGCAAAAAAATCATGGAGCTCCTAATCTACTTAACTACAATAACAAACCATGTAATAAATTAGGAATTTCATAAAAATGAGGTATTTGGAGACGATCATTTATCCAACATATAAGCGTCATGTTGTTATTGTTGTTTCATATTCTTAAGGAAAAAAGCATAGGGATCATGCCATTGTGTGGCTCTTGTTAAAAAAAATGTAAATAAGACACTAGTTATATTGCTTTTTTTAACAAAAACAACTACTTGTATAAATCCTTGCCCATGGGGGGTAGAGCAATTGGTAATGAGTAAATGAGATGAAAAGTTGTAAATGGAAGGTCACAAGTTCAAATCCCCGTGGGTACTTACTTACAAGAAAAAAACTACTTGTATAAATCCTTACACATTGTCCTAACAAAAAAACAAACTTGTAGAACATTCAAGTAAATAGTAAAATATTTTTAACCATACCCATAGTGGGCATTCTTCTCCTAACTTGTAACAAAAGCTAGAAAGGAAGGGTATTGATCCCCATTGTGGTCAGTGCGATGATCCACTATGTATTCCTCCATTGTTGCTACTTGCTTCAAACCATTTGTACCAACAAAATCTTCAGGTGACATATAATTCCTTAATTCTTCAAGCCTAGGTCTTTGTTCCAATTCCAAGTGTAATACTTTGTCCTACAATTCTTTGTTTTTTGTTGCTTCCTCCTCAATATTTTCCTTATTTCATTTTCCCCAACTTCTCACAAGACCTACAACTTACCTTTATGCTTCTCAATTTGGGATTTCATAATCACCATTTGTCTTCTTACAACCTTGAGGTCCTTAGCATAATTTAGCTCCTAATCCTTTCTCCATTTCTCCCATCTCCTCATTGCCATAACAACACCTTCTTGATTATCATCACAATTTTGCTAACATGTGTGAATTGACCCCTTCATGTCTAAGTGCTCACATAGGGAATTGCAATTAGGATAACCATGTGGATCTGCCATCTGGTCCTCTGATAGCATTTCCCTCGTAATCTTGATGTAGAGTTCATTGGCACCTCAAATAACAAAACCAACTTCCTTCTCAATCAAATGTCCAAGTGAGGAGCCAAGATAGAGATTAAATAAGCCAAACATAGTGCACCAAACTATGATAATCTACAAGAGATATAGCAACTGTAACAACTCACAATCAAATTCTCAAGTATGTTGCAAAGAAGAAGAGAAGAATGCACTCAATAATCACTCACAAACACGGAATAATAGACAATGTCAATATCATACAATGGAATTATGAGTGTAAAGAATGTGTTACAATGAACTGCAAAGGAACATGATATAGGATTTGAATTAGTCAAGTAGGGCATTCGAATCTGAGCTCAGAGTCTAGCTTGGATAACAATGGAGACATCATTCAGTCAGTCGTATCAGTCATAAATGGTAAGAGCTAGTCAAGTGTGTCCAAATGAGTCTAACAAAACCATCTAGGCATAAATCAGGGAATGGATACTCCAAGAGGGGCGCGTGAGGTTGTTAAATAGTCAAGTGGAACTCCAGAACTAGCTAACTAGAAGCTACAAGCAGTCAACATGAGAAATTAGTGGAACAACTGCTTAATTAATGCACCAACTGAGTGATAACTCCCGGTAGGTGAGAAAAGGCGCCCTAACTGAGTGATAACTGATGGTAGGTGAGTAAAGGCGCCCAAACTAGCTATGGTAGGTGGGAAAGGCGCACTTGCCATGCAGAAAAGTCAAGGAGGGAACATTAGGTAGGTAGGAGGCCAAATGGGGGCTAAAGACAGGCTCTGGAGAGCTAGAAGCAAGCTCTAGGTGCTGGGTAGACAACCATGATGATGACTGGATGCATGCAGTGGCATGCAAATGCATGCAGCATGCAAAATACAAAAATGATGGTGTGAATATTCCAACACAAACATGATACTCTCTAACACCTTCTACCATATGGCCCACAAGGAATTTCTCTTTGAGAACCACCACAACTACAAAAAAGGACAACTCTTGCCACTGAAATCCAAGCAAAGGTCAAACTAAACCATAAGACCTCCTCAAGGATTCCTTTCAAAGAAACCCTAAATGATGACCACTAAGATCAATCCCATGACCCAAAAACAAACAAAATCTAGAGACCATCGAAGTTCCACCAAATAGAGACCACCAAACAAAACAAACCGGATCTCTTATAAAGAAATCCTCTGAAACAACCTCAACAAAGACTTGGGTGAGTGGAGAGATAAGGCCCTTGGATGGCCCATTAATCTACATGCATTCACATCTCCCATCTTGACGTAATTCAAAACGAATGAGCAAAAAAAGAGAGGATATGAGACACAGACAGAGTTGCTTCTGTTAAATTGTAGATGCATGCATATTTGGGAGTTATACATGTCTATACTGAGTTGTGATTCCATGGGATACAAAATGGATTGAAACTTAGAGTAGATGGGTTGGATCCAACAACCCCTCTTTTGTCCAGATCATTCCAAAAGGATTTTTGCATCAGATGTTCACCATTTCATCCACTGTAGAGTTCAACCCATGAAGGACATGTTTGCAATTATATTTCAGAAGATCATCATTGAGTCCCCTAGCACCATAATCTTTTGAAGTCCCAATGTTGTGTTATTAATAGTCATTGCCCCAATATGGGAGCTTTAGCCTAGTTATTTCTCATTTCACCTAAACCCCAAATAGGAAGATACTAGATTTCTATCAAGGTCTAGGCTGACCACCCCAACACATTGCCCCTTCCCCCACCCCACCCCACCCCTAACACTACTTATATTGTTGATAGTCAAAAAATGCTTGTTTTATTAAGTGATAAAAAGGGTTATTATTGTTGAGTGGAGGAAAAAGGATTTATTGCCTTAGGTGAAGATAAACATCATAATTTCTGATTTTTAAAAAAATCATTTACTTTATATCTATACATTGTCTATAGTTAAATAGTATCATTTTATGAGTAGCACATATCATAACATAAATATTACATGTGAAATATGACTACACAACCTATCAATATTATTGTTATGTAAAATTAACTATGGTAAAATATTTTTCACTACATAACATCAAGAAACATTGACCTAACATTATTATTCACATAAATTAACAACATATATATATAATATTTATCCTCACCCTATTTGCCTTACACCATCTTGTCATTTATCCTCACGGTATTGTCCTTACACCATGTTGTAATTTATCCGTGTTAAAGTTACAGCATCATGAGTCATTCTCTAGGTCAATCTTGTGTGTCAATATTGAGCCTCGTGTGTCGAGGTAGTTCCTTATAGGAGCCTGAGTTGGACTCAGGAAACTTGGAGAAGGATCTTGAGTTGGACTCAAGAATGATTAAGATTGATGTGTTGAGGCAAGTGCTTTGTATGTCAAAGTGATGATGTTGTACAGTCTTGCTAAATCAAGGCTAAGGTCTTGTGTGTCAAGACATATCCTCATGTGTTGAGGTGGTGCCTCATGAGTTGAGGTGATGCCTTGCATGTCGAAGCATGTATGGTGTGTGATGTACTACTAACCATGGTTAAGCTATTAAGTCTCCCCTAGGGACTGGACACCCCTAGAGTGAATTAATTTAGCATATAACCACTTGGAACGATAGTAGGACAATATGATCACATCATTGGGAAAATATCCTTAGTATATTTGATATGATAAATAAGTTAGCACATGTGGACCATGCAAATAAGACAAGAGATAAAGATAAGATGTGATAAGATATGAGAGAATTCGAATTGCACATAAAATAATTAATTAAGAGAGAATTTGAATTGTTAAACTTCAATAAAGACTTCAGTAAATCAAAGGAGAACTCGAACTAATCACTATAGTGATGTTAACAAGAAAGAATCAGTTAAAGAGAGTTAACTAAGTGATAACAAAGAAGATCTAGTTAACTAAGTGTTATTGCATGACGACACTTATGTTAAACTACAAGACGACACTTATGTTAAACTAAAAGATGGCACTTGAGTTGCAACACTTGCATGGCGACACTTAAGTTAGCCACCTAACTAAGTGGGCAAGCTTTCAGTTTAGGGGCGAGTTCATTCTAAGACTAATTTCAGTGAGTTAATGCACTGCATGAAAAGTGGGGCGCTCTTCTTCATGCAAGATTGATACATCCAGATGGAGGGTGAGTTGATCATGAAGTCAGAAGATAAAAATAGAAGCTAATGTATGTGAACAATATATAAATATGTTATACAGGATTGATGAATTCAATGTGAAGCAAATTCGCCTCTCCCTTGAAGGCAAGGTGCTTCTCTTTGTGCAGGATATTATTCTGAGTCTCTCTTCTTTATCTTTCTCTTGCTCTATAATTGCACTGGGGGTGCTTGATGTAAAAGACATTCTCTGCTATCTATCAATGTACTAAGGAAGGTTTTGTTGGGGTTTTCTCCCTCAATTCATAGAGGGTTTCCCCAAGGTAAATGCATGTGTCAAGTGTGATTGCTTATGTGTATCATTCTTATTTGATTTCAAGTACTATTGCATTTTTGAATTAAAGATCAAAATTAACAATCCTCACCCTATTGTCCTTACACCATGTTGTCATATGTTTCCACTGGTGATAAAATGCTCCAGTATAAAAACACTATTTGCTCTTAGCTTTCTTCCCAAACACCTTCACACTCAAACATAACCAAATCTCCATGTAAAGAGGTTGCAGTCTGATCTTATCGTTTGATCATACAAGAGGAATTCCAATTTCGTATTTATGGGTAAAATAATAATAAGAGAATATTTAGATTGATTTTTCATGGATAATTGAGATTAGCAATGTATGAACTTACAAGATATGATTCAAGTTTGGCTTTGTCTAATTATTCTAAATTTTTTACAATCAACTTAAAAAAGAAGTGTGATAAATTTGAAACGATTAAACATATTTTGGAATTCAAACTTAATTTTTAATTAAGTTATATTATTCATTATCTTTCATTTTCTTATACTATTTCTTCCCGGTTTAGATGGAAATCATCCACGTTTTCCTTTCAGGTTAGGAAGAATGTTAGATAATGTGAAATTTATATACCTATTATCATTGTCATAGTTAGATTGTTTACAGAATAAGGGTTTTTATGAAAACGTTCTGTTGGTATGGATTTTCGAAAATTTTCATTCATCAAAATGAAGGTTATGGGAGACTTGAAATAATATTGTTTTATTGAGGCTACAGAGGCTCGATACCGAGGGAGAAAATCCCCAATGGTTTCTAAATCCTAAGGTACAAGGGTTATATGTCATATGTTACCAACACATATATGTGTCATCTTGCACAAAGCAAGGCTTTCTCCTCTTGCTCTATTCTTTCTAATTCTTTCTTGAATTTTCCATTTGATGTTTTCTCTCGCATAGCACCATTTTCAACCTAAACGTCTACACCAAAAACAGTTTGGCTAGTGCTTACAATTTCTTCTTCCTCGGGCTCAAGAGACATTACCGTTTTATCAAGCACATAATGAAATATTCCCAAGTTTCCTTTGCTTGATTGTTCTTCTTCCACTGGCCCTAGTTGCAAGCAAAGGGCTCCCTGAGTTTTTTTTTCATGTCCTCATCAATTTTAACAACTCATGTCCAACAATCTATAAATTGCAGTGAGTTATGATATATTTGTTTTTGTTTTTGTGTTTATCTTCACGGTGTGGATACTATATTTGGAAAAGTTGTCAACAAACTCATCTCATTCTTTCACAAAAAGAAAAAAGAAAAAAATATGGCTATAGGCAAATGGAGAATTAGAAACTTATTTTGATATATAGGCAAATGGAGAATTAGAAACTTATTTTGATATTAATTGATGCGTAATGTAACGTCATAGTAATTGAATAATAAAATTTATTATTTATTTTCAAACTATAACATCTTCTACATAAAATGGCTTTTTTATGTTATCATGTATTTAATCATGTCTAACAAATTTAAGAAGACCAAACACATTTTTTTAAATTACTCAAAATAATTACTTCTTTCATTGACATTTGACATCGCTATGTGACTATAGTTCCCTCATTCTGAGTCATAACCATCATTTTTAGTGTTGCATTCATTGTTTGGTATTCTATTCACTTTGGAAAATCCATTATAAATATGCTTTTGAAAAGGTAATAAATTGTATTCAAGCACACAATGATTAGTTGTGATTTCTCACCGAGTAGCAACTCAATACATATGTATATGTAAAACATTCCTACTTGCTATTTTCCAAGCATACACTTCTTATGTTGTAAATAGAAATAGTTTAAGGTGAGTCCCTCTTTCATTCTCAATAATGTATATCGATTTCACAACCCCTTTATGCGATTCATAGTGCACACTCCAAGCATGCATAGAGAATGCCTTTCATACATTTAACGAATGTCTCCAGGGAATGATGGGGGTCAAGGGGGCTTTCCCCCCTTGTGGCTCGGCACCTGAAAATCTCACTGAAAAACTATAGGAAATTCTCTATTTCGACGGACTTGGAAATTCTGCTCCGACTTGTTGCAGACCAACTTGCCGAGTTATGTCGATTAGTGAACTTGCCCATCTCCCCTGACCCGTTTTGGAGCGACTCACCGAGTCATGCCAATCGGTAAACTCGTCGATATCCTCCGACCCATTTCGGGCCAACTCACCGAGTTCTTCCGCCGTTTCGGACCAACTCACCAAGTTCTGCCGCCATTTCGGACCATCTCGCCGAGTTCTGCCACCGTTTCGGACCATCTCGCCAAGTTCTGCCGAAATTTCCTCTTTGAATTAGAAAAATTTTGAAATTTTTCTTCCTTTCCCCGGGCACTTCCGCAACTTCGTCAATGCAATTCAACCAAATTCTCCGACCGTGTCAGCTCCACTCAGCAAGTTTCGCCACTCCGTTTCGGCTCCACTTAGTGAGTTTCGCCGATCCATTTCGGCTCCACTCAGCGAGTTTTGCTGAATTTTTTCCATCTTTTTCGCTGAACTTTGTTAACTTTCTGTCGACTGCTTCGGCCCAACTCGCTAACTTGAACCGATTGTTTAGACGGAACTCGAAATCTTGCGCCGAAACAGACTTAGCAGAAAGACTCAAAAACTCTTAGAAAAAAAAAATTGAAATTTTGAAATTTTCCCTAACGATCACTGCTAAGCAGGAAGCATACTTACCTTTGCAACTGTGATAGGTATCCCTTGAAGGCCCAAATGTTGCAACCATCGCTCTGATACCATCTGCACGTACCCTCCCATCTATCCAATGCAAGGAAGGGAACATGGCACTAAAATTTGGGCTTTTAGAACAACTTAGCCCAATTCATTTTGAATAAAAGGTATGGCATTACAGTAAAATGCATATGAATGCAGATGCAAATCAATTGAACATGCACAGCGGAATAAAACATCATCCACCCACATTTCATACTCATCCATCATATCAAAGTAGCCATCAATTAAAACATTACAGAGGTAAGCACAATAGAATACTCATCTTGATGTAATGATGTCCCAAGCAACTAGCTATGTCGCTGCAACGTTCCACCCAACCATAGGTCTCTGCTCAGCCTGTATTATTTTAGCACTCAGAGACCACCCCCGAGCTAGGCATGATATCTACAAGGAAAAGGGGACTCTCAAGCTCAACACAGCCCAAAGCAATGGCTACCCAACTCATCCCCAGCATTCTCTTGCACACAAAACTCAGATATGGGCTTGGAAACACACTTTCAGCAATGGGACTTAGAAACTAGATGGGCATGAGTCTTCCCCAAAACGTGGGCACACCAAAAATGGATTGTGGGGAGAGGGGATCAATCCCAGGGAAGAAAACTGATTTCTCCCACAAATGTATGGGCATTCAGTGGGCCAAAACGGCCTCTATAAACCCCCAAATCGATTTATTCTCTTCCCCACTGTTAACCAAAACAAAAATGCCCTTCCCAGCTAGGAAAATGAAGGAAAACACAGGAAATTCATGGAGGAAAATGCCTAGGAAGCTCCAAACTCGTGAGAGAGCAAAATTGATGGGTGAATAATGGCTTGGGGAGCAATTCATGGCTCTTTTCTTGCGCAAGAAGCCAAACACGATTTTCCATGAAGGGTGGCTTTCCCATACCCAAATTTGAACAGCCATACCTCTCCATTCCCCAAGGCATTAACTACCTCAACCAACTCTTGGGAGAGTAAATGATTGGGTACAAAAGTCAGCATGGGTAGTTGAGGGTTGATGGGTTCTCTCATTGACACTTGGCTTGACTTGATTGGCTCAAGGGTTTGAATATTTCCCTCCCAGTTCCTTGTAAACATCATGCCCCCATCTCTTGTTGCACTGCATAGCTATTTGTCGGCATTTATATTAAAATGCATATTTACAATTCCCATGGTTCACTAGCACATGGGTAGCATAATATCCAATACCTGCCTCTTCAAGGTCGAGCATTCACTAGCGGGGCCTTGGCCTTGAGCTCCACGCTAGGAATCATACATAATATGCATACAATATTTATATTATAGCCCAAAATATTATAAGGGTCAAAATGGGGGACGTGACATTCCCCTCCTCTTGGAATAACACCATCCTCGGTGTTCCAATACCTAGGAATACATACACGCTTTATACATGTCCAAAATTCACAAAATGTGGCAGGTCTATCCTACATTTCATCAATTGGAGATGTCAAGGTGAGGTTCTTGAACCCCTGCACATTGCTCCTGCTGGCCATCGCTTTTATTGCTACCCCTTGCTGGACATTCGCGGAGGAGGTAACTTCCTCCACATCCCCAACATTCTATCAGAGGTAACTGCCTTTGTTTTCCTTTGTCAACATTATTGCTCTCTTCTAGCCTTGGGTGTTTCTTGATGGGGTGATTGGACGAATGCTTCCTCATTGACCCACTTTCCTTTCCCTTACTGACTACTCCCAGAATACTTTTTACCTCTTTTTGCAGATGAATAGAGTCCTACAAAACCATATGGTTCATCGCATTCTACTGCTTTTGTAGCTTGAGCATCTCTCCAAGATTTTCTTGGGTTTTGGCAATTTTTTGGAGAAGACTTTCAGCCAAGTCCAATAGCCCTTGGTCTGCTGCCATGGTCAATGCGCACAGCTTCCCTCACTTGCTTGCTAGCACCACTTGTTTGTTTTTGTAATGGCTGCGACCAATTGTGTTCAATTTCTCACCTGTGAAATTCATTATTGCAATTCTTTGTTAGGCCAAGCATAACATAAACATGAAAATTAGTCAATTAATTTCCCAATTGACATGGAACATCCATGTTTTATTCATGAGACTTCCACACTTTCCATGCTTGCCCATCAGACATATGAACTCATTTATGTTCATTCTTTCACAGGGAATTATCTTTTTCATCATTCACAATTTATTCAAGCAAATAAACACAATCAACTTTCAGTCATGACATGCATTCAACAATTTTCTGTTTCTAAGATGCATCAGTCAAAAAGGAAAGAGAAGAGTAAGAGTTTCCCCCTCTTATTCTTATTCCAATCCGAAGCACCACCATCACTGTGGTTCTATGCTCCTAGCCTCTTTCACTTCAATGTGAATGCTCGACTTTCCCTTTCTTGGCGATGACACTTAGTGTCTAAGGTCTGTCTAAGTTTTTCCTCCATCAGGGAATTCTTCCCCATTGTTGCCTATAGAACCTTTAGCTGCTAAGACTCGCCCACACATATCCAATAGCATCATTCTTATCATTCATGCTCATACTGAGCTTTCGAGGATAGTCACGTGTCCAAATGCATCCCTAGGATGCCTTCAAGGCTTCTTGCTTTCCTGCAAAAACCCAAGTTTCCAACAAAGAAACAACAGTGTATCAGCTTGGCTATCATAAGACTTGTTCATGAAATTTTCATTATATAAAAATGAATGAAAATCAAAAACTCATCTGTATTGGGCAGTTCCTTGCTACTCCACAGGTTTCCTTCTCTGCTTTACAAGCCTTGGATCACCTGTGGGGTGGATGTTTAATGCCCAACCAGTGTACCTTCACGCCAACTAGGTTTACCAAGCATTTTTGGTGCCCAACCAGTCCCTTACCTGGTTGGCCCTCTCCATTGCTTAGCCAGCACATTCGTCTGGGTCATCGACCAATGGAAGGAAACTACGCCACCGACCATTATAGGTCAAAGCTCTACTACGGAGCCATAGGCATATAAAAACCTTTCACTAATACCTCCACAACAACCAAGTAATTAATTCCAAACCAGTACACCAACTGAGTTTATTAGGCATACAAAACCCTTCATAACAACCTTCACAACACCCACAACATCCAAGTAAATAATGCCAAACCAGTGCACCGACTGGGTTTATTAGGCATGCAACAACCCTTCATAACAGCCTTCACAACACCCACAACATCCAAGTAAATAATGCCAAACCAGTACACCGACTGGGTTTATTAGGCATGCAACAACCCTTCATAACAACCTTCCATTATGCTCCTTCTGTGTGCATCCCCAAATTGCATCTGTTTTAGCTGACAACACAAGATGGATAAGAAAAATCATCAGTATTGCAGCTCTAAAATTGAAGCATAACTCATAACATCCGCTATCAAGTATTGAAACACCAGGAATGCATCCATTCCCTTAGGGTGTAGTCAATATTGAAAACCCTATCATAACCCAACACCAGAAAGGTGTGCACTCCCTTTTGGAAGTGAGACATGTAGGCCCTAATCATACTCAAGCAATCTAAAATAATAATGAAATAGTAAACATGCTCTACATATTAAATCTAATAACCAGATATGTATATCCTTAGTTAGGGTTATAGAATACTTATCCCTTTTTAGATGTATTCTCTCTTCATTGCGAAGAATGGGGGCTCCCTTCTCTGAGTCAACAGTCCTTCAGTTTTCCACCCCAACCCTTTCAAGTTCCATAACCCACACATGCCTTCTTGGCATAGCTTCACCATCTCACTCATATGGCTTTCCAACATGCAGTTCAGTGGAGATGTTATCCTTAAAATATGCAATGGTGTTTCACTCGAAACTCATTTCCAAAGCATGGGGTCCTTCCCATGAAGTTTGGCTTCTGCAGGCCATCACACATGGTCTTCCTGCAATGTGTCTTCCTGGCACACTTATCAAATAGCCAAACAATCAGCAACATTTAACAATAAACTTCAAATCTGATTGTTCCATAACCAATCAATGTCATTAATAATTAAATTCAATATGAATTTGCAATTCTATCTACTATAGAAATTGACTTGCTTAGTCATGAGGTTATCCTCATATTGCTTGTCCCTTGTAAGTGGCGCCCCTCTTCCTATCAGGGCTTTTACGCTTGCTATCATAACATGAACATCCACTTACAACACATCCTCCTGACACAGTTCTATGCAAGCCAACTGTGATTAGCAATTATAAGCAAATTCTCAAATTTGAAATCCACAAATCTGTTTTTCTACAAAAAATAGATTTGCAACCATGAGATTATTCTCATAAACTTAAATCAGACAAAATTTTAGGTCTATGTCATGCATAAGTTAAATTTCACAACCATGAGATTATTCTCATAAACTTAAATCAGACAAAATTTTAGGTCTATGTCATGCATAAGTTAAATTTCACAACCATGAGAACCTTCTCATGAGGTTTGGCTCTAGCATATGGTAGATTCCAATCTTTATCATGGACTTATCCACATTGCCATGCCCAAAACAATCTACCTGGAATCTGGAACTTCAATCGGCCAAACACTTTGTAAGTCTCTATGCATATAATATTTCATTGTTGCAACAGTCACTGAAGTGATCTCAGAATTATAGCACTCAATAAATCAAACACACTCAACTGTTAACATTTGAAATGAAATGAAATATATACATATATATATGCATCATTATCATAATACAATTGCAAGACACAGTCACATAATTTATGCAATTTGAATGAAGCTTTAGATACTCATTACTTCATAGCCATATCATTTTATGCAACTCTGTCCTTTCAACGGAGCACTCTTGGTATCCCATCAACATGTCTACCTTCTATATGCAATCATTCTCCTACATTCACAGTAGCTCATAAAATGGTCTCAAGATTAACAATAGTTCACCATTTCATCTATTATCTAAGTGCAATGAAACATACACCACAACCATGCATTCACATAATGCATCTCAACATGTGCACCCATACCTATGCATGCACATTACAATACTCACATAATCTTTTAATGTGCATCCACTCAATGCATAACCACGAGATTGTACAAAATATTTTTAATGCACATCCCCTCAATGCAACCTTGCATTAGTTTGTGAATACTATGCATTCAAACATATTATGGCCTAACCATGACTTCCCCACATTGCATGCACTACCATGATAGGACCATAAGTCTTCACTTGCTTTGGTCGTTTAACTCACAACCAACATGCGTTCCTCGCCCTTACTACCCAATACCTCACCATACCAAGGTAGTATGGCATTCATATAAATGCATTCAACCTTTCCTACATACCATTCTACGATTACAAAATATCGTTCAAGGGGGTTCTTACCCAATCTCCTTTTGTACTTGGGAAATCATAATTAAACCATTAACTGCATGGCTCCCATCAACATCTTTGATGTTACCTGGTCAGTTGGTCTCCTACAAAGGATCACACCATCCTTCCACCTACCTCATGATCATGGATTTGTTACCCTCAACCTTTCTTCATAAGGCTGTGGGTCACATGCAACTTCCTCATGTACATCTTTAGCCATGCTTTGGTTGTTTGTGGTCCTACAACCAATGCGAACCAACTAATTGTTAGCATCCACAATGATTATCTTAGTGGCCCATTGCATGTGTAAAGCCTCACTATTTTTCTAATATGCAATATCATATACATCCACAAACATTTTCACATGCATTGTGCAATGTTTATTAATAAGCCACCTAGTGCATATTCATTTCATCTATTTTAATCTCTTGCATCTTCAGGCATGCTTCTATGGCCTGATTCCTACAACCAATATCAAACAATATTAATTGTCATCAACCATAGACAATACCATTAATGGCTACTGCATGTGTAACTTTGCTACCTTTACCCATATGCAACATCATGCTCATGCATAAGCAATTCACATGCATTATGTAATGACTCTCTAATCATGCCCACTAATTCATATGCATTATTCTCTTGCATTTCCAGCATCCCTATGCCATAATTTTCAGTATATACAACTTAGGAAATATAAATATAATATCAAGAGAGGAGTTAAGGAATTCTCTCTTTCCAATTCCTCATCATGACATGGAGCTCCTCCTCCACATCTTAATGATCCTTTTCTTGGCTTCCCTACCAAGCACACAATGATTAGTTGTGATTTATCACAAAGTAGCAACTCAATACATATGCATATGTAAAACATTCCTATTTGCTATTTTCCAAGCATACACTTCTTATGCTGTAAACAGAAATAGTTTAAGGTGAGAAAATTCCCTCTTTCATTCTCGATAATGTATACCGATTTCACAACCCCTTTATGCGATTCATAGTGCACACTCCAATCATGCATAGAGAATGCCTTTCATACATTTAACGACTGTCTCCAGGGAATGACGGGGGTCAAGGGGGCTTGCCCCCCTTGTGGCTCGGCACCTGAAAATCTCACTAAAAAACTGCAGGAAATTCTCTGTTTCGGCAGACTTGGCAATTCTGCTCCAACCTGTTATGGACCAACTTGCTGATTTCTGTCGATCAGTGAACTCGCCCATCTCCTCCGACCCGTTTCGGAGCGACTCACCGATTCATGCTGATCGGTAAACTCTTCGATCTCCTCCAACCCGTTTCGGGCCAACTCGCCGAGTTCTTCCGCCGTTTCGGACCAACTCACCAAGTTTTGTCGCCCTTTCGGACCATCTTTCTGAGTTCTGCCGTTGTTTTGGACCATCTCGCCGAGTTCTGCCGCCGTTCGGACCATCTTGCCGAGTTCTGCCGAAATTTCCTCTTTGACGCCGAAAAATACTTAGAAAATTTTGAAATTTTTCTTCCTTTCCCCAGGCACTTCCGCAACTACTCAGCCAAATTCGTCGACAGTGTCAGCTCCACTCAGCGAGTTTCGCCGCTCCGTTTCGGCTCCACTTAACGAGTTTCGCCAATCCGTTTCAGCTCGACTCAGCAAGTTTTGCCAAAAAATTTCCATCTTTTTCACTGAACTTTGTTAACTTTCTGTCGATTGCTTCGGCCCAACTCGCTAACTTGAACCGACTGTTTCGACGGAACTCGAAATCTTGTGCCGAAACAGACTTAGCAGAAAGACTCAAAAACTCTTAGAAAAAAAAATTTGAAATTTTGAAATTTTCCCTAACGATCACTGCTAAGCAGGAAGCATACTTACCTCTACAACTGTGATAGGTAGCCCTTGAAGGCCCAAATGTTGCAACCATCACTCTGATACCATCTGTCACGTACCCTCCCATCTATCCAATGCAAGGAAGGGAACATGGCACTAAAATCTGGGCTTTTAGAACAACTTAGCCCAATTCATTTTGAATAAAAGGTATGGCATTACAATAAAATGCATATGAATACAGATGCAAATCAATTGAAAATGCATAGCGGAATAAAACATCATCCACCCACATTTCATACTCATCCAACATATCAAAATAGCCATCAATTAAAACATTACAAAGGTAAACACAATAGAATACTCATCTTGATGTAATGCTGTCCCAAGCAACTAGCTATGTCGCTACAACGTTCCACCCAACCATAGGTCTCTGCTCAGCCTATATTATTTTAGCACTCAGAGACCACCCCCGAGCTGGGCATGATATCTACAAGGAAAAGGGGACTCTCAAGCTCAACACAGCCCAAAGCAATGGATACCCAACTCATCCCCAGCATTCTCTTGCACACAAAACTCAGATATGGGCTTGGAAACACACTTTCAGCAATGGGACTTAGAAACTAGATGGGCATGAGTCTTCCCCAAAACGTGGGCACACCAAAAACGAATTGTGGGGAGAGGGGATCAATCCCAGGGAATAAAACCGATTTCTCCCACAAATGTATGGGCATTCAGTGGGCCAAAACGGCCTCTATAAACCCCCAAATCAATTTATTCTCTTCCCCACTGTTTACCAAAACAAAAACACCCTTCCCAGCTAGGAAAATGAAGGAAAACACAGGAAATTCATCGAGGAAAATGCCCAGGGAGCTCCAAACTCGTGAGAGAGCAAAACTGATGGGTGAATAATGGCTTGGAGAGCAATTCATGGCTCTTTTCTTGCCCAAGAAGCCAAACACAATTTTCCATGAAGGGTGGCTTTCCCATACCCGAATTTGGATAGCCATACCTCTCCATTCCCCAAGGCATTAATTACCTCAACCATCTCTTGGGAGAGTAAATGATTGAGTACAAAAGTCAGCATGGGTAGTTGAGGGTTGATGGGTTCTCTCATTGACACTTGGCTTGATTTGATTGGCTCAAGGGTTTGAATATTTCCCTCCCAATTCCTTGTAAACATCATGCCCCCATCTCTTGTTGCATTGCATAGCTAGTTGTGGGCATTTATATTAAAATGCATATTTACAATTCCCATGGTTCACTTGCACATGGGTAGCATAATATCCAATACATGCCTCTTCAAGGTCTAGCATTCACTAGCGCGGCCTTGGACTTGAGCTCCATGCTAGGAATCATACATAATATGCATACAATATTTACATTATAGCCCAAAATATTATAAGGGTCAAAATGGGGGACATGACAATAGAACATGAGAAAATAGTGAAAAGTGGAAATGCAAATGCAAAGACTTACACTTACATTTTTTAAAATTTCAATATTTACTAATATGTCAAAGTTATAATTGTCTTTGTTTTTTTGGTAAGGAAGGAAATTTTGTATTATATATATAATGAAGAAAAGTTGCATTTGAACAAAACGAGCCAAAGCTCTGTTGGAAGCATGCACTTCTGAACTATCTAGCCTCAATACATGAGAGATATCGTAAAAAACTCCATCCCAAAGCACCAACCCAAGATTACAAAAACTAAGGACCCCTATGTTGACTTCAAACTTACTTTCCCTGCATGCCTTCATAACATAAAAAAGCTAAAATGCATGAAATGAACCAGACACTAAGAGCTCGATTTTTCCAAGAACTAAAACGACTAACAGAGAAAATTAGCATAGATCTCTAATCCGCAACTAACTCAATAACATAGACCCCATACCCAGAAAACCTTCATAGCATAATATACGAAAGGTACAGAATGCGACCTTGCTGACCACCACCCACAAAAGAAGAAGGAACATTTGGGAAGCGAATGCCCAGAGTATTCATTATGGCATCCATTTTCAAGTGCATCTCCTTCATCTCGGCGTGATGAGCTTCCCACCATTGATTCGGGGTTTCATCGCCTTCAGACTTCTCTATTCGCTCCCACATCACATGCCCCATCAGGTTCTTCATTACCCAGAAGAGCGCCACCATCTGCTCGTAGAGACTCAAGCTTGCAGCGTTGTTTCCCGGGTCCATTACCCATTCTTGCATTTTCTGGCACTCCTCTTGAAGGTTATCCTTATCCAGCTCCCGCTATAACCTCTGTTCCACATCCTTTATTTCCTGTTGGATGACCGACGGTAAGCCCAGCTCAAACATGCGTGCCTCCCAAGTTGCTTTCTTCTACACCCGGGTAACCCTTCAACCCTCTTCTGCGGGTATTTATTTCCTTTTCAGCCTCATTCTTCATTGGTCCATAATGTTCTCACCATCCCCCACTCGTTGGCCTTCCATATCTCTAACCCTCTGGAAATCCTCTTCCCTTGTTAGCAGAACAACAATCACAGAATGCATGCAAAGTTGAACCTTGTTCTCACGTCTAATGTCATCACCTTTCCATCCAATATATAGGAAATTGCCATTTTGGGCCATGATTGTCCTAGTACAGGCCATTAAGATCCGCCCGGGTTTCGTAGTACTATCAAGATATGCCCCAAGCTAAGGGGCAGATCCGCCACCCTCGTTAATAATAACTACACCTTCAACTTGTTGCTTTGACATGACTTTGGTAAGGATGAAATTAATAGTAGTTAAGGCCACTCTACCCACTTCTGAAACCCCCCATCTGTCTCGCCTAATTTCCAAAGCGTCACGTGGTTGGAAGAGGGCCCGGTTGTTGTCCTTGCTCCTCCGCTTCATAATTTCGCGACATGTCCTGGGTCATGATCGCCATACATCTATCTTGGGCCATCTCGTCATCTAATGCTACCCATGCACTTGGATTAATGGATCAATGGGTATTAGTCCCGAATTTAGCCAGGATGTCAGCCAGCTTGTTGCCATATCTTCTGACATGGATAAATGTGATAGCCAACGTAGGACGCATAATCTCTGCCAACCTCTCCAATCGGCCTTCTAATCTCGAGGAAGAAGCCACTTTGGTGTTGGAATTCCCGTGATGGATCCTTGTTGACATGTTTAAGACGACCTGAGAGTCCCCTTCTATGATTAGAGGGGTCCAGCTGTGTTGAATGGTCATTTGTATGCCATGAATTAATCCTTCAAATTTCATTGCATTGTTGGTTTCGATGCCAATGAAGCCCGTTCTGAACCTTTGTAATTCCCCATTGTGGTTTCTGACAATACAGTCGAACCCCACTAGCCCAGGATTCCCCTTAGAGGCCCCGTCTAAATTGAGTTTGAAAAATCCCGCAGGCGGGGGGGACCAGAAATCTGGGCTAGTTTTTGTCGTAAGAGCCTTCGAGGGCCTACCGAAACACTGTAATGGCCCAGTGATCCCCCAAGCCTCTAGGATGAAAGATTCAGATGCATTAGCTTCCCAATCAAATCTTTCACACGTTTGCATTTTAACAGTTTCAATCATCTTATTCCTTATGGTGTTCCAGACCATGTCTTCAGTTCCCAACTTTCCTTGGAATGTTATGGAATTTCGCTCCCTCCATATATACCAGACCATAAAGCTTGGGAATATTTTCTAGAGACGATTGACAATGGGGTTTTGGAAGGGGTCATTTGACCAGGAGGAAAGGGTATGCTCCAATCGTTCTCTAATTCTATGGGATCTCCTGAAAGTTGTAGCACCGCGGTCCCATAAATTCACTGCGAAAGGACAAGAGTCCAGGAGGTGGTTCAATGTTTTTTCATCGTTAGTGCACATGCAGCATCGGTAAGGGCCTTACATTCCTCTTTTCTTGAGATTGTCTCCAGTAAGGATTTGTCTTCTGATCACTAACCAAATAAAGATAGATTTTTGGGCCACAGTTTGGCTTCTCGCAGATTCTTCCTTTTTTTATCTTATAATTGTCTTTGTTACTAATACGTCAAAGTTTATAATTGTCTTTGTTTGATGATAGTAGCACTAGGCTTATCATTCGATTGCATATCATTCATGTCCATCCAAATATAAGTCCACTTACTTCATATTTGTGTTAGTAGTTTAGGTGTTGTACAAACTTATTGAATGGATTACACTCATATAAATCCATTGAAACCCATTAGATGTGATCACATTCTCAAATAATGGAATCTCACAATCTGCACCCAACAAGTAGTTATCAGCCCCGTGTTCTTTATGATTGAGGGAAAAGAAAATAAACTTTGTTAATCTTAACCCCTCACAGTGTACATGCTAAGTCCACTTAAACGATCCCATGGAACAATCTATCCATGTGCAGTTATTTCTTGGATGAGTAGATATGAAGGAGTGAGTTCCACTTCCAGATTATCACTATTCTATAAATATTTATATGTTGCACTCTTAATGTTATAACCAATATTGCACGGGTATATGTTGCACTCTTAATGTTAAAACCAATATTGTCACGGAATTCAAGTTGTTAAGTTGTTTAAGCTTGATGGAGCCAATTCCTCTAGGCTAGCAAAATACATTACATCGTTTACATTGTCATTCAATTTTTCAAAAAAATATCTTCTAAATGTCATGTGGGAGGTTGCATTAGTGTCGAGCAGCCAAGTATATCTCCAAAATGCAAATGAAGTATCGAGGAGCCAAGTATATCTCCAAGATGCAAATGAAGTATTGAATGTGACTTCATTTATTCCAACATTACAATGAGCAACAATAAAGTGAGCATATTCAAGAACTTTACCAGTCTCATGACTTTTACCTTTGTCTTATTTCTTCTAGTTGTGCTTCTCTTTAATCATCTCCCATGGAGCCCAACAATGCTCTGCATCATGTTGATTCTTGCCACAACGACCACAACGAAGATTAGGTCTTTTGTTGTGATTATTTGTACACCCCTTGCCTCTAAAATTCTTTCTTCCACGTCCTCTCTTATTGTTTTCTCCTTTGGAAGAAGCATCCAAATGATTCTTCCATTTCTGGGAAAGGTACAAGGTCTCTCCAGTGGGTTGAACTGTCTTCTTTCCGAAGGCACTCTCTCTTTCCGCAATCTTCTTCACCAGAGTGTCAAAGGTGAAGTCTTTCAATTTACGATTGGCTTGAAGTGATTCAAGATAATGTGAATATGTGGGGTAGAGGAACTTGACGAAGGCAGCAAGAGGAAGGTCTACCTTCACATTAGTGGCATTGATGTCATGCATGATTGCTCTGATCTTAGATGCAGCAATCAGGGGATCATTGTCCTTCACCTCTAGATTGAAGAGCTTCAACATCCATTGGATTAGCTCTAATTCTGAATGTGAGTCGAACATATCTTTTAACTTTTTTAAGGCATCATAAGAGGTTTTACAAAGTGAGATCAATGCATATATGCCTTATTGTCTCTCCTCTTCCATAGTGCAAGCTCTTTCTGTGTTGTAGGTTGTTTTGGTGCAATGATTATAGGGTCATCCATTGTTTCAACAATTTCTCCTTTCACATATGCCATCCCACAAATCGTTGAATATAAACGTGCACTTGATCTTCCTCAACCATTCTCGGTATTCGTCCTTGTTTGTGAGCACTGGTTCGACAATGGAAGCCAAAGAATGCATCATTAATAAAACACTCTTCAATGAAAAATATAATTTCTACAACAAACACTGCAAATGATACAAGCTGTAGGTCCAAATCTTTGCATCAAACTGTGAGCCGCGAGGAGTGTCTCACATGCACAAAAAGAATTGCGAAGAAATTATTTTAGAAATCAATGAAAACACCCTACTACTGCCCTAGAGCGGAGACACACGAGCAGGATAACCACGGAACATCAATAGGGAATGGAGAGAAAGAAGTCAACCGCTAAATCAAAAGGTGAAGAAGGAGCACTCTAGCCACGAACAGCAGATAAAAACAAGAAGAGGGACCGCAGATCTTCCTTCTTCTGACGGATCTTCAAGCAATATTTTTAGGATGAGCCTAAACCAACAAGGGAAAGTCGAACCTCAAAGCATGAGTATGACATCACAAGGAGAGAGAGACACATTCTCAGAGACGATGAGGAAGAATAAATGGAAGGCGCACTTAGTTGCGAGTTACGGGATCTCTAGGGTTTAATTTTCTGTTACAATATACCTGGCGCGACTTATCTTCTCAAATACTCGCAGGTTACGACATCTCTGCAATTTAATTCTATACCTGGCGCGAATTATCTTCTCAAATCAACTTTTACCTTGCTGGTTGTTAATAGCACCTAAACATGGCTCGTACAAAGCAGACAGCTCATAAATCGACTGGATTTCACGGTGGTGCCTGGTGGCTGCTCTCAGGTCGCGGGAGTAATTTGGAGAATGATGAGGGCACGCAGAGAAAATAGACTTGGGTTTGGTCGTAGAATGGAGAGGAATGAGCATGCTGGAGGAGATTAGGGTTTCTGAGGGGAAACTAACGGTCGTACAGTGTGCAAACCAGAGAATAATGTCAGTCTAAAGAGGCAGAGGGCAGACTGCAAGTATTCATGGAATTATGACAAAAAGGGCCATGTTCTCATACCACTGTAAGCCTGAAGAAAAACCCCAGCAGTTAATGATGAAAGAGGTCTTTTGGACTTCTACATTTCAAAAACTGAAAAATATTTATATTATTTTCAAATTTACTATAATCCCAGGATTAAGTACCCACCAAAGATCATCTCTCACTAGATAACCAACCATCCACCCAATTACTTTTCCTTCTATTGGTATCTTTCGAAGTCACTAGATAATCAAGCATGCACCCATTTACTTTTCCTTCTATTGGTATCTTTCAAAGTTGGTGGTATCTTTCGAAGTTGGCATACGATTCCATTCTAGTTAATAGTTGGACTCGGGATGTAAGGTGGTGGAATGATTGGTTATGGTGCAGGGCGATTAAATGTTTCAGCTGGCTATTATTAGAGGGTAAATTATTGACCTGGGACAACCTGGTTAAAAGAGGGGTATTGGGATCAGGTATTTGTGCACTGTGTACAGCTGCTTCTCAAACTATTCACCATCTTTTCATTACTTTTTCCTTTACTCTGAGGGTTTGGCAAGAACTACAATCTATTATAAAGTTGGATACATTTTGGTGGGCAGATTCGTTTCAGGACTGCCTTTTCAGCTAGAGATCGCTCGGAAAATATTAGGCTGCTTTACCAGCCTTTGTAAGCTGGAACATTTGGACCTAGAGGAATCATGTTATTTTTTATGATAGACCCAGGCACATGACCAATATATCCTCTCAAGCTTTAGCACTTTACCAAAAGGATCGGGAGACTCGACGGGTTAGTTTTCGCTCTCCTCCTCTTTTTGATGGACTATTACCGGTTGGTTTCTTTGACGTGGAGTCACAATATGCTAGTGCAACTTCAGGTGCAGGGATAGTTCTATAATTGTCGCCTTCACACCACTACAACCTATGGATGGGTTGTGGTCATGGAATGAACACTAGAAGTGAACTTCTAGTCCTGGGACCACTCTTGTTCTTCGCGCTTGAGATCCGTATTGTAGGGTATTCTATGGTTATTCTGGAATGGATACAAGACAGAATCCAAATTCAAGCTACTCTTCTGGAATGGTGGATAAATAGAATTAAAGATTTAAAAATTCGTATCGATATGGTTCAGTTCACACATGTCTACTGGGTCTTCAACGTAGAAGCAGACATGCTATCAAAAAGAGCTCTTGCTAGTCCTGAGGGAAAACTCTATTTCGAGGAGTGGAAGGATGGGACAGTCACTACACAAGGCTCCTATCATTTTTACTAATAAGTTTATATGGGATGTCGTCATCTCCAAACACTATTTTTTTATGTTGTTATATATTAATCAGAAATAGAACCTAATGTATGAAAAGACATTTAGTATGTTAAAATGAACCGGTTTTTTTTGGTGATAATCGGGCCTAGGATTTATATGGGTAGAAATATGTAGGAAATATGTGATGGAAATACATGCAGAAGCATAAAATTTTGTATGTATACAGGTTTTTTTTGGTGGACTATGAAACTGCGCAAAATTACAATGTGTACTTTTATTCCGAAGGAATAGCAAGTATAGTATTTTTCAGTGGGGAAAAAAATATTTCAAAGATTGTTCATGTACAAGTCAATATGTTTTTGTATGTTAGGTTGAAAGACAATAAATCTGTTATAGGGAAGGGAGAGTTGATTCCTTCTACATGTTGGAAATATCTTTTTTACAATTCATGGAGCAAGATCCTCCTTTTTGGAATGAAACCTCCATAAACACAAGCCATCCATCACTAGAATTCATGAGATATGATAGGATCATAGACACTGTAATCCAGGAGATTTAATTTAACTTAGAAGCAATGATCCAAGATTACCAATGAGGCAAGGATGAAGACCGCCAAAAAATCTATGCTTACTCGTGATTCTCAATTTCTCTATCATGCCAAATCGGCTAACCTAAATTAAAGATCCTTATATTTCCATCTACTCTCTTTCCTATTAAAGTTTAAATGTGAGAGGTATCCCCTAGCTAATAATCAACATTAGTAAAAAGTGTCATCGCGATAACCTAACCACCATGTACGACCATCCTAAATTGGTTTGTCACAAATATTAAAATATTTTACTCGGTGACCCATGGGGTTTGCAGTTATACGCAAACATAAAATATAATGGATGGATGCAGTATAGGTTCACCAAAAGTACAAATATTTTAACTTAGGCATGGTACATTATAACTCCAACTCCATACCATGTTTAATTGTTTTATGTATTTGTATGCAACTCCTCTAACAAGTATCCTTCAAGCACAAATCTGTATATAAAAATTTTGGGATCATCGTTCGCCTCTAATCTTCTTCGATCACCATACCAATCATATTCTCCTCACCCTTGTCGTTCATTAGCAATGAGCTCTGCAACTAAGGACGTGACTGAGGGCACATCTAACATCCCTCCAATTTGACCCTAATTATTATTATTATTTTTGTAAAATAATTATAATTATGTAAATAGGCCATGGTGAGGAGCTCAAGGCCAAGGCCCCACCAGTGGACCTCGAGTTAATGTCATGATTATAAGTCTTAGTTAAGACTACAGAATTAAGAATAGTAAAAACAACTAAACGATAAACAACCAAACCCATCCAAAAGAAAAGATGAGATGGCAGACAAGCCATGAGATCGAGTTTTCTTATGACTAGGGTACATGAAGATGATAATATGTTTTCCCTAAAATGACTTAAATAATTAGGGCGCCATCCGAATAGAGTTTAGCCCTAAATAGAGGACCTAAAGTACTATATTTAAATGGTAAACTTTTGCGGCTTCGACCTCATTCCACGCATTTAACCTACCATCCTAAAGGGAAAAATCTAACGACTGTTATAAATGGATTGGGTGACTTGCGACAAATATCTAAATAATAAGTTATTATAATAAGGAATTGATCTTACTCCATATAAAAGATACCAAGTATTTTGAAAGGGTGAACGAGATGACTAAGTAAATATATATAGGAAGGGATAAAAGTAATAAAAAGAATAATAGAACCTTTTTATATATATGTATGTTATATGGATAAGTCTAAAGAAAATCATAATGACAAAATGATTCAGATACATATATGTAAATAGATAAGATTATAACATTGATTTCAATAGGAGTATATATTCTTTTAGAGGAAGGCTACCTTCTTAAATTTTTATATACATGATGATATGCACGGTAGGGACAAAAATACTTATATTTTAGAGGATGAAGATGATGGATGTTTATAATCAAAATAATAGCTTTCCGGTATGGTGACTGTATGTGTAACAACCGTAAAGGTGGGGAGTAAATATGGTAATCTTGTCTCCATAATGGAGCATTATTTCACATTTTTATACCGCCACTTGTGCCTTTTATGACGAGCCAAGTGTTACATATTGGAATTTTCGTTTGGGACGCCTGGTAGATTAAAAAAAATTACCACCAACTCAGTTTTCTTTTACTAAACTCATGCGTGGCAAGAGTTTATAGCTGGAGTTTCCTTTCACATCCATTTGTCCAAATGGAATCCCTAACTTAGGCCTATAATGGAGATCGTGGGCGCTAGTGGAGAGGTAATTGTTGGTTAGTCTTATTAAAGGAAGAGGCGTTTGGAGAGGCTGGGGACACGAATGCAGGGTCGGCATATTACCATACGATAGCATTAAGCGTGATGGCAATACTCTGCACACGGAGGCCGCTAGTTTTAGTTTGTTAGTTCTGGGGTGGGCGAAGAGGGGAGGATAGCCCATATTGTTTTTGTGAAGAAGAGTTGGGTTAGGATCGGGAAAATGGATAGCCTCTGCAAGATTTGGGTTGCTACATGCAATGGGTAGAATAGAGATAGTCAACAGAAGAATTCTGACTACGGGATCTTGTTATAAGGAAGAGGAAGGGAATGTAGGGGGAACGATTTTTGTAAAAGAGATGGAATGCCATGGAGAGAGGCATGCAAAGTATGCGATGAGCTGTGCATAAGAGAATAACTTCTTTTAAAGTTTTTGGAGAGTTCGAGATCTGGGGACCGAAAATAAAAGGGAGATCTTTATTGTTGAAAAGCACAGGAGATCCAGCGAGTGATCAATATGAATGGATATCTGTCGACCTTGGTGTTGGATGAATGGCTAGTACTTCTGCATTGGATGCTTGTCGAGTATTACGCATGATATCTAAATTGCGCGTGAGCCAGGTCTGCCTCTAAATGAACTCAACCCACCTCTTATGGAATCTGCACAGGTATATAAGTTCTGAGCATCTTAAATTGGGGCGAACCGTTTAGTGTTAGTCTCTAAACTTTCATTGCGTGCCTTGTACATTTTGGTAGAAAATAGAAAATGCATAATCCGTGAAATCCTTCCATGTGTATAGTTTACTATGTAGGACTGAAATCACAGGGAATTTGTTTGGATTTTGAAGGTTGATTTGAAACCGTAGAGATTTATTTAATTATATATTTATTTTATGAATAAATCATTTTATATAATCTGCGTGGTTGAATGGCTATTGGATGCAATCCTCACTCCTCAAAAAGGTAGAGTCATTTCTGTTGCCTAAACGTTTTTATTTAAACCTCTCAGTAAGAATGCAGTCAGAGACAGAATATTGATCGGGTGTTTATATCACCCATTGGACCTGCGTGTTGGCTTATTGGGTCATAAGCTGATTGATAGAAACTTTATTCTTTTTGGTTGAAGCGTCTTAATTTCTAGATCTTTGACATCTGAGGGATAAGCCCAAGATTTTATAGTTTATGCTTGTGTGTAACCTTGCGATCCAAAAGGTGTCGTTGTTGTATGCTGGTGCTTGGTGCATCTTAGTACCGCCGATCAGATGAATGTAAATATATTACTATGTGTAGATAGTTTAACCTATGAGATTCAGTTGGAATCACCATTATGATTGTGCTTAGCGCATGATCATTTGATCTTAGTACCGTTGAGAAACCCTGAAGTCTTTTTCCATCAGCATACCTTGTTTTATTTGTTGAGTCGAGATCTCAACACCCGACCCTGTTCATCACATGAAATTTTGTGCAGATCTCTACAGTAGTTAAGGCGTTTGGATTGTGATATTTGATCTTACTTTCATACCGCCATCGTTACGCTGATAGGATTCTTGGTATATGCAATTACACTGCCCAGAGTGGGTTCATTACTGACTGCACAAGTCCCTATGTATTTTTTTTTCGGTTTGATAAGGAATGTATTGCATGCTGATGGTTCTAATTTTCTCCTTGCATTCCTGCAGTTTTATGTTTCACATTTTATATGAAGTACCTCTTGATGCTGCGCAGATGCTAAGGGAATTAAACCATGTGTCTTAGGGTTTCACCTATTTTTAGTTTATGCATGTTTTGGTGGGCTGGGAAGAGCTTGAGAAGGCTTCCCTAAGCCTGTTGTTTGATTTCATCGAACATAATTTTGTTGAATATTTTTATATGCTGCATAATTACAGGCTTTTCTTTATGTAAATGCTTATTTTGTTTGCATGCTAGTGTCGGGTTTATATTCCCGGTTTTGTCCAAAGTTTATAAGTAATTAAAAAGAATATCGGATGCCTCCCCGACCTAGTTTGATCACTGCAAGGAAAACGCCTGATGCATTTCTGTTCGATCACTAGAAAAATGCGAGTAAACTCATTTAATTATAATACAGAGTCAAGCTTGGATCTAAACTTTGATGGATTCTTTCTATTGAGCAAGTTATAGACCGGATCGATCATTCCCTTTTATGATCGTATCACTGTAGCTCAGTTATATATTTGCTATCGATGGATACATATATATATATGGCGTACTAAGCTCGACATAAATCCTAACTGGATCATTATCTTAAACGTTTTATGGTTGGATTTTAACAGCTGCAATCTACTATTTATTGCCCTGCTCATAAGATATTAGACATATATAAATATAGGTATGCGCTGGCGTTGCATTTCAACCATTCTTGATAATAATTCGTTGGTGACCATTAAATACTTATGTAGGTACCTATTCGATTATTATACTACTGCAAGATAGAAAAATTTATATAAATTCGTGTAAAAAACCATCTCTATGCTGGTAGATAGACATGACAGTATAGTGTGTTTTTTAATAAAACATGATTAATTGATTCCCAAGTAATTCCTCTCTAGGGAGAGTATTGAATCATCATTAACACTTTACTTATGAAACGGTTATTAATGTGTTCGAGAGCTAGTTAATTATCATCTAGTTTTGCGGGAGAACTTCAAAATCATTGTAGGAGTTGCACTTCATAAAATCTCTATAAGAGTCTCTTAGTAAAGAGTTTGATTAAAATATATCGTTCATAAAGATGTTTCCCTCGTTGTTACACTACCCTTGTGTACACATTGAAGAGAAAGGGTATAGCCCTTAGACTATGAGAATGAAGAATCCAATACTTGAACTAAGGTTATTAAAAGTTGACTTGTTATATGTATGTTATATTCCGAGATAGAACTCTAAGATGTCTTGAAGATACTCTTGGTGAGAGAGGTTAATGCAACTTCCTTGTTGTTGTTTGTAAACCATGAGTTTGGTTGTAGCAACTAAGTTGTTCTTGTAATCCTACTACTTTTCTCTAATAACAAATGATGCACACACCTTTGTGGACTAGCCCGTGTATGGGTTAACCACGTTATCCTTGGTCTCTTATGTTTTCTTTTGGTGTTCCTCAATGTGTCTATGCGTATGAGTACTTAAATTCCTTCTTAAATGTTTATGATAATGCAAATATGTTCACTTTATGATTATGTTAATATTGCTATCACTTATGATGTTCTCCTGGTTCGATCAACTGATAAAAGATGTACATGTGCATTTCATCTATTCTATCTATGTTGACTTTCTTTACGCAAGGGAATGTTTTAGCAATTGATAACTCCTAATGTACCTTCATTGTACGTCATTAGTTGCTTTATGGGATTGAAAATGGCGAATATTCTACAGTTACAGCTAAATATGGAAGACGGTTCAGTGAAAGTATAATCGTAGTCATGATATCCAGCTAAAAAGTCGCATGATGTCAAGGAAATGTTTGGTTATACGTTGTCAAGGAAATAATTAAATTCTAAGATGTTGCTCTGTTATTTTGTAATGTTTAAAAGGGGAAAAAGGGGTTGCACAAATAGGTAAAGATACATCATCCAATATAGAGTTACGTCATTACACGTCATTACGACATGTATGGATTGACGATCGCAATTCTAGTACTACGATATTTTCTATGTTGTAATTATTTAGGCAATTAAATAATTACGAGTTGTTTAAATGTCGTTTTCATTTTTAATAGTAATTTAAAATGCCAAAACTTATACTTCCGCGTAGTAGTTATGAGTAAATAGACATTTTTTAAGGATTTTAAATTTTTATGAAATTCGGGTATGTGACAGCACAATATGTTAACCCTACAAAAACCTGACATCACTACATACCACTGCCACTGCCACTGCCACCACCCTAGTCAAATCAACGATCTAAAAATTAGAAATCCAATTAATAAACATAAAAATAATTATTAAATAAATCATAAAAATATAAAAATCTATAAACCAAAGATCTGATAATTATATGAATAGTTTAATAACTTTGTAGTGAAAATTATATATTCCCACATAGGAATAGTTATTCTTTGACATTCATTGATAACAACATGCATATCATTGTTGTTAATAAATATTTTTTAATGTTCAAAAATCTCTATGATAATAAAAACTGAAATGAAAATCAATGAAGTCCTTTTGCAAGTTAGTAATTGAAACAATAAAATTAGCATTGTGGAATTACCCATTAGTGTTCCATTTCACTTCCAAGTCCACTCAAATATATTCCAATTTGGAATGGCACTTGTTTCAATAAATGTCATAATTTTTGCACATAGTAAGCAAAGATTGATGCAATGAAACTTGTTCAAAAAGGTAATGGAAAAGTAGGTAATGGTGAAGATTTATGAAAATGCATTAAGGTGAGGTGATATATTATGGTGATAAATCATGTGAAGTGAATAAATAAAGTATTGAGTTGAAAATGAATATTGTATTTTGTTTTTATGTTGAGAGGCATTTTCTACAATTAAGTATGAGGGAGAATTGTAATTTTGTGCTCAACGTAGAGTTGACATATGCACTTAAATAAAATATATATATATATATATCTTTGTTTTGAACTTAATTTAAGGTTGATATATATATGATGATGATGATGATTAACGTCCACTGAGATCAACTTTGGTCTATCAGGCCTTAAGAAGGTTATTACTTGGTTTGCTTTAAACTTTTGTTCCTATGCTCAAAAAGCTTGGTAAGAAGATTTCCAAGCTCACTATAGTTTTGGCAAGTTAGGAGGTTAGCAAGGTTTGTATTGTAGCAAATACTATGAAACTCATATCTAATGTGGGTGTAAGCAGAGCACTCTAAGAGAAAGTGATTTTCATCCTCAACGCTCATAGACTCACAAAGATGGCAAACCCTTTCTTCCCATGGATTTTTGGGAATAGACCAACACCCTATTTTGCTATGAAGCTCATGGGAGTTCGTTCTAATCTTGGTTATATTAAATTTCTTCTTTGAACTAGTTACTATCAAGAGATATTTCTGATCTTCCAAATTAGGGTTAATGACCTCCTTATAGTATCTTAGTTTTCTCTTAAGCGCTAAATTTTTCTCACGCCACAATTTCTCTTTAAACTTAAAGGTAATAATATTTTTGACGTTATCAATATTCTGTAAAGTGTCATTTTCATCAATGCCCCAATGGTCTAACCAAGCCATCATATCTTTACAACAACTTCGCTTGAGGCGTAGTTGATTTTGACTTGAATTTAAAGCAATTTTACAAAGTCTCTCATTTCCCATGTTATTTATCGTGTGCTTGTACATCAAGTACATAGTCATAGCCATGCTCTCGATGGGGGAAAGACCCACTTCTATGAGGAGAATAGGATAAGGTGTATTGTTTTTAATTTTGAGGTTATAAGTTATAAATTGCTTATGGATTTGCTCAATATTTCTCCAAGATTCTCTAGAAATGCTACACCCCCATACTTCACAACCGTATAAGATAACAGGGATGACAAAAGTTTCAAAGAGGAACTGTTTTTATCCCACATGACCAGGTTGGTTGATTTACAATTATTTTCAAAACCAAAATAAGCTTTCCATCCTCCATTAACCATTTTCTCAATGTTATGGTTCCAATTGAGCTTGTGATGAATATCAATTCCAATATATTTGTAAGAAGTCACTTCCTCCAGTTTACTGTTATCATAAATAAAATTTGCGTAGGTGTATTTCTTAGATTTTATAATCATAACTTTTGTCTTGTCAGTGTTAACAGACATACCCATGTTAGAGCATAATTTTTTTAGAATTCTTAATTGTTTATCAAGATCAAAGGGACACCTTGCCATAAGAACAATATCATCAGCATAAAGAAGGAGGAAGATAACTATCCTAGCTAAGATCGTGTCGGCACAACCTACTTCTTCTAAACATCTCTCTAGTTTATCGATGTAAATGCCAAAAGGGGTAGGGAAAAGGGGGAAACCTTGCTTAAGTCCAATATTACAGTTTATATCTGTTGACCAGCCCTCATTATTCTTAAATTTGGCAATGAACTTTTTCTATAACCTTATCGTGGCAGCTCTCAACTCAAAAGGAACATTAAGCTCCTCTAGCCTATTCCACAGGTTATTTCTAGGCACTGTATCAAAAACTTTCCTAAAGTCCACAAAGTAACAAAAAATGTCAGACTTATTATTACGACATTCCTCTACAATGATCCTAAGCATAACGAGGTGGTATGTGGTTGAATGATTCCTTCTAAAACCTGCTTGGTCTTAGCCCGCTTACCTTCCATTTATGGCCATTCGTGATCTTCTTTTCTAAGATAATACTGTATAACTTGGATAGGAGAGAGCTAATCATAATGGTCCGATAATTAGAGGGATTATTTTTATCGCCACTTTTGAAATAGGAATAATGAGGCTCTGATTCCAAGGTGTAGGGAACCCTTGCTTGACCGCTAGATTAAAGAGTTTGTGGATGTGCGGGATGAGGACAGGCCCCCCAATTTTTAAGATTTATGCTTGGTAGCCTTCAATGTCTTTGGCTTTTCCATTTGCTAAGCATTTAACCCCGAAATTTATGTCTTCTAACGAGAAAACTTCTTTTGTTGTAAGAAGGGTTTGAATGTTATCTCTGATATCCGGGGATTCATAAAGCTTTTTAAGATAGGAATTTCAATCTTTTAAAGCAATCTTACTATCTTATTTTATTTTGCGAGTTAGAATTTGCCTCCAGAATTTCTTAGGAGCCACCTTAGAGAAGTGTAATAGATTTTCCTGTCATTTACTAAGATAGTGCCTTTTTTTCTTTTAATTAGGGTTTTGTAGTGATTTATCTTGTGCATTTTTATCGATTCTACAATAGCTTGCTTAATTTATTTTCTCACATTCTTACACTCTTGATCATACCAAGGGTTGGTTCTACTATCTCTCTTTTTAACCGATACTTCAATAGAGAACTTGCTAATGGACGACGAGAGGGCTGTAGTAAAATTATGGTAGAGATTTTCTATATTCTTCATACTAGATAAAGGAAACAAATCATTTCTTTTTACCCTTGACTTAAAAGGTGAAGTTAGGGGTGGGCAGGAACTGACCCGTGCCTATATTTATTTCCATCAATACCCGATAAATCATGGAGAAAAAGCTCGGTTTTATTTCTATCGAAGATTAGGTGCTTTTGGAAATGATAGTTTTCCTCTTTGGGATCGCTATGCATGGCAATATTGAGAGTTATACTTAAATGCCTATGATCAGATTCAGGCTCATGGTCGTTTAAGATGTCGAAATCTATTAACTTGTTGCATAAAGGGATATCAGAAATAACATAATCTACCACACTACTGCCAAGCCCATGAATACAAGTCATCCGGCTAGAATTTGGCCATTTTGTTAGTCCGTTGCAAATGATAAGATCTTGAGTACTACAAAAATTGATCAGCTCAAAATCGAATAAATTTTCACCTAGATTTTCAGAACTTCTTTTGTACCTATTAGCTAGCTCAAGGTCTTTGTCTAACCAAAGAGGATTAGGATTGGAATAATTGGTTAAAAGAATAGCTTGGTTACTCGAAGTTCATGCATTGAAGTCACCCATCAAAAGGATATCGTCTTCCTTCCTTAGACTAGAAATATCATGTTCTAAACCATTATAAGGACAATTTTTATCTAAATTGTTTTTTTTATAATAGTTGGAATTAATAGGGGCAAAATAACAAATGTCTATGTAGGTTTTTTCGTCATTAATGTATGTAATCTCTATCCAAATAAATTGGTTGTAAGGGTCTTTCTTATAAATCCTAACATGAGGGGACATGTTCTTCCTAATGTAACAGGCTACACTCCCAATGCCTCTACGACATGAACGTTTATTCCATATCGATCAATATATTCCATATATATATTCCAATTAAAAACTAAAAAATACGGGATATGTCCAAGTATGAAGCTCTCGCTATTTTCAACTAGATGTTATATATTATCTAATTTAATAATCGATATTGCTTTCAACGAGTGCAAGTTTCGTTATGTCCAAATAATTACTTCATATGGATATTATGGAATATGTTGATCTTTACATCTTTGCAATTTACATGTTTTTTAATAATCATGGTGGCATTCATTTGGTATGATTTCATCTAATATAGTTTTATCACCAGCATAGATCCATCTCAACTCATGATCTATCATGGGTGTTGCGCGGTACCAGTACCTTCTCACGTTCAGATGTATGCCCAAGGAGAGGGGTCGCATTTTTCTTTAGGGCCATGATGGGCATATTATCAGCACTTTCTGATAGGTGGTTATGGACAGACCTTTTGATCCTTCGTTTAGTAGTACTATCGATTAGTGGCATTGTTGACTACCTCATTCTGGGGCTTGTAGCCCTAAGGTTGGTGTTTAGGGCTCCTAGGGGCAGATCATTGGGTCACATGACCCCCTACTTTTTTTCCACACAGGTGACAGTGTTTCAACTCTAAGGCACTTTCCTCCTCTTCTAATCACCCTATGCACCCATCCTCGCCCCTTTCCAGTAGAGAACCCTCTCTCCTTGGTGCCTTCTCAGTGATGACGTCACCCTTGGTCACCAAGCCGACAGGCTTGTAGAGGGGGGATGTTGATGGTTTGTTTAGAATTGTTGGGGTTATATGGGGCCTGACGATCCCCCCTGCTCACTCCACCTTTCAGAGTGAATCCTTTTGTTCATTTTTACCTATTTTTAGCAGTTTTTGTTCACCTAGGAGGAAAATACCCCAGGTAGCCATATTTTAGACTATTTTATATTATTTCATGTTATATTTTTACATTGACATTATATTTGGCATGTTGGCCTGGTTGTTTTGTAAAAGTGAGTTGAGAAGACTATAAATAGGCCTCCTCACTTCATTTGTAAATGAGAACTCAAGGGATAAATTACATTATGTTGCTCTTTTACCCAAAATAGTCTTTTGGAAAGTGATGCGCACCTCTTGGAGCTTTCTCTTCTTTGCCTTGTGCATGAAATTTGGATGCTTTCTAGGGTTTGCTCATGCATGGTGGATGCTAGGAATTGTTGGAACAACACAAAGCTCAAGTAAGTGTTGTTTTAACCTTGCTTGGTGAAGGTAGGTGAGTTTCTTGTTTTTTAATCATTGAATGGTGGCCATAGAGCTGCATTTTTTTCTAATTTAGGCATTCTTGTCTTCCTTTTATCTTCTTCGCATGGTGGAAAATTCTCCCTAGAGGAGGTTTTCCCTGTTTGGCGTTGGATCTCTATTTTTTCCCTAGGTTAGGCTCCTACCACGAACCCTAGAGGTTGTTGTAGGAAGCCCTAGTTTAGGAGGCAAAGAGAAGATTACTCCAAGAGGGAGGTTGGCCACCTCTCCTCTAGTCCTAGGGTTTAGGGTTTAGGGTTACATCCATGAAAACCCTTGTTTTATCAAACTTTGTCATATTTGCTTGCATTTTCATGTGTAATTTTGCATTTTCATGGTAGAATTAGGGTTAGAATTAGGTCTGCAACTTTATGTCTGAAACACTAAAAAAATCAAAAAATGTTTTTTTTCAAATTTTTGGCCTCACTAAAATTTCGACCCTCCCTCCTACAAATTCAGCTTTCCATTTTAGGCCCTAAAAACCCTAGGGCAAAATTGTGGCAGCCCTAAAAATATTTTTTAAAAATCCCAAAATCTACCCTAATCCTAAAAATATAAACCATAAGATGTTATAAACCCTAATATTACCCTTATTTCTCCCTAACAGCCCTAATTCTCCTTATTTACACCCACGGCCTGCTCCTTTTTCCACCTTACAGCCTTAGGGCTTCTTCTTTTCCTCCTCGACCTCCCTTGTTCTTCCCTCATCAACCCTCGACCCTTTCATTTTTACCCTTGTCTTACTCCCTTCCTCTTGCAGCTGCTATCCCTTTTTCTACCCTTTACACCCTCCTCCTACTTCCATTTCAAGATCTGCTATAGCAACAGATTGTCCATCCTGCTGCGGCCCCAAACCTATCATACAAACACACAGAAAAAGAGTGAGAAAGATTAGTGGTTGGATTAACAATACTTATAACGGAAAACACCTCATGATTGTGGAATGAAGGACTGATATAGCAAGGTATATTACTGTTATTTTGAAGTCGGATTGCATGTACAGGAATTAAATATCAGTCGTGTTCTATAAAGTTGAAGTGCTCAAAATTTGTTACAGGATTGTCTTAATTAGCACTGAATTGATCCATTGTTTAGCACTATGGGTGGATGAAAGTTTGCCTACAATATTGGTTGATTATTATTGTGTGAGAGCATCATAATTGTTGATAACCATTGGACAAATTTGTATATTGTTTACTACTGAGCATTGCTTGACATATCATTACTATTGGAGATTATTGGTTACTGTTGGAATTATAATGCTTATTTATTTTGCTTCCTTAATGGATGAATTATTACCTAATTGTTTAGATAATTATTGGACTAAGATTATTGTTGAACTCACTGTTGAAATTCCATTTTAATTACTACAATTGCAGCAGTACACTTGCTTTTCTTCTAAATGAGTAATCATATGTCTATGATGATTGTTGTATGAGTAATACTATGCTATCAACAGTGATATACTTGCTTTGGTTTAATAACACATACAACATCTACATTTCTACAATAAGTCTCTCTCTCTCCATTCTACACTTGACTCCAAGAAGACACTGGTCACTAATAGCATTGCATAGAAAGATTTGGATTTGGTGGTCTAGGTGTTTTCAAGTGTATCAAAAAGGGCTCTCCCCTTGGAGATCAAGACACTCCGAAGTAGTTGGAAGTGTGGCTAATGTGACATTGGGTCACACTCTCCTTACATTGTCTATTGGACACTAGCCCTGCTAGTTTGTTCGGTAAAAATGGGCTTATAGGGATCAAATACCTCGAGGTGCAAACTTTTCCTCAAGTTTTTGCACTCTAAAAAGCGTTTGCACCTCTCGGGATTTGATTTCTATCTGCACATGATAGATTCGAAGTTAAGATGGATCTATGCTAGTGTAAATATCTATTCTTCAGTTATAAATTTGGGAATTCATGAGGAAGAAATGAGTATCGCATCCATGCTTTCCTTTGATGATTGTTATAGGTATATGCTAAAATTCTAAGGACTTGGAAGCATCTCAAGGAAATTATAGGGATTTTAGCATGTTGTTGTCCAAGATAGGGAGTAAAGGCAAGTTTGCACTGGATATGATGGTATTGTAGGTGCAACTAAAGAAGGAAGACAAGTCCTCCTTGATGGGAAAAAGGTTCACCAAGGATGTTGTTATTTCAAGGGGGAGGGAAATGTAAATGCCCAATTTTGACCTTTGAAATATAATATGTTATACGATGTTTTATTTGAATAAAGAGGTTTAAGTGACAGGGTCAAGCCATGCAAGTTGAGTTGTAATGGCCCTATGTTGTAAAAATGTGAAATGTATTAAATTTTCCTATTGTGAATAAATATTCCTAGTGCAAAAGCCAAGGCCGAGGCGTAACTAGTGAGTACTTATAAGTTGAGCTAAGATTATGGTGTGGTTGTTATGTTTTATGTGGTGTGCTTATGGTTATGTAAAATCATCTATAAAGAAAATACATAATAATTTAATATCCATAATGTTTCTTGAGGAATCCACATGGGGACCATGATACAACAAGAGGGAAAGTGGAAACGGAGTCCATGGGTGATTGACCATTACACTTGTCCCTTGGGGACTACTACCCTTTTTCCCATCCCATATCTTTTTTATATTGGCAAAACGATGAAGCAATGGGTTACTGAAGAAAATTTCATATGGAGAGCATCTATGGTTGATGGAGGCATCCAATTATGTTATAAAACAAAAAAGGAAAGTGTGCGACATGAGGTGGAACATAAGAACAATAAAAAATTAATGTAGTGCACAACTCATCCATAGATATGGAAAAAGCACCACAAGAATTAAGAAAAAGAGTATACAAAATATTAAGTGTAATGAGTGTGCGCGACAAAGAAAGCATGATAAAGGAAAAGGAAAGGTTGTGGTGAAGAATAAAATGAAAAAAATGGATATGAGCTAGAATGGACATGAAGTGTACCGGAAGGAAGATAAAGTGTTAAAAAATGAGTCAGAGAGCCAACAAAATGACTAAATCGGAATGTTTCCATGCCATTCGAGTTAGCTAGTGCCAAGAGATATTGGTTTAGATTTGTAAAGATTCAATCAAGATCCAAAGCGACAAGTGGAGGCTCATTTATGTTTATGTATGTCTCCACCATTTTCTGAGTAAAGAGGATGAGTAGTGCTATTACTCTATGACTTTGTCATATAATTTTGATGTATTGTCTAGGTGATGGTTATCCATCTGAGCCATAGTGCATCGTTCTTTTAATTTTTGTGTTGTATATCATTGTGCTTAGTATCATGTAAAGTTAAGTAAGAGTGTGATTCAAAGTGCATATCATAAGTATAACGAGTGTGCATGACAAAAAAGCATGATAAAGGGAAGGGAAATCAAAGGTTACAATAGAAAATAAAACAAGAAAATGGATTTGAAAAGCTCTGTAGGAAGTTTAAGAGATAGATTGGACATGAAGAGTTTGAGGAATGAGATAAAGAGTTTATATAAGAGGCTAGATAGTCAACTAGTAAAATGAATAAATTACAATGTTTCCATTCCATTCAGGTTAGCTAGTGCCAAAAGATATTGTTTTAGTTTTGTAAAGAGTTGATTAAGAGTCAAAGTGGCATGTGCAGGCTTGTTTCTATTTATATATGTGTATACCATTTTCTAAGTAAAGAGAATGAGTAGACCTATTACCCTATGACTTTGTAATCTAGTTTTGGTGTTGTGTGGGTGATTGCTATCCATCTAGATCATAGCACATCGTTATTTTAATTATGTGTTCCGGGCTGATGTGCTTGATTTATGAAGGGAAGAGAAGATTAGTTGACTTGGGTCATTTGTACATTGACTATGCCATTTGGCAACAAAGCGGTTTTGATAGTCTTTGGGAGAAAATTGAGCAAGAGGAAGGCTCAAATACAATGACTAAAATTTTTGAAATGAAAACTAAGCAAAATGGGCAAGAGGGGGGAAAAGGACAACTATGAATAAAGTATTACAAGCATTAAGGAGAAGAATCGGGCACAAACAAGAGAAAGAGAAGGCATATAACTGAAGCAAAACCAAAAGAAGAAGAAGAATAAGAAGAGAGTGAAGTCAAGTATCGCGATGTGGCAATGAAATTGATGAGATTTCTAAAGAATAAGAAGGGAGATTTCTAAAGAATAAGAAGGGAGTGAAGGTAGAGGTTTCATATCATAATGAAAATCTTTTGTAGTATCCACGGTGGCCATTTAAGTTTGTAGATATTTCATCATCAGGATAAAGAGTCAAAAGTAAGAGTTGAAGATTTGATTAATTAATATTAAAGATGTGGATTGAAACGACAATTCATAGAGGTTATTTCATATGTTGGCTATTCTAATTACTATTATGAACTCCAAAAATCCTTAAGAATCTTCATTTATATTCAATCTAGGGTTATAACAATAGTTATATTAATAACAAATTAAAATTTTGAAACTTGTTTAATAACATACTAATCATGAATTAGCATTATTTTTCAATTTATTCCTAGGTTAATTAATGGCTTCTTAATTCATTAATCACAAAATAATAAATAAATTGACAGATTGTTAAGGTCTCATTTTTCTTTCTTTTTTATGCTTGTTAAGAATTCTTTTTTAACAAGAACAAGTATTTGTATTGATTATATAAAAGGGGGAGAGTGCTGCAATCGAACCGTGCAGCGTTTCAAATACAAAATTTGTAGAAGAGGAGACATGTTATGCTTGATTGTTCCTGGATTCTCGTACTTCCTACCTCATCACTGTCTAATTGTTTCTTTGTCAAAACATTCTTGCTATTTCTAAATACAAAAGAGGTATACAATTTCCAAAAGATGCCTAAAACTAGCACTGTTTTACAAAACATCAAAAAATACTGAAATTAAAACTGATAATGCCTAAAGAACTAATATGCTTCTTCTTACTAACAAATCCTAAAAAACTAATATGCCGCTTGGAGATCCTTTCTTAACAAAGGCTATAAAAAAACTTGAAGCTATCTTGAATGTATGTCTTTCTTTTTGGAAGCTGAGGGGAATTGGAATTCTAATGGTACCCTCTACAAATAATCCCCCTTCTTTCATAGCCAAGGTCGAAGGTGCAAGCTAAAAGATCGGTCTAGACTTCTAAGAATAACAAAAAACTCTTTTTGTTAGGTTATGGTGTCAAAACTACAACTAAATGGTTTACCCCTGGGTATTATTCTCAAAACGAGGGGAAGTGCCCAAAGGGTTTCCCATGATGTGCATTTTTTTCTAAAAAAGATGGCTAAAATATCCATAACTAAGTGAAATTGTCTCCTTAACTCAAAAAATGCTTATCCATAACCGAATTAAAATTATTTATGTTCTTTTTTTAATAACTTCTATTATTTACAAGACTAACCTCATGATTGTGGATTTCTGGTGAGGATGTCTATAAACTTGTGGATTTCTATAGAGGATGTCTATGTCTATCAAGATTGTAAAAATCAAGCAATCACCACTTCCATTTTTTAAATACCTACCATTTTCTACAAGCCTAGTATTTTTATATCTTCCATTATTTAGAAGTGTTTTGGTTTCGGATTCCTAATGAGGATGTCTATGTCTAGTAAGAATGTAATATCAAGCACCGGGGCTGGCAAGTGCGGGTGGAGTGTTCTTCAACTCTGAGGGAAACAAGTTGAAAGAATATGCCTGGGGAATTGGAAGGAGGACTAATAATAGCGCAGAATGGATAGCTTTAATCAAAGGATTGGAGCTAGCAAGGAATGATGGCATTGAGGACTTGGTGGTCTTCGGTGACTCGATGATAGTCGTAAGGGAAGCAAGAAATTTGACGAAGAACCGTAAGAACCCTGTCACTAAGATTCACCACCTCCTAAAGTGCGTAGTCAATGAATATAAAGATATCAGCTTCCTTCATTTGATGGGATCTAATAATCAGCAAATGGATGCAATGGAAAACATAGGAGTTGGTCTCGACTGTGGAGTCTTAGTTTGCAATCAAAAGGTTTATGGGAAGATTTGGGTTCCTTAATTTTTCCCACCTTGCTTATGATGGTGAGACATCAACTGTTTTATTGCCTTAAGAGGAGGCTCGCCTCCTTGGATTGGAGTGTTCATAGATCCACAATACTCCATCCTACAACTATGAGTTCTACCCACAGCAAAGATATGGACAATATCAAGTTCGTTTCAATAGTTGCGAACCTCCTTCGCATCACTTCATTGGAATGGGAACAGCTCGGATGAAGGAGCCACATGGATAACATGCAGCATTTCAATGCCGTGGGATTTCAAGGAGGAACCAATTTAAATGAAAGGAGTGGGTGTCTCGTCCTCTATCGTGCGAACCTGGTCCGGAGGCAAACGCGAGGAAGCAGAGCTGAGGTTTTATGTGCAGAGATGGGTGAATCTGTGTCCCCTTCCTTCATTTCGGGTCTTTTCTCGACTTAATGTTTGGGTTGCAGGAAGCCGTTAACAAACTTTGGGAGATTTACAAGCGCGGATGACCTGAAGACGCCCCCTGCGAAGGAAGATTACCAGGCTATGGCTCAAGAAGGTTCGGATCATGTTCAGCATGCCCTCCATGACTCCTGTAAGCATGAGTTTATGGGGATGGGAAAGATTTTCCCTTCTTCAGTCAGAGAAGATGGTGGAAGCAATGGTTCTACGCAGGTGTTTGACAGTCTTCCGAAAGAGGTCAAAAATTACTTGAAGGATTTGGATCTCCAAATCCGTCTACTTCGTGGGGAGAAGTTTGAATTCAAGAGGGCTATCTCTCATCTGTATACACTCGTGCAAGCTACGCATTCTGAGGTTCGAAGCAGTAGCAGTAAGATTAAAGGGCAAGTTGCTAGCCTGGCAAAAATTCTTGACAATTGTTGTCCCTGTTCTGCCATCCTGGATGCTAAAATCATAGTTGTTCATAGCAGTATCAGGATTGTGGAAGCAAAAATTGATAGCATGCAAGCGGAAATCAGGAAAAGCACCCTGGATTTGCAAGATGGCATTGGAGGTTCGGCAGGTGGAAAAGAAGGGAATCAAGCTGATAATCCTCATCAGTAATTCGAGTCTTGTTGCTACCGATTGCTCTTCAGCTCTGGTTTTGGGTTTTCCAGGTTTTCTTAGGAACTTTTTTGGTTCTCTCTATGATAATTCAGAAGTATAGTTTAGAATTTTTTTTGGTCTTGCACTTAGCAGCAGTAGTCCGGAGAGCACTCAAGACAGTTGCCACTCCTTTTTTACAATGTTTTGTTTTTGTACTTTGCTTCTAGGGCAGTTTGTAAGGAGATTCAATCTCCATAGATTAGGAAAGTACCATGACAAGTACATGCTGGAAAAAGATGAACAAGAAGTCATGGTCTTTCTCCTCCTTTGGGAATAGTATCTTCTCAGATCTATGTAACCCTATTTTTCATTTTATATAAAAGCTTCTTACTTGTTTATGTCGAAAAAAAGAATGTAATATCAAGCAAACATACTTCTTAATATAGCGTTATTTAATTTTGGATCAATTTTGTTGTTGATTTAATTTAAATTAATATATACAAAATCATTTTTCAAAACTCTAAAACAAAAAATTAAATACAATATCAAATATTTAATAATAATATTTAGTATGATACATATTTCATTGATAGAATCTCAAGTAACATGTAGGTAGACTATCAAGATTGCCAATCATGTAAAGGGATATTGGTTGGAGTATGTGCAAATGCTTCAACAAAATAAATGATGAAGTACGACATACCAATTGGTACATTTGCATTCCAACATACACGAATCTCCCCACGCATGTTATATTAGGTGGTCGCTTGTTGGAGAGTGCGATGTACAAGCAAGCGTTAGTGAACTTATAGCTTTGCCTATGAGTTTGGTGATCATTATCCTCAGCAATAAATATACAAACCCACATTCTTTGTGTCTTTCTAAATGCTTTATAAATAAAACAACATTGACTTCTTTCAAAAAAATATTTGCTTTAAATTTCAAAATTATGATATGCATGAGCACCTTTACAATTAATTTCCTTTCAAAACAATATTTTAACAAAAGTATTTTTTACTTTGATTATAATATTTATTTAATAAACACCTCATTGTAGTCTTTTACAACCACTTTATAAAGCAAAAGTTATAATAAGTACATATTTTCATTTTAATTTCATGAACCCATAATTTCCTTCCAGTTCATCCTCTCTAACATTAGGTCCTTTAACATGACAGTTTTCTAATCTCAACATAGCTAGGATTTGTCTTTTATTCATCAAGTTAGATTAAATGTACCCATAAGTTCCTTCAGGTTCATCCTCTCTAACATTAGCTATTTCTCATCTTCTAACATGAGGTACTTTAACACGACAGTTTTCTAATCTCAACATAGCTAGGATTTGTCTTTTATTCATCAAGTTAGATTAAATGTAGTGAGGAGAATTTAAAGGCAAAAGTTCCTTCTACCATCTTAGAATACATAATCTACCTAGATCCTTTCAAGTTCCTTCTACCATCTTAGAATACATAATCTACCTAGATCCTTTCAAGTTCCTTCTACCATCTTAGAATACATAATCTAACTAGATCCTTTCATAGTGCTTGAATGCATACTCCAACTTTATGATCCCAACAAGGTAAATCAAGCATTCATAGCAAGGCTTGTTTGAACTACCTTTTGTTCCGAGTTCTTTAATTATTATCTTCTTTTGTGTGGCTTTCTAAATGCAATCTCTTATGTTTATGTATTTTTACATATGTTGTTTTACTTTTTGCTCAATGCTTTTGTTCCGAGTTCTTTAATTATTATCTTCTTTTGTGTGGCTTTCTAAATGCAATCTCTTATGTTTGTGTATTTTTACATATGTTGTTTTACTTTTTGCTCAATGTTTTACATATGTTGTCTTTTTAAATATAATCTCCTATATTTATGTATTTCATCTTTTTAACTATGTTGAAGTGATTACAAGTATTTAAGAAAAAATATTTTATGTCTTTAAATGCAATCTTCTATGTTCATGTACTTCCTTATGTAATTTTCATTGTTGTTACATCTTGTTTACTATGCTGAAGTGATTGCAAGTACTCTTTTAATTAGGTACGTACTTATGTAATTTTCATTGTTGTTTTATCTATTTAACTATGTTGAAGTGATTGCAAGTACTCTTTTAATTATCATTTTTTTGCAATTTAACAATGGATATTGAAATTGCATATAAATTATATGCTTTAAATATTTAACTTTTGAAGATGAAAGGAATTAACCACTTAATAACAACTTAATGCAGAGTCAAATTTAATAATGATTTTTAAAGGGTTTAAAGAATATTATTTAAAGTTTAAGCAAATCACTTATAACATTTCTCTTTAACGTCATCAAACAATTATAGAGTAGCTAATATTGAAATTGCATATAATTATATACTTTAAATATCAACTTAATGCAGAGCCAAATTTAATAATGATTTTTATTGGGTTTAAAGAATATTATTTAAAGTTTAAGCAAATCACTTCTAACATTTCTCTTTAATGTCATCAAACAATTATAGAGTAGCTAATATTAAAATTGCATATAATTATATACTTTAAATATTTAAAGATGAAAGGAATTAACAACTTAATGCAGAGCCAAATTTAATAGTGATTTTTAATAAGTTTAAAGAATATTAATTAAAATTTAAGCAAATCACTTGTAACATTTCTCTTAAAGATGAAAGGAATTAACAACTTAATGCAGAGCCAAATTTAATAGTGATTTTTAATAAGTTTAAAGAATATTAATTAAAATTTAAGCAAATCACTTGTAACATTTCTCTTTAATGTCATCAAGCAATTATAGAGTAGCTAATACATATATTAATATTTGATATTTGAGAAACATAGTGTCTTAGTGAGATTGAAGCATATCACCTGAGCTTTAACCAAATCACTTGTAACATTCTTCCTAATGCCATCAAAATGATTGTAGTGTAGCTAATGCCATCTATTAAGATTTGATAAACATTATCTTTTTAGTGAGTTTGAAACACATCATCTTAACTTTAACCAAATAACTTGAAAAATATTCTTCTTTAATGCCGCCATCAAATGACTATAGAAAAACTAATACATCTATTGAGACTATAAGCATGGCATTTTTAGTAAGTTTGAGTTTGAAGCACATCATCTGAACTTTAACCAAATAACTTGCAATATTCTTCTTTAATGCCGCCATCAAATGACTATAGAGAATCTAATACATCTATTGAGACTATAAACATTTTAGTGAGTTTGAAGCACATCATATAAGCATTAACCAAACCACTTGTGGCATTCTTCCTTAATGCCATCAAATAGAGTAGTTAATGCATCTATTAAGACTTGATAAACATGACATTTGTACTCAATGCGTTTCGGACTACATGTAACATACACATTACACTCTGTAACACAATCAACAATTTCCATGCAACGTGGGGTACAAACACATGCTCAAGCTCTAGACATGCAGACCAAAGACCATTGGCAAACTAAAGGAATGATTTCACGATTGAGATTAAAATTGAAACATATTATAAAAACAAGGAAACATAGCCGCAGTTCCAGCCAACATCAATCTACAAATTTCAAATTTACTTCAATAAGAATGTAAGGCACAAAACTGACCTAACTGGGCAACATCTTTACCTTCTAGTCTGTTTTATACACATGATTCATTATTTAGAGAGTTTATTTATGGAAAACATCCAAGTTGTTTCGGGCTCTGCTGATTGAACAAACATGAATTTTCATTTTTCTTGGAAAAGGAGCAATCGAAATATGAACAGCCATCCTAGCCATAAAATCAACTTTCAGGAAGCCAAATGACTTCCTACTGAACATATGCATTCACCACAGAATGAATTCCGAGGAATAAACAACAATCAAAATGTCAATAATGTTGACCACATTAACCCAAAACACTGATTGCATATACATATTTTTCCCAAGGAAAAAGGAATAACAATTCAACATTACTTCCCAACAATTTAATAGGTAAATGAATGTTCCAGTCAAGAACAATTCGTAATACAGATAGTTTTGGAAAACAAATCTCCTAACAGGGATTGATAACTTTTCATGAAGAAATGCATTCACCAGGCATGACCCCAACAGATATTATTCATCTACAATGAATTACTTAGCATTGACAACATCACCCAATATGATAATCTCCATATGCTTCCAACACAGTTATTCATACATACAAGATGCTAATGAACAGTTACGCAAAATTCAAGCATAATTATTCAAAGCACCACTTCACATTCGATATAAGAACAATTGAAATCCCTCCAGAATCATCCACTCATTGCAATTGATGCAAACAAAATGACAGCAAAACTGATACAAAACATCAGTACTTATCTGTGTATTCATAAAGTTATTTACAGGCATACAATTTTCTGATATTAACATGCAAAATTACATACATATTTAACTATGCACATTACTTAATGCCCTGACAATTTAATTTATAGGCATAGATAATAACATACAAGTTCCATACATTCCTAACTATGAACTACAACTCCATTCCCTGATAATTTATTCCACTATTATCTATGCAATTGAATTCATTCTGCTACAGAATATAAACAATTCTTAGAAATCTAAACAGGAATGTATTAATACTATTTCACACCCAATACAACTCAAGTTTAACCATTCATTTACAGAAATCCATTCTAATGCAAAAAATAATAAGAATTCAAAGCTTTCAAGACACATTCCATCCTTTCAAATTCATGGAAATTCATAAACATAATGAAACAGAAACAAAGCATCAATTACTTATTTGTATAATGTTGACTTGTGCAACTAACTGCGCATGAGGCACACTCCACCCAACTGTAGGCAACCTTGTTCATCAATCTCTCAACAAGGTGCCACCCACGAGCTGGAACTATGAATTCACCAGGAGAGCCCTCAAGGTTGTCAAAGGATTAAAACAGGTGAAGAAGGAAATCGTTAACATATTACTTTCTTAATCTTGGCACTGGCCAATTCCAACAGACAGCGTGCTTAATTTTCTCAGTAACTCAAGACTCTGGCATCAACCAATTACACACCAAACAGTGTATTCCCCTTTTTTTATTTCATTCCCATACACACAACAATGTACTCACACCAATTCAATGCCAGGAATTCCATCAAGGAAGTTCATACACAGTCTGGCATATCCCTAGCTAAACTGTTAAGTATAATTTTAAGCAAACTATGCTCCGCAAAATATCCAAATTCAACAGCCAAATTCAAGATGTCCAGAGTTCACGCACAAACACAGGCGGAAAAATTCTTGGCATCAAGATATCTAGAGTTCGTTTAACTTTCAAAGACAAATGATTGTGTTCCGAGGGTTCCGTACACCTCCAGCCAGAAATCAAAAGTGAGGAATTAATTTTCAGTCTACACTCTAAGTCGAAGGATTGGGTCTCAAGGCTTTTGTACTCTTTCAGACAGAAAACGTTCAATCAAACAGAACATCATGCCCTACAAAACCAGTCATATTATGTTCCCAACTGACTCCCTAACTCTAACAGGCTGACTTTCTTCTTTCCTTCCATACCTTTTTGACATTTATTGCACGTTCACCTGTTTGGCTACATGGCCAAATTCGCCCCCCACGTGGTTTCTCAAAAAGCCACATTGAAATCCCCATGCACTAATTCCCATTAGTGCATAATTAATGTTTAACTTTAATTACAAAGATAATAACAATAATTAAAGTTTAACCTTAATTAAAAATATAATAAGATACTTTTGGCTCAAGGTTAAGCTTAAAGTCATATTATGGACCCCCTTAAGCTCTCTAAGGCCCCCTGAGCCAAAAGTATCTTATTATATTTTTAATTAAGGTTAAACTTTAATTATTGTTATTATCTTTGTAAGCTTAAAGTCATATTTTGGACCCCCTTAAGCTCTCTAAGGCCCCCTTACCTTCTTCCTGGTGAATTTATTGGTTCCCCATTCTCTTCAACATTTTCTCAACCACAACCAACTGTGTTTTAATATTAATATATTTCAAAATACAATTTGTTCATCCTTTCAAGCATTTCATCATCAACTTTACATCATTACATCAAGGGTTCAAAAGTGGAGTATTACACTACATAGCAGAGTCCATCATCAAGACTCTGCTATGTAGTCCAAAACAAATCGGGTACAAAGATACTACACAGGTTTTTCATTTTATATCTGAAAACATGACATATTTAGTGAGTTTAAAGCATATTATCTAAGCTTTAACCAAATCACTTGTAACATTCTCTCTTAATGCCATCAAATGACTATAAAGTAGCTAATACAATCTATTAAGACTATAAACGTGACATTTTTAATGAGTTTGAAGCATATCATCTTAACTTTAACCAAATCACTTGTAACATTCCTCTTTAACACATTCACGTTACTATCATTACGATAGAGTAGCTGATGTTCGTTGCCTCAAACATATGCTTCAAATTATTTTTTTATCTTATATAAGATATGCCAAGGTTCTATCAATCAGATTATTGGCCTTAAATAAGGGTGTACGATAAAAATATAGAGAGCTAATGCTCGTAGCCTCAAACCTGACGCAAATTATATTTTATTGTGCTTCTAATGGTTGATCAATCAGTTTGTTGGCCTTAAATAATGGTATACGATACACTATGCATGTCAACTGAAATATATTCCGAGTTTCAGAAAAATAAAAGGAGTTTAACCTTTTCTGCTACTCAGATTCGCTTGCTAATGATAGGTATGCCTGAAGTAATATAGTTCACAATAATCCTAGCAGCAAGATACGTTTCCAGTCCTAGCAGCAGAATCTTTAGATCTTACTGCTTGACCATTTACAACATTGTAACTTTCTCTGACCATTAACCCCCTTCAGACACGCCATTAAATTATTATGTGTCCCCTACTTCGAAGCGATTCATAATTTCAAGGCAAACATGTGTTTTCATTGCCAAACATCCTAATTAAGGTTCGGACATGTCAAACTTTTCATCAGGCTTCGTCCTATTAAAGGTTACGAAGGTCTTACCAGCAGTTAAATATTCAAGACCTGGGTCTGAAAAAGCCAAGATGTGTTCAATCACATGCAAGAAAATGTCCTTCCCCGAAATCATCCCGTATGACTGCAGTTAGACTTGTATCTAGGACTAGGCTTGGCTTGCTAAACATTAATATAATCCTTCATACAAAAGGCAGGTCAATCTCAGAGGATAGTACATAGAAAGATAAATTGAATGGAAGATAAGACCCGTCTTTTTTATTTGTGATCTTGCTGTATCAAAATCAAAACATCTGTGTTTCTCATTATTCAATTATTGGCCTGCGGTTTACAGCCCGGGAAAACAGAGAGCTTATTTGTACTCGATAAAAGATGTGACATTTATAACTCGAGCAATAGATAAGGATTTGATTGTGTTCGAGGTCAAATAATGAATGTCTGCATTTCGAAGTATTGGCAGAGCAAAGCAAAAGGTTCCATTTGCCTATAAGCCATAGCCAGGAGTTACTTAAAGCACTAATTTACCTTAAAACAGAATGCTTGTTTCCAGAAACAGTTACCAAAATGTCAGACTTTTTGACCCATTATGTAAGTAAAAGTGACAGACCTTACCTCTATAAAGTAGAGATCGGCTCCCAAAGTATTTTTTCATTGTGTTCCCGAAAGTCTGTTTCATTAGAGGAAAAATTTGTAAATCTAGTTCAGTAAACATAACTAATGTATTTAGTTGATTAAAGTTTCCTATGTAGCCCGCACAGGTGTGGCTCATTGGTGTTTCGCTTGATATGAAGTCACATGTTGTAAAAAGAGGTCACGAGTTCAAATCACACACGGCTTTACCCGTGTCCCATGCTTGCGGGGTGTGTGGGGCACCTAGGGTTATAGTGGTAGCGGGGATTGGATCCCTGGACCCCGTGTCACGCAAGTACCAGCCCAGTCTCCAGTTGCCGATTCCCCTAGTCAAAAAAAAAAAAAAAATTCCTATGTAGTAAAACCTCGTGTGACATTTAAATCTGATGTCTTCTTACCAAACGTTGTTTGAACAGCATTATAGAACTTCACATGGTAAACATGTTTTCATCACTGACATGGTTGAACTCTATTACCAAATAGCAATGCTCAAGTGAGGGAAACCTCTTCAAGAGAAATAAGGATCAAAAACATCATTTGAGACATTCAACAATAAAATATGGTTCCAAATATTTATAATTAAGCTACAAACCTAATAGTTGTTTATTTACATGAATGTAACACGCATTCTTAGATAACCCAAACTTAGGCAACATACATTTACATGTCCGAAAAATATATTAAGAATTTAGGTACCACATTTAGTAATACCAAATTACATGAGATTCATTATTACTTGAGATGAGGAAAGCACTGATAAATGTCTACTTTAGGATGCTTTGCTTCTGCATGCTCCCTGCACTTCACTTCTGTTGTAGTGCAGATAAATGTCTGCATACAGACCTTGCACTGCAAAATAAAGTTGAGGTCAAGATATTTCCATCTATATCTAAAAACAAGATTGAATATTAAATAAATCGTAAGCAAAAACAGCAGAATTTGCCTATATCCTGAACCCCAGGTGAGAGAAACTAGAATTTTGTTCACCAGATCAAATGTAAAATGTCAGATTGATATAGAATAAACAATTTGACACCAAAAGTCAGAGAATAGACAAATAAAAATCTTAATCATCTAGTCAAAAATGTTTAGAAAGTCCCTAGGACATAATTTCAGTATTTTAAGACTTGCCTAATTCAAGAAATATAATTTGAATTTAAAAACCAAAATGGCAAATAAAAAGAAAAATCGACATATCCTGCACAACACTACATATTAGATAGAGGGATGCGTTCTGAGAGATTTTTTTGTGGGAAAAATAATCTTACCTAAATGAAAATGTCATCCCTTCAAAGAGAACATGCTAAGACACGATTGCATCAAAACAGCCCTTCCCCAACCTACCTATGCAAGCATAGGAAGTGCATCAGATCTAGCACCAAACGAGCTGAACATTTGAATAACTATAAAATCCAAAAGCAATTTCCCTTCACATTGAATAACTATAGAACCCAACTGCAATGTCCCTCTGTTAATCTCGCTGTATGAAGAGATCTTTCAGTTGGGAATGCCAAGTACAAATTGAACCAGGCAATGAAGCTCAATTAAAAGGATATATGAGCACCCCAAATGGGTTGCACTCTTCTAGGCCATTTGTATTTGTCATCATCGAGATTCCACCTTCTATTAAGCTTTATTCCAAAAGAAGCTTTGGCAATCATCTTATAGTGCAAATCTCTTGTATATTTGGGATAGTTGCCCCTTTGTTCCAGCTCCAATCCTTCTAATTCCAGGAGAGGGGCAACAAGTCCAACATCTTATTTTCTTTCCTTCACAATCTAAAAGGTTGACACTACCTAATAGACCACTGTAATGTACCTTGATGAGAATCATGTGTGAAGTTTTGGTGTATGAATGAGAGGGACCATGAATTTTGTGGAAAAAACTAATATGCAAACGTCATCCTTTCGAAAAGAACGTGCTACGACGCCGCCATTGCATCAAAACAATATTTCCCCAACCTACCCATGCAAACAGAGGAAGTGCATGAGATCTAGCACCAAATCTAGTTTATCGCAATCATTTATTTAGATAATCAAATGAGCTCAACATCAAATGGCTATAGAATCCAAAGTAAAGAATTTATCAAAATTTTAGTTACCACTTCTTTGAACAAATCTTCAAAAATTCCCATATCTCTTTTGCCATGAAAAGTTGAGACTGACGACCATGCCCAACACTCCAAATAGAGGTGGAAGTACCAAGGATCTCCACGGACTTCCCACCAATACCATTGTGGCGTAAACATGTTTATAAAGAAAAGTAACCAAGTCCAAACCTTCTTAGCAAACGAGCACTTACGAAAAACATGGCCAACCTCCTATGATTCTTACTAGTTACAACTGCAATTTCAGTCTGTTAATCTCATTATATGAAGACTTCCTTTAATTGGGAGTGACATATACAAAACAAACCAGGAAATGAGACTCAATTAAAAGGAATCCAGGAAGAGATGAAATACCAAAGAGATTTGTAGTTCTTTCTGTACTCTCAATCACCCTATAAGTGGATCTTCACATTGATAATCAGAGAGGAAGTTTCTATTCTCAAGACAAGGCGGCAATCTTTCAAGCACAAAAACATGGTGTAACTCTTCTAGGCCAAACACTCCAAACAGAAGTGGTAGTACCAAGGATCTCCACAGACAGCCCACCAATATCATTGTGACGTAAAAACGTAGCCAAGTCCAAACCTCAGCAAATGAGCACTTGCAAAAAACATAGCCAACCTCTTATGATTCCTATAACTGCAATTTTCCTCCGTTAATCTCATTTTATGAAGCCTTAGTTGGGAGTGTTCCAAGGAATGAGACCCAATTAAAAGGATATACAAGCACCCAAAATGGCTTGCACTCTTCTAGGCCATTTATAATTGTCATCATTGAGATTCCACCTTCTATTAAGCTTGATAACAATAGAAGCTTTGGCAATCATCTTATCATGCAAATCTCTTGTATATTACGAATAGGTGCTCCATCGCCAATCCCTCTAATTTTAGGAGAGGCGCAACAAGTCCAACATCTTCTCTTCTTCCCTTCACAGTCTTAAAGGCTAACACTACCAAATAGCCCTTTCCCCAGTTGCAACATACCTTGATGTGAATCATGTGTGAAATTTTGTTACTCCAATACTTTGGCACTAGTGCACTAAAAATTCAAGGGCAAGAGCTTACCAATATGTTGTGCGCTTTGATAAACATACCCAACTTATTAGCTCTGATACCAGTTTGAGAATCTTGATGTAAAGCATTGCAATGGGGCAGTGCCATATAAAAAGCCCGCGCTGATTTTCAATTCAGAGCCCAAGTTAAAGTTACATCACTTCTTAACTTAGCTAGTCACAACTTCATCGCCCACAAATAAGTATTGTTTAACTTACAATTATTTTTTATTAAATTCAAGGTTCCATCATAAGGATTATCATAATCATAACCATATCATTATCATAATCATAACCATATCATGCACATAAAGATCACATACAAAAAGATGAACTTATAGATTGCAGAAAAGTTAAGCATGTCAATTATGATCGTGGCTTTATTTCATGGACATCTCTAATCCGTTGATCAATTGGAAAGATACAATATCATGACATATACATCGAAGTCATCTGACACAAGGACACAGGACACAAAAATACACTTATCTGACAAGACACGATGACCTCATAAATAAAATAGTGACACAGTTAGTTGTGTGTATAAGAAACTAAACATTTACAAAACATTTAGAATCCCCTCAAATCTCGATTTCCTGAAAATGTCTCTATGCCTAATATATATATGTGTGTGTAACAGATATGTGTGTACGGTTAGTTTCTTAAAAAAATGCATCTCTATGCCTATTTCATATAGATGCATAGAGATGCATTTTTTTAAGAAACTAACCGTACACACATATCTGTTACACACACATATATATATTAGGCATAGAGACATTTTCAGGAAATCGAGACATTTAGAATCCCTTCAAATCTCAATTTTACTCTTTACCTGCACAATGAGAGACTGGCATCCCTTTCCCTACATCTAAAAGTGAGAAAACACAATGAAAAATGGTTTTAGAGTGGGACACATGATCATACCATATCCATTCAATCCGACATTCCAAACTGATTGATTAGTCTTAAAACTTGAAATTCCCTCTAGAATTCTACAAAATTTCCATTCCAAGGGAGTAATGCAATACTCCAAAATATGTCACATCAAAGGTGACATAGATTTTCAAGTTTATTGTTATTTGTAGTAATCAAATCATCAACACACAAAATGATTAGTAATAAATCACCACCCTTGGTGGCCTTTACATACAGTTTGGGATCTACATCCCTCCTGAATACTACTTCCCTGAACTATACATTGCGTCAGGCATGCCACACCCTTGGCACTTGGTTCAATCCATACGATGCTTTGTGCAACTTACAAACCAAGATATCATTTCCACGCTGCATGAATCCGCGTGGTTGCTCCATGTAGACCCCCTCATCAATCCAACCGCTCAAGAAACCACTCTTAACAACCATCTGATCTATGATCCATCCACACTCATCAAGCAATGATACAGTTTGGATTGTAGTCATCTACCCAAGAAACGAAAAGGTTTCTTCATAGCCTATTCCTTCAATCTGTGCATAATGATAGGCTACCAACCTCACCTTATATAATTCCATTGCACCATCAGACTTATACTAAGCGTTTTTAGATCCATATGCATCTAATTACTTTCTTGTTGCAGGTAACTCCACCAGATTCCAACACTAGTTTTCCAAAAGTGAATTCATCTCAATTTCAATCATTTCACACCATTCTTCCTTTCCAAATGCTTCTTTGTAGCTTTGTGGTTCCTCAAATGGTAACACTTGTGTCGTTATTGCATAGGTCACCAACTGTAGTCGTACGCTCCACAGATGCACTTTTTCTTTTTGTGCACTCTCCACTAACTTTTGACTTCTAGTCTCACTGCATCAACACTTTCAAGTTCCGTGTCTGTGATTCTTCAAGCATTTTGACCAACCATTTACGTGTCTCGGGAATTGGTTTACTCTATTCTCCCTCAAATTCATTCTTGAGTTCCAAGTCATCAAGTTCTCGATACATCATTTTGTGCTCTCCAGTGGCAATGTTAAGTTCGCTCACAATTGCACTTCCCTTGTCAAAAATTACACATGCTCCTTAACAAGTTTTAGATCTTAAAAATCACAAAGAAGATATGTCTTTGATTGTTCCAATTCCTCATCGCCAAGCAACATGCCCTTGAGCCCTAATTTAGCTAGTTTTGAACTATGTTGTTCCCTTGATACATGCACATACGCATGGTTTTCAAAATCTTGCAGCAGACATGCCTTTGAGTGATCATCTTAGCAAAGCACTGTTCGTATTAGCCAAGCAGTGTGCACTAGTTTTGAACCACCTTTTTCCTTTGTTACATGCACATCTGCATTGCTACCAAATACAAGTAATTGTTTCACTATTGGTTTGTGTCTATTCCAAGCTTCTTCAAGAGTTACGTTCTAGCCAGCTTTGGCAAAACTTCGATTAATTAGATATACTGCACAATCACAGATTTCTACTCAAAACATCAAATCAACCCTTCTTGTATTCAAAAACATGACATGCCATGTCCTGAATAACAAAGTTATTCCACTCTACACCTCCATTCTACTCAAGTGAATAGGTTGCAGTGAACTACCTGTGAATACCCTACTCCCTACAATAATACTCAAACACATGAGATTTGTATTATCTACCTTTGTTAGAGGCAGATATAGCTTCATCAAGACCCTGCTCTATTTCTCAGCTAAGGCTTTGAAGTCTAGGAAACATACAAGCTTTTTGTGTTTGGAAATAGATCCATTCATTCTAACATTAAGGTCTAAGTGTAAATTGCATGAAATGTGGAAATGTGTATTAGTTTTAGAAACGGGAACAACTAGATACGCGAACCCAAGCAGTTTAGGAGTTCCGTACAACAGAGGTTTAAGTACATCTTACCACTCACCAACCACTAACTCATTTATCCAAACAAGTCAATATGCACTAATTTGAAATTGTCGTAACATGCCACACTTGATTCTTTCAGGGGCTAAACTTATGCTTGCTCGCCGAAGATGCAATTCACAAAGCAAAAAGTCTTGCGTGTTTATGTTAAACAATGAACCATGTTGAATTTATTTAGTTGCAAACACTAAAAATTGAGTTGCCCACACCTCAAGTGCCACAAAATGCCATGATTAGTTGTCGATGCAAACATGCATTCTCCATCGATCTTTGCATCTAGTTTGAACAAAACATCCTCCCCATAGCCTTGCCTTGCGCTACAATTGCATAGTTCTACAATTTGTCTTTGATGAAGCAATTGCCACCATCAAATTCAACCTTCATATGCAATGCTGTTCATTTGATCCACAAAGAACAAGTTCTTCTATAGTCCAAGAACATAAATGACCTTCACATACTCAACCTTCATATGCAATGTTGTTCATTTGATACACAAAAAACAAGTTCTTCTATAGTCCAAGAACATAAATGACCTTCACATATTCAACCTTCATATGCAATGTTGTTCATTTGATACACTGAATCAATTTACCACGCATATGTAATGGTTTCACTGGCTAATAATGAAGTTATGTATGAGTAACAACTTATTAGAAGCATCTTTGAACCTAATTTCTAACCAAAAAAAGAAGTTATATTCTCTACAACACATTGACCTTTTCCTACCCTATAAATCAAACCAACTTTGGTACCACCTATAATGTGCTTAACTCCAAATCGACATAAAGAAGGCCGACCAGAGGGAGTGCTGACAACCACTGGTGCGAAAGAGCAAATTGGCTGTCAAAGTCAATAAGTCGGGCATAAGCTGTCGAGGTTTGTCGACAGGAGAAGCAGGTCGAGAGTCGATGTGTTCAAGGTTGACAAACGACAGAGTTGCAGCGGAGACATTGAGAGTCGACATGTTGTCGAATCACGACTCCAACAGGTTTGGGTATGAGCCAAGCGAGGAGGAAGGGGTGGACTGGCAAAACTTGAAAGTGCGAAGGGAAGCCGACAGGTATGTCGAAGGCAGACGGAAGACAGTATGGTCGAGGCAGTGATAAGACCGACTACTGTAGCAGTGTCAGAAGGACGGGCAAAAAGTCAAGGAGAGTACTTGGCAGCCGTTCGGGGTTGCTAAGAAAGTTATTAGCAGTTATTGCAGGTAGTTGGGATCGTGACAGATGTCAACACAGGTGGAGGTTGTGCAGCATGGCAGAGGCGCTAACAGTTGCAGGTCTGCAGAATCTAAGGAGATCGGTAGACAGAGGAAGCGTGTCTTGAGGTCGAAGTGATCTCGGGAACAGCAGCAGCAGAGTATAAGACTTGTGTGCAGGCACAGAGCAGGGAGAGTTCAGTTAGTTCCGTTTTGAGAGTTAGCACAAAGGAGAGCTCAAGAGAAGGTTTTGTAGATTGGATAGGAAAGTCACACATCTACAGAGCGCAGAGCAGATCGAGCCATAGCTCAGAGTTCCGCAGCAAACCAGGAGAGGGTGAAGATCGACACACTGATATAGCACACAGTTACTTTTGTATTGTAATAGGCTAAGGCCGACAATAGTTAGTTGTTTACATTCCTTGCATTTCACATTGTAATCGTTTCGGTAGAAGTAATATAAGCCAGCTTCTGGCATCCTGTTTACATCTTGTCTATGTGAACATGTGTGTCGTGTGTAACTGTTAAGCGAGAACCCTTACGAAAGTGACCTTGCGTCAAGTGGTATCAGAGCGAGAAGAGAATCCTGTGAGCAATAGAATCCTATGAAGAGGAGGACGATGATATCAACTTAACTAGGTCAAGTGGTATCAGCATTGGGAGTGAATCCAGTGAACAAGTGGGTTGAACAGCTCTAGCTACGGTTGGGTAGAGTTGTACACGACTTGTGGAAGTCCGGTTGCGATTGGACAAAGTGGGAGTTTCAGTCGAGGTTGAAAATGGCTCACAGAGGTGTTAATGTCCAAGGTGTTGGACGAAGAGCGCGTGGCGCAATAGTCACAGTTGATCATGAGATGTTCGACGAGTGCGTCCGAACAATGCCAACTTTGACAAATGAAATCGCATCGATCAAAGAAAGGCAAAGGCGTGGTTGTATTCCTGATGCGTTAGACCACAGCGACGAGGAGGTCGAAGAAGTGGAAGCACGGGAAGAAACAAGAGAAGAACCAAAAGACAAACTCATCAAGCTTCTGACGGATATGAGAGGTGGGACAAAGATAGATGTACATACCTACTTGGGAAGTCTGGATCTAGAAGACTTGATCGACTGGTTCAGAGAAATGGAGAAATACTTCGACATAGAGCAGATCGAGGATCCTAAACGGGTTAAGACTGCATGTCTGAGGTTGAAGGGTCATGCCTCATTGTGGTGGGACAATGTACAGGCTAATAGAGTCAAGAAGGGCAAGGAGAAAATCAAGTCTTGGGACAAGATGGTCGCCAAGTTGAAGGGGAAGTTCTTGCCGAATGACTATGTAATTTCCTTGTTTTGGAAATTGCAGAACTTTCGACAAAAAGAGATGACCATGAAGGAATACACGGAAGAGTTCTATAGATTGTCGATAAAGTCGAGACAGACCGACGAAAGCAAAGCAGTTGTCACAAGATATGCCAATGGCTTGAAATATGCCATTTAAGACGAGCTGAGCATGTCAAGATTTAGAGCAGTTGGTGAAGCCTATCAGTTAGCTCTGAAGGCAAAAGAGAAATTGTCGAGGAAATCCGCAGCGACCAGAGGTAGGATGACTGGTCGAGGTGCGAAGACTGTTTCCGCGAAAGGCCAAAGTAGCGGTTAGAAACCGTCGAAGATAATCGACGTGTGGAAGGGGCATCGACAAGAGAGAGCGCAAGAAAATCAACGCGATGGTCGAGAAACACGCAGTCGAGGTGCGTATGGTCGAAGTGGTCCATCCAACAGAAAAGGCGCTGACAGACCAACCATAATCTGTTACAAGTGTCGAGGAGCCGAGCACAAGGCTTATGAATGCCTAGAGAACCTACATGCTGCAGAGGAGTCGAAACCCAAACGTCGAAGAGATGAGCAAGTCGACGAGAGGGCAGAATCGACATCCAACAATAATAAGGATGGCAATAAGAAAAGTCAAAACCTGATGGTCGAGAGAACATTGGTTCAAGAAGACCGACGCGACGAGAAAGAGCCGGCATAGCGAAAGGCTATCTTTCGAACTAAAGTGCAAATCGGTGAATGGCATTGCAAGACCATAGTTGATGGTGGAAGCAATGAGAATTTTGTGTCGACAAAGGTAATCGACAGTATAGGGTTGAAATGTCGGGAACACCCACACCCTTACAAGATCTCATGGTTGCAGAAAGAACACCATGTGAAGGTGACCAGACAGTGCCTGATTAACTTCAAGGTCGGGAAGCTTGAAGACAGTGTACTATGCGACGTAATCCCAATGGACGCATGCCTTCTGTTGTTAGGGAGACCATGGCAATATGATCGGAAGATGATTTATGATGGTCGAGCTAACACAATCACAATGTGGAAAAATGGCGTGCAAAGGACTCTTAAGCCAAAGCCATAGGAACAAACCGACTATAAGCAGGGCGAAAGCAACTTTTGGGAAAAGCGAGCGCTGACATGTTCAACAAAAAAGATTCCTCGCGAAGGAGGAAAAGCAGTCGGGATGTTTCGCTATCATTCCGAAAGGGCCATGTGTCGAGAGTTCAACAATGGAGAAGATTTCAGTCGAAGTCGAAAAGATGCTTGAAGAGTTTCGGAGCATAGTAGTCGACGAGACACCGACGGGATTGCCATCGACAAGAAGCATATCCCATCAGATCGACTTGATTCCAGGGTCGAGTCTGCCAAACAAGGCACCACATAGGATGAGTCTGACGGAAGGTCAGGAACTCAATAGATGGGTCCAGGAGTTGTTGGATAGGGTACTGATCAAAGAAAGCCTGAGTCTGTGCGCGGTACCAGCAATATTAGCGCCGAAGAAAGGTGGAGAATGGAGGATGTGTACAAACTCCAGAGCCATCAACAAGGTCACGATCAAGTACCGGTTTCCATCGCTGAGGATGGACGACTTGATGGATTGCTTGAGTGGAGCGAAATACTTCACGAAGATAGACTTGAAGAGCGGTTATCACCAGATTCGGGTTAGAAAAGGAGATGAATGGAAAACAACATTCAAGACGAAGGAAGGTCTGTATGAGTGGTTAGTCATGCCATTTGGATTGACTAATGCACCCACTACATTCATGCGGTTAATGAATGAAGCACTGAAACCATTCTTGGGTAAGTTCATCACAGTATACCTAGACGACATCCTGATATTTAGTCGAACCAAGACAGAGCACTTGGGGCACATTCGACAAGTATTCCAGAAGTTGCAGGAAGAGAAGTTGATGGTGAACCTGCAAAAGTGTTTCTTCATGAAGGAAGAACTGGTGTACTTGGGATTTGTAATCTCGGGTAAAGGGTTGGTGATGGACCCAGAAAAGGTGAAGGCAATATTGGAGTGGTCGGAACCGACAAGTGCAACTGGAGTAAGGAGTTTCCATGGACTTGCCAGTTTCTACAGGAAGTTCATCCGGGGATTCAGTCGGATTTGTGCACCTTTGACAGAGTGCATGCGAAAAGGGGAGTTCAAGTGGACGAAAACTGCCCAGCAAGCTTTCGACAAGTTGAAGGAAAAGGTCACTGAGAGCCCAATGTTAGCGCTCCCAGATTTCGACAAAGTTTTCCAAGTCAATTGCGACGCGAGTGCAATGGCAATTGGAGCAGTGTTAAGCCAGCAGGGCCACCCAATTGCATTCTTCAGTGAGAAGTTGGATGATGCAAAGCGGAAATATTCAGTCTATGACCAAGAATTTTATGCTATTGTCCAGGCATTGAAGAAGTGGAGGCATTATTTGTTGCCCAAGGAATTTGTGTTGGTACACAAATCACCAAGCACTGACGTATCTGAATACTCAGTTGAAGTTGAATCAGCGACACATGAAATGGGTCGAATTCTTGCAAGGATATACTTTCTAGCCATACTAAGGACTCGTCCCCCATCTCAAAAACCAATGCACTCATAGCTACAATGACTAGGCCAAATCACCAAGCACTGACGTATCTGAATACTCAGTTGAAGTTGAATCAGCGACACATGAAATGGGTCGAATTCTTGCAAGGATATACTTTCTAGCCATACTAAGGACTCGTCCCCCATCTCAAAAACCAATGCACTCATAGCTACAATGACTAGGCCAACCTGACCTAGGATTCCCTTTACAAACAAAAGTCTAACAATTAGCATTATGCCCTATTTCCCTTTACTCGCCATTTCATCTCCAAAACCTTTAACCAAAGTTATCATAACTAATATCGAAACCGAAACCAATCAAGGCTTGGACCAAAACCAAACCAAAACGATCCATAAACCAATGTACTAACAAAATGAAAATACATAATAATTATAAAATTTAAAAATATACATAAAATTATATATATATATGAAAAAAATTATATAAATTTTAGACATCAATTATGTAAAATTTATTCACTTTGCGATTTGAGAAGGATTGAACATTTTATTTTCTTATTCCTTTTTTTTCATTTTCCCACCTAAAATCGAACCATCAGTTCAAACCATTTTCTCATCACCTTATCTATGATAATTTTAACATTAGTTGACCTATCCATTATTCCTCACCTCTACCTTCATTGACTCTTGTATATACCTATAACCATTATTAATCCTTAATTTGATCCATTTTCTAATCAATTTATCTATGATACTTTTAATATCAACTGACCTATCCATTATTCCGCTCATCTACCTTAGTTGATTATTGTATATACCTCTCTCTTTCTCCTTTCATCTGCAAAGAGAGTACTTTCCTTGATGATGGGTGTTGAATTCACCCAAAACGTAAAATTCAATATCCACAACAAATTTATTCATTATATTTAAAACAAAATTATACAAAAAGGGAAGTGGACATCCATTTAATATGAATATATAAACTTTAACGTAATACAGTTTCTTTAATTACAATGAACACAAAAAATTTAATGTAATATGGTTTCTTTAATTATGATGAACATGATGTGTGATGAACTTATCTACATGTGTATGTGTTTGAATACAATTTTATTTTAGTTATATTGAGAAGTGTATTTAAATCATTTAAATATTTTAGGTTGGTGGGTAGCTTAAGTGGTTGAGTACTGTGAATTGCAAGAGGTTATGGGTCAAGTCCTTGAGTCAACCGCCTTTCTAAATATACTGGACCTCGCTCAATGTCCCTGTCTAGTTACATTACCAAAAATGCAATCGAACGGTTTACCCCAAATACCATCCTAGAAATGAAGGAAATTCCCTGAAATATTTCCCATAATATACAATTCATAGAAAATAATAATTTCAATTATTTCAATATAAATATATATCGAAATTGGATGTGATTATATATGAAAAGCCATTTTGAAACCTCATAATTTTATATATTAAGTTTAAAACTATAAAATTGAAAAGGTAAAACAACAATAATAGTTTGAAAAATCCATAACTATCCATGTTTACAACATAGGGCTCATAGGGCTAGAACCATGAATAATGAGTTCATTGATCTAAACTATCACTTTAGAATGAAAAGAAATTAATGAAGTCTAAAATTATTTAGGCTTTAAAAGATTTTCAAATAACTATTCAAAGGTGTCAAATACAAAATAAAACTTGCTACAATGTCAAGGTGTATACCAAAGTCCTTCTTTTTTTGGCAAATTCTTCATTAGTCAAATTGGTCACTCTATCCAAACCCATCTTAAATAACATATAGTCCATACCCTTCACAATCACTTTAACAAATCAATGATTGTAGAGCAATCTAATAACACTAAGTATCTCATTTATTTCGATCACACCAAAGTCCTAGCATCAATACTTCATTATTCAATCCACATCATTAGAGAAGCCCTAGAAATCGAAAAACATCCTATATAATTCCATAGATAGATATAAACTTAGCAACCCTTGACAACCCATCCTTAATATAATTTAAGGATTTTTTTCTAATCCTATTATCTTCTCCTTACAACTTTGTCTTATCACCTATTTAACTAAATATAATCAATATAACTGCTTACCACCTTCCAATATTCTATAATCAACATTACATAAAATCTCTCTTTCTTTTAATTTTGTGTCATATAAACTTAAATATTAAAAAAATCCATATACATATATATATATTCCATTTAACACCCATTTAATTTTACTAATTATGTGTACAAAATTATTAATATGCAACAATATTAATCCCAAGAGACTGCAAATAATACACCCATGCAGCAAGGATTAATTATTTATATATATATATATATATATATTCCATTTAACACCCATTTAATCTTATTAATTATGAGTGTACAAAATTATTAATATGCAACAATATTAATCCCAAGGGACAACAAAAAATACACCCATGCATCAAGGATTAACACTAGAGGGTTCTAGAAGGGGTGGCAAGCACGCGGGTGGGTCATTCCTGATCCCAAAAGACATGAAGAACTGTACTATGAATGGGGACTAGGCAAGACCACAAACAACCAGGCAGAAGCGACAACTCTATATCAAGGTCTTCTATAAGCACATTTGCTTGGTCAAGACAAGATCATCGTGATTGACGACTATGAGATCATAATTAAACTTATGATTAGTACCTTCCCTCTTAAGGACACCGGTATGTCTTGATGGATAATCATGATAAAAAATGAGGCCAAGAACTTCAAGAACATAAGTTTTTCATGTTATTCGTAAACAAAATCAAGAGGCGAACTAAAGAGCTACTAATGCCTCGAGGAGATCAACAGGAATTCTCAACATAAATGGGGACATCAAAATAGGTCAAGTTCCCTAAAGATTTCATGCATAAGATGTCTAAGTGCAAGCAATTAAGATCCATCAATATATCAAGTACATTTCAGATTGAGCAAATGAATAGTCATATTACTCGCACAAGTGGGAGACTGATAGCACTTAAAACCGAAATGATGAACTTAAATGATCTCCAGAACATTCACATGTTGGGAGGGATGCATCATAGTCACGTCAAGGAGAAGGCTCACGATGATCTCAAAGCTCACATTGTCTCCATTTGGACTCTCATAGGTAATGCATACGTGTCAGGGATCAATATTTCATTTTGCTTCCACAATTACAGAATCCAAGGCACTGATTCAAGGATAGTTCGATAGACAGGGGTTAACCCTCAAATTACTCTAGCGATAACTTAATTTTGTAGGAAGATTGGGCAAGAAGCAAAAAACTAAGTTGGAAGAGAGATCAAGGTTATAAGACACTGACTCAATTCACCTTTGATCAAAACAAGGAAAACTCATTCCTATTCAGAGCAGGATATAGAAGATACAACACCAAGCTTGTTGAAATTGACAAAAACAATCTCTAGTCTGATCATCAAGCTTTCCTTTGTCATTTTAAGCTGAGTCTCTACACAGAGAGCTGAGAAGAGCAAGAGTAGTGCCAAGGAAGGAATAAACAAAAGTGTAGATAGCAATCAGCATATATCCATCTTAAACCTGAATCTATTAAGCACCAAGAGGGATCCAATTTCTTGAAGTGTAATTTTTTCATCTGGAAATTTTTAATTACTTTTATTGCACCGAGAGGCGCTCTACAACCCAGTATGGGAGAGATCTTGTAACGTGATGTAACGTTAGTAAAAAGTAATAGTGATAGTGAATATTATGGGAGAGATCTTGTAACGTGACGTAACATTAGTAACGTTAGTAACATGTCGGCCAAAAATAATTGCACCAAGTGAAACGAGGTGCTCTACAGCCTAGTATGGGGGAGATGTTGTAATGTTTGTGATGTAACGTTTGTTACTAACAAAATAATTTAAAAAATTCATATCGGCTCATAAAATAAAATATTATGAAAAGTAATTAAAAATAGATGTTCGTTTATAAAATAAAAACTTAAATCTTAAACTTGGATCTATCAATCAAGAGAGATCAAATTTCTTGAGTTTAAATTTTTTTTAAAAATACACCTCAAGAAATTGGATCCCTCTCGATGCTTGATAGATACGGGTTTAAGATGGATCTATGCTGGTTTTTTATAAGTTATGAGCCAACATGGAAATGTTACATTAGGAAATGTGACAAACGTGACAACATCTCCCCCATACTGGGTTGTAAGCACCTCAATACTCTCCGTGCAATAGTGGATCTATCTCCCCCATACTGGGTTGTAAGCACCTCACTACTCTCCGTGCAATAGTGGATCTATCTCCCCCATACTGGGTTGTAAGCACCTCACTACTCTCCGTGCAATAGTGGATCTATCTCCCCCATACTGGGTTGTAAGCACCTCACTACTCTCCATGCAATAGTGGATCTATGAAAATGGACTGTCCAAGCTGCATAAAAGATATGCATGAGATAGTTGACCTAAGAAAAGTTGTCAGACATCAACAAGAACAATTAAATAGCAATATTGTAATAATTCAATCCCTCACAACTCAGGTGCAATAATTGAGAATGCAAAATGCCACTACAGCAAAAGCTGTGGGTGCACAGCATCATCATATAATAGCCCTCAAAGAAGCAGTGGACACTACTCAAAACGCAGCCAACAATGAAAGTCATAACTCCGTAATTCCAGTCTTGGATCAGCAAAGTGCAACGGAAGAAGTTTGAGGTCTTCCAAGGGAGGAGAAAACAAATCAGCAATTGCAAGAAAATGTGGAAATCATCAGAATTTCAGTCTTCTGGAGATAGCCCGGCAATCTAATTAGAGAGTAATTTCTTATGCTTTACAAATGCATCTTGATTTTAGGACTGTTTTACAGAATATATACCAGTAGAAATTGTAGAAGTTGTTCAAAATTGGACTGTAACATCAATTTTGATTATCTTTAATACTTCTGCCTTAAATGGCATAAACTTTCCTGCTGTAATATTTTAGATCCTGCTATTCAGCAGTTTTATTAATGCAAAAAACTACCCGTTTATATGAAGAAAAAAAACATTAGAGGGTTCTAGAAAGCCCATCCGGAGATTAAAATATTTTTATTCTAAAAGAAAATCTGCTGTTATGAAGACTGAAATAAGTCTCAATGTACATCTTCATCAGCTCATTGTGTGCAATATTAATTATATCTGCATTCTGGTTAACTCATCTTCATCTAACAGAGTATATAACATCAAAAACAAGGACATGACCACATCCAATAAAAAGTAGAAGAAAAAGCTTCGGAAAACAAAAGGAAACACACCTGAATGGTCATTGCCTTCTTGTTTGTTTCAAGTTGACTACCTGTGTAAGACAAGCACATTAGACGGTTAACTCGACGATCTTAAGCAAGGGATTTTACATTAAACAAACTATTTAATAGTGGAAAAACTGTAGGCCTCGTAGAGATGGAAACAGGCTTCCATAAGCAGGCATTTAAATGAGCTAACTCCCTAGATCAGGGGGGTTCAGAGTTTCAATGAAAGAGAAGGACGTTTATTCAGGCCCCATGGGCAATTGGGGCCCGTATCGCTTCGACTGGGGTAAGAAGAATTCATACAAGCATATCTGAAAATAGGGTAATGCTGACTATGAATACCATGGTTATCAACTAGAATTAAATTGGCGACCGCCAGTTATCGAAAACCGATGACTCCCAGCATCAATCATATTGCCATCCAAAGAAAACAGAAAAAAATAGAACCAAAAGAGGACAAATCGTTGGATCAAGGCCCCTGGTCACCTGCATAATAATAACAACAAAACCCTACGATTTGCCAGACAACCAGTTTTGAGATACCTTTAGCGCCCTTCATCTTCTCCAGATTTCTCTCTCGGGCCATCTTGGCTTTCTGGGCATTGCCACCCCCCATTCACGTGACCTTCGGTTTCGGCTGTCGACCTTCGGTTTCAGCTGTCGAATCCCTCGCCCTCAAACCACCACAATGAGATTTTGAGAGCTTCCAACTCAAACCACCACAATGCGCGCTGTTATTATAGCGAACGCCGAACTTTCCGAACCGATGCCGACACGCTCTTCCTGTTATTTCTATTTTCTCTTTTATTATTTTGTTAGGGTTTGGTTTTTTATATTTAGTTAAACACGGTTAAATCGGGGGCTGTCACCATAAATCCTATGTTAGTCTAGAGGTACACTCAAGTCCCATTGAAGGGAGCATTTACCCTTGTAGCTTTAACACAATGTACCATAATTCATTAAGGATTTGAATCCTGAGCAGAATGTGAAACGTACCTCCTCTCAATCCAGCTATTACCTTATGTGTTACAAAAAGTGTCAAAAGTGGTTTATAAGTTACCTTCTCATATCCATGTTTCATGTATGGGGCTAAAGGCTATGTGCTTGTGGATACAACATGATGTCTCTGGTAACCTTGGCAATAATCAGATATGATATTGGATATTTAGTGGATATTAACAACTCGTTAAAATCATCTTTATTGATCCTTATGTATGACCTAAAACTATTTTTGATTAGCTACGAGTTTGTCTTTCTCATATAAGGAAATAGGTTATGGGCCCAAGACCCAAAGGAATTTGGTAAGAGTGGAAGTCTCGTATTTGGTAAGAGTGGAAGTCTACCCCTTGTAGATCACCAACTGGTTATTTCACTGTTATTTTAGGTGGACAGGTTTTGTTTACACACATTGTTGTTGTTACACGTCTAGGCTTAATATTTTATCATTAAAAACTAGGTAAGTAGTACTAAGTTTTTAAGTTTTTTCATGCTATGGGATTAAAAATAAATTAATACCTTAAGGATAAGTTAGCTTTTGGGTCTTATGTGATAAAAAGATGTCAAAAATAGTTTCTAAGTTGGATGAAGTTAAATTTGGACGAAGTTCTTGCTGAATGTGATGATATCATGTTTTATGGGCTTCTTGTAATTGTTATCTATGTATCATCAACAACTTCTATAACCTTCATAAAAATTTGTTCTGTATGAATATATATATTTTTTTATCTATGTGTAGTATTTTCATAGTTTCTATAAAACTTCCATAGAATTTTGATCTATATTAATATACTTACTCTTATAGTACCTGCCAACATGCATGGTATATTCTCATGAGTTTGTCACTGACCATGTATTGGTTTGCATTGATCATGCATGATGCTTGCATTTTAACTAAAGTTTGCAAAAATTATCAATTAATATGTTCTAGTTGTCCAAAGTTTTTATGCATTATCGACTTCACTTTGTATTCTCGCAGTAGCAGATGAATGCTTGGTCCACATGGTGCACATTGAATTAACATATAACTAAGGTTGCCAACTACACACTGTGTTGGTACCTAGATTGCCTAATTCTGTATAAAGTCCATTGGATGAGTAGTGCCTCTTGCTTCTTGGGATGTTGATCATTGTGTTGGCTAACAGAACTCTGCCACTGAATATCAACACCATGTCCATATCATCAAATTGTGCAGATACTACATAGTTTGTTATGTACCTATGTGCACCTCCATATAGATGCCATAGCCTACAAAGTTTCCCAACATCTACGTTGTTTAATAATCATCCTCTCCATTTAGTTTCAGGAATTGGGTAATGTTATTGTTTTTTTTACATAATTTATATATATATATATATATATATAATTTCTACTTGTTGCAACCCCGGTTTGTTCATTGCAACCCTAATCAGCTCTCGGCTCCATGGTTCGGTCATCGGGAGGGAGCGAGGCTCCCTCCTATTGAAATGCAGACTCTCGATAGTCTACACGATCTGGCAAGGTTTCGGCCCATTTCTCTACAAAGAACATGGAAGAAAAGGGTTCTCATTCAGACATGCCGCATGAAAACCGACAGTTGTCGACCAAGGAAAACACTACCTCGACCCCTTCTGATTCTAGAGGAAATCGGGGCAGATGCCTTTCTGAAGACAGATAGCATCACGAGCTTAGGTGTAACCTCAAGCAAAATTGGTGAATACGGGCAATATATGAGAGATCGTGCCCTAATATGCAAATTTATGGGGTTTGGGCCCAATGAACAAGCACTCTGAGGATGGATTGCTCATAAATGGAAACCCAAAGGTGAAGCAGATCTCAATCTTGCATCGAAAGGATTCTTCACCGCCATCTTCTACAACCAGGAGGATGGAGAGAGAATAATTGAACAGGGGCTGTATTTTTTCAATAATGTTGGGTTATTCATGAGGCATTGGAAGGAAAAATTCAACCCAAAGCGGGAGGATTTCTCAGAAGTTCCAATCTCGGTGTGGCTTTACTACTTGCCCCAGGAATACTGGGAGGAGGAAACCCTAATGGGTATTGGTAACACCATAGGGAAGTTCGTCAAGAGCTCTGAGATAACAAAAGGAGGTCGTTATACTTCATTTGTCAGAATTTGTGTCAATATGAATGTTTTGAAACCTCTTATAGAAGCCATTTGCTTAAACTTCCATGATGAGGAATGGATTCAAACCCTTGACTATGAGCACATTCCCTTCATATGACGACATTCTCATGAATATGGACACCTATTCAGAAAGTGCCCTCGTGCCCTGGCCCCCAACTAGCAAAAAATGCAACCTCGGACTACCTAGGATGGATTCATCATTGTTAGCAAAAGAATGAAGAACGGTCCCAATACTGGCAACATCAACTTAAACAAATATGGGGTTTCATCTAGTGGATATGCAATGCTCGAGGATATGGATATGGAACAAGGAGAACCTGGGCAATCAGATTCAATTGTGGAGAACTCATAAAATGGAGATCTTGACCCAAATCAAGCTAAAAGGAGGAAGTTGGATCCTAGGAGGACAAAAGCATGGAAGAAGGTGAAAACCCATAGAATATTGAAGATGAGGGCGAGACAGACATCATAGATCATGAAATCCAAAAAATCATAAAGACCTACAAAAAGGGAGACCTATCAGCTATCCCAACCCCCCACATTTTCTTGAATGAGGAAAACCCTTCTGGAAGCGGAAGACATCTCTTCTCCTCATAAGGGGACCCAAAAGACGCAAGGAGCTCAATTGGGTATCCAGACTTCGCATCAGCCACCCAACCCACCTAGTCTCAAGAAGGATCCCAAACGGGGAAGGAAAACCAATAAGCAGCGATTAGCAGAGTTGTGTGCGCATCTGTTGGCATCAGGTAACCATCGATCCCTACATTATTAGCTTCAGTAAATTTCCTCCTGATTCTTGTTTTCAATGAATATTTTGTCCTGGAATATCTGAGGACTAAGCGAGAAGAGTAAAAGGCGTACTCTTTGATCTAAGATATATCGGGAAAAACCCACTATTGTCATGCTACAAAAAACTAAATGCTCCTCTAAATTTTTGTCCTATGTGTCAAAATTTTGTTGGAAAAACTGTCATTCCATAGCCACCGACGCAATGGGGTCAGCTGGCGGTATGGCTATCTTGTGGAATCCATCAATCACCAAGCTTTCACATTTCTTCTCTACCCCATTCTCTTTGTCAGCATCCTTTACCCTGGTGGACTTTAGTCTATCTGGTACTATCACCAATGTCTATGGACCCTCCCACCCCACTACAAAAGACAGATTTCTCTCCTCTCTTTCCTATCTCAAAGCAATTGTACACCCATTGGTTTGGATCTTAGGGGGTGATTTCAACATGATTGTCTCTATGTTGGAAAAAAAAGGAGGTGTATCCCATCTGGATGCCGCCAGTTGAGCTTTTGGATCTCTTATAGCCACCCTTGACCTGGTTGATATCAAGCCCAAAAATGGATTACACATTTGGAACAACAAAAGAGGGGGAACTAGTTAGGTAGCCTCTCAGCTTGACAGATTCCTTCTTTCCTCTAACTTGCCTAGATCGAGTGATATCCTCGATTCCTTCATTCTTCCTGTGGCAGGCTCAGATCACTGGCCTATAAGTCTTGAAATAGACGAACAATCCAATCCTCACAATTGACCTTCCTGATTTGAAAATTTTTGGTTGGATCACCTAGACTTCCATGAAACCCTTTCTCAATGGTGGGAAAATGATTTGACTCCTCAGGGATCCAAAATGTACGAACTCCAACAAAAAATCAAGTGGATAAAAGGGAAGCTAAAAACCTTGAACAAAGAAGTCTTCGGCAACATCTTTGAATCTAGAAGGAAGCTCGAAGAGGAAATGGTGACGATACAACAAGATGCAATTTTGAATGGATATTTTGAGGAGATGCTCCAAAAGGAAAAAAGGATTTGGGAAACCATGAATCAACAACTGGATCGGGAGGAAATTCTATGGAGACAAAAGTAAAGAGTCAAATGGTTGAAGGAAGAGAATGCAACTCGATTTTTTTTCACGATTCCATGATACAATGAAGAGCCAAAAATAGGATATCTCTCCTATATTTTGAGCAAGGACAAAAATTAACTAAACAGGATAAGATAGTTGAGAAACTAGTTGATTTCTACTGAAATATCCTATCAGAAGGGGACATTGATAGGAATCAAGCTATGAATTTTATCCTACAGAACATCCCATCTCTAGTTTATCCTAAACAAAATGAAAGCCTCCTTCGCCCCGTATCCTTAGAGGAAGTTTTCGAGGCAATTAAGGATATGCCCCCAGGAAAATCCCTAGGGCCAGACGAATTCACTATTGGTTTCTATCACCATTGTAAGGACATTGTGAAGACTGGGGTCTGGGAAGCTGTTGAGGAATCAAGATCTCGACTGGAGGTTCTTCCTGCTCTCAATGCCACCTTCATGACTCTCATTCCCAAGGATAACAATCCTGTGCACCTAGGTACATTCAGATCAATTTCTCTATGTAATTTTTTATACAAAATTATTACCAAGGTGATTGCTACAAGACTCAATCCCTTCCTACCTCACTCGATCTCTGAAGAGCAGTCAAGTTATGTGGAAGGACGACAAATCCTATATGGAATTCTCACTACTCATGAAACAATCCACACTCTTAAGCCCACCAAGGAAGCAGGCATGCTCATCAAACTTGATCTTTCCAAAGCCTTTGAAAGGATCTCATGGGGCTATATGAAAATAATCCTTCTTGCTTTTGGTTTTTCCCCTCAATGGGTTCATTGGAACTTGGCCCTAAATTCGTCGGCCTTCTTTTCCATTTTGGTGAATGGCTCCCCCTCTCCAACCTTCTCTTCCTGTCGTGGCATTTGTCAAGGAGATTCCCTTTCTCCATTCATGTTTATCCTCGTGATGGAAGGTCTTGGCAGATCTTTGAAAAAGGATCTTGAAAACAATCTCTTAACTGGTTTAGGGCCCACCAATGATGAGTACAAAGCTTCCCATCTATAATTTGTTGTTGACACCATGCTCCTTGCAGCTGCCACCATGAGGGAATCAAGGCTTCTCAAATCTATCCTTTCTACCTTCTTGGAGGCATCTGGGCTATCAATAAACAATGAAAAATCTGAGATATTTTTCCTCAATAATCTAATCAACTTGCAGCTTCGCATTTCAAGGATTCTCTCCTTTCATAGGTGTACCGTTCCTACATCCTACTTGGGGGCTCCTCTCGTCTCCTCAGCTATTGGAAATAAAGCTTGGGTGAGCCTCCTAGCTAAGATGGAACTGAGGCTCTCAAACTGGTCTTTTTGTTCTCTTAACATTGTAGGCCAACTCGTCCTCCTAAATTTTGTTTTGAGAAGTATGAGTTCTTGCCTATTCTCTAGTTTTGTTGCTCCTAAGAAATATATGAATGAAATATGAGCTCTTCAAAGAACGTTTCTATGGGGAGGATCAAAAGGCAAAAGGAAAAAATGGGCCTTAGTCTCTCGGGATAACCTATGCAAACCCAAGTTAATGGGAGGCCTTGGTCTGCGGGATCCTGAGATAGAGAACAAAGCCATGTCTGATAAGTTGTGGTGGCGATGGTTAATCGCACTGCATGCTCTATGGGATAAAATTTGGAAAGGAAAATACGCTGGCAACATATCCCATCATGATCTAATTCAATTATAGGAAAACAACAAGAGGTCAATGATTTGGAACGTTGCCTGGAGAAACATAAGCCTTATCCAAGATCATGCTTTTTGGGAAATCTATAATTGTCAAACTGCATTGTTCTGGAATGATGCATGGCAACAGAGAGACAAGCTCAATTCCATAATCAATTTCGAACCTCTTCAACAAGCTTCACTTGCCTCGGGAAAATTCCTTCTCTCTCATTTATGGAATAGAGTAACAACCAACGAGCAATGGCGAGAATGGTGTGGACAACCTCATTGGCCGCCAATCCTCTCTAATGATCAATGAGACTACTTATGGGAGGAACTTTGTTCTATAAATATTGTCTTTCAGGAAGGCAAGAATATCCTCCACCGGGGACACAACAGCAAAGGCACCTATAGTATCAAAGAGGCTTACTTCATCCTAGCCAACCATAGTTGGGACTAGCAAGAAGAATTATGGAAGCAAATCTAGAAACAAAACTTGTGGCCAAAAGTCTCTACCTTTCTCTGGTTGGTTGCCAGGAAAAATTCTAACTTGGGATCAGATTACAAAAAGGGGTTTTGAGGGGCCATCCATTTGTTTTCTATGCAAGTCAGGGGAGGAAACCTCTGAACACCTCCTAAACCAGTGCTGCTTTAGTTAGCAAATGTGGGATCAGGGAGCGAGCATCTTCAGACAAATTGACAGGAACAAGACTAGCATCTGAGAAACATTGGTTGGGTGGTGCAAACAAATATCCACCAATAACATTGTTAATCGTATCTGGAAACTCTTCCCCAACTTTATCCTTGGGGAGGTCTGGAAGGAAAGGAATCGCAGGATTTTCAATAACACTAATCTCTCAATGGATGAGGTTTGGAAAAAATTCCAATCAAACATTCAAGAGACTGTCCTATGATCCAATTGGTCCCCTAATGACTTGAAAGGCCAACAATTGGACATTGCCATCCTACAAGCATGGAACATTTCGCAACAATTGACCCAGCATATGCCACCCAGGCCAATTCTTAAGGCTGATAGCCCAACCTCTTGGTCTCCCCTGGATGTTGGCTTTGTCAAACTTAACTTTGATGGGGCTAGCTGTGGCAACCCAGGCCTAACTGCCTATGGTGGATTCTTTCGAGATCACAATGGTAGTATCCTTCATATTTTTGCGAGATCTTTGAGGCTTGAGAGTAACAACATTGCTGAGCTTTATGCCATGTATCAAGGAATTTGAATTTCCAACAAAGAAGGATACACCAAACTTGTAGGGGATTCCCAGTTAATGGTGCATCTTCTGAATAAGATCCTCAATGGATCCCATGTTTGTAAGATTAATCCTAGATGGAGGCTAGCTACTAAATTGAATAATCTCGCTTGCAGCATCAACCAAGCTCAAGTTGTTCTCCCACATCACGTCAAACGCGAGGCCAATGAACTTGCAGATCGGCTGGTCAATTGGGGAGTGGACAACCCTGAAGTGGAATGCAATCAAGCATGGAATGTTATCGAAATATCCACAATCAAAGAGGAATGTAATAGAATTAACCTTCAGGACTTGATCCCCCACAACGGATGCCAACACGGTCAAGATGACACGCATCAAGGAGATGCAAATCCAAGTTTCTAGCATGTGTATGAGGACATGCCAGAGGATAGGTGGTAGCCACCTCCCAGATGTCTCGCAAAATGATGATTTGGGCATCAATGCTTATTTAAGGTTGCAGTACGATCGCCTGCTCCAAATTTGGGTTAGAGTACTCCCTCCTATTCATTCCCCTACATGGATATTAATGGCACCTCATGTAAGCTCCTATCATGATGGGAACTCCCATTGCAAGAAGCGTAGGTTTCCTTTTTGGTTGCAGTTCATTCGACATTCTTCCGGCATTCATTTTGTTGAGATTGTTCGTCGCCAAGGTCTGGTTGTTCATTATGCCTTTGTGTTGCTTGCTCTTGGTTCCTGTGAGGAGAGCTGGTGGTGTTTGGTTTGGCACCTCAGCTACATCAGTTCTATCATGGTCCGCAAGAAAGTTACAGGCAAGAAGACTACCAACAGCCCAGGCGTTCTCACATGCCCAAGGCCCTCAACAACATAGAGAATGCTGAGGGTTTTTTTTTGCTAATAAAGTGGGGAAGAAGGACAAGGATTACACTGCACGACTGGAGTAGAGAATTGGTCGAGAAATGCAACGACCGACCGCTCAAGAATTAACTGCAGAATTTGGTGGTCTGGATGAGGATTCAGGGTCCTCACACACTCGGGAAACCCGACATACTAGAACTATGGGGTTTCTCTGGTCGATGAAGGTGCTTTTAGGTCTAGTTATGGATGAAAGCAGAGGAGGCAAGGTTCAAGGTAATATGGATATTCACATTGTGATGGCTCGGATGGATAACATAGAGATGGGTATGCAATGCATAGCCCACAATCCAGTTCTAGCAGATGAGCGAATTAACGCAAAGGTTGATGCGCTGGCTACAAAATTGACAGGGAAGAGGTTCAGTAGTCCTCCTTCAGATAAACAAGTTGTTATGCAACTGGTGTTCAAATGCTGCCTAGATGCGGCTCAGAGAGCTACCAAGCTAGAACATACAGGTGTTGGTCTGTCTTTTATTACCATTTTTTATGAACATATATATTTGTAAAGTTCGAAATTATATATAATTACTGAAAAATACTATACATAACAAAAGATTAGCATCTCTCAACCACTTGAGCTAACCTAACCTATATATATATATATAGCCCGATGGGTTAGCTCAAGTGGCTGAGAGCTGTGAGTTATAAGTAGAAGGTCTCGGGGTCAAATCCTTGGGTGGCCATGCAATGATATATAAGGCCCTCACTTGATGTCCCCACTGGGTTAGGCTCCATAATTAGAGTCGGTGGGGTGAGGCCCCTTCGGGTGGCCCCCCTATGAATTCTTCTCGTGGATGTAGGACATGAAAAATACCACAATATTAGTTAAATAACGCTAAATACCGCCTAATGAGGGGATGCCAAAATCAACAATACTGAATCTAAACTAAATGTTCAATCAAATAACAAGTACAATATTGTGGGTGCAATGAGTAATCTAACTAAGCAAAACAATAAATGAAAGAGAAGTGATCATCGTGCAAAAAAACTAGAAATGAACATCATAGAAAATGAAAGAAAGAGAGATGATATCCAATACTATAAATAAATGATACTCTTTCTTGAACTAAAATCTATTATTTCTTCTATGAGTAACACGCCAATACTAAACTCTAAAAAATGCAACATTCTCAACCAATAATGGAAAGTGACTAGCTAACATGCAACAAATTTGCAAAGAAGAGAAACAATGATTCTAAATCATTTAACTCACAAACAGAACATTGAATGTTGAATCAACGATAATAACTCCAGACTTGAATGTTGAATAAAATAACAAGTGCAACATGGATTCAATGAGTAATCGAACTAAGCAAAAGAGTAAATGGAAGAGAAATGAACATCCTAGATAAAGAAAAGACTCACAAACCCTAAAGGGAGAACTATAAAAAAAGAAACGTTTTGAAAATAAAACTTTCTCAAATATCCCTTAGCAAATGGTCATGACCTCCATCACTGACAAATAACTAGAAATCTAAACAAGGGTCTTCTAAACACTTAACTTTATGGGATCTCAACTCCACCAGGCAAATGAATGAAGGTGCGAATGAGACAAATATAGAGCAGGACACTGGGAACAACTCTATTCATCCTACAACTATATGTCCTGGGTGACCTCCCACCTCCGAGAGCCACCTTTGGGTAAGACTCCTAATAGAATGGATACTAGGATACCTCGTTCACTAGGATACCTTGTTCACAAACATGTCCAACAGGTTTCCTACTCCTTCGGCTAAAAGCCACGATCCAAATGATCTTTGGTACTAAAAGGGCAAGATGTCTCAATCAATCCTCTAGTTCTAGTCTTGACACTTACCACCCAAAAAGGATGGACTTATTGATAGGATGGACTTGACCATGTTCATTACAAGAGGGCTTTAGACCCCTAAAAGAAAACCACTATGTCTCATATGTATAGTGACTAGGGAGAATTATTTGGATGCCTATCCCAAAGTCCTAACTTGACTACTATATTGTTTTCTGCCATCAAGTGAGGGAATTTAATGTAAAAGATCAAGGGTTGCTTTTAAGGCTCCACTGTGGAATCAAGTGATGTTTGATTTAGGGTGTGAGTGTGTGTGCACAAGTGGTGTACAAGATGAAATGACAATGCGAGAAACTATAAATGCTTGAAAACAAAAGGAATGAAATAAATAGAGATAATATCCAATACTATAAATAAATAGTATTCTTTCTTTAACTAAAATCTATTTTTTTTTTGCTATGAGAAACAAGTTGTTACCAAACTCTCAAACCTACGACAATCTCAAGCAATAAAGGAAATTGACTACCTAAAGTGCAATAAAATTGCAAAGAAGAGAAACAATGATTCTAAACCATTTAACTCTCAGTGACTAATCATTGTAAATCATAACTCATTTAGAATCTTAAAGGTACTTAACTTCTAAAATCTTAAAGGTATTGAGAATCTTAAATCCCAATGATTAATACATGTAACCTACATAATAGTTGCATTTATATTAGTCCTTTAACATGTATATCCTTCCACTAATATTATAGCAATTTCATCACCCAATCTCTATAACCTGTAACATGTCACCAACAACACCTAACTCTAACTATTATAACTCTAGTTCATATAATGCTCAACCAATGTAACCCCTGTAACAAATAATGCTTAACCCCTAACTCCTAACAATTTTAACCTTTATAACCACTAATCCATACAACGACAATCCCTATAAATCCCATCAAACCTAACCCTACAACCTTTTTTTTTCTTTTTTTCACTGAAAAATATAACTTACTATTAATATACGAAATAGTAAATGTAGCCAACTGTCAGTAACAAAATCAAACATCTCAACACTGCCGTGCAGTGCATGTGTCAAGTGATAACATGTGGCCACAGTGCCAACAGCCACAAAGTTAACCCATAAAAAGTTCCATATGTTCATACATAAAAGCAAGAACCCCTCCCGTAGGAGAAACAGGTTCTACGGCCACCAGAAGCCAACCAAGTGTCTCATCAATGTATCAAAGTTCACAAAAGTAACCAACAGCCAGTGCTGCCAAAAACCAAAAAAGAAATATGTCCAGTATGCTAAATAACAGAACATAAACAGATAATCCCATACTATATAGCCGCACATAGGAGTATACAAAAAGTCCAACAAGGAGTTGGAAACAACCCCTATGTGATATCTGCACATATAAAACTAACAGCGAACATAAGTATATCATCTCAAAAAGGAAAACAAAACAGCTACATCAAAAAACTATATAAGAAAGTAAAGAGCCAAGAAGATCAAGACCAATGAAGATGATGTGAGCCCTGAGAAAACAGAGAGTCATCCCGCCAATCCTGCCACATAATGACCCCAAGCTCAGAGGAAAGAGCCATTAGAGAGCCTGTCCGCCACCGTGTTAACCTCCCTGTACACATGGTCGAAGTGAATGTGATGAAAATCCATCAATAACATCCGAACCGCATCCATCCAGTGCATAAGTAACAAATTATTAAGGGAGGATTTGCCTTTCACCCAGGAGATGATGGAGAGAGAGTCGCCAAAAACCATAAGTTGGGAGATATTCCGCCGGTGGGCCCAGAAAAGTAATAACCAAAGAGCACATAGCTCGCTCCTGGTATTGGACCCACAGCCCAGATTAAGCCAGAGATGGATGGAGACAGAATTTGAGATGTGTATAACAGCCCCAGCACCACCCCTCCCAGGATCGCTAGCAGCAGCACCATCAAAGAAGCCACACGGGTAGGTCAGTATCGGAGGGGCAAAACGAAAAAGCCTATCCTGTTTATCACGTCCCCGGCCCCGATCATGGATAGAGAGAAATTCTTGATGTGCAGCAAGAGTTTTGAAGCCAATCCCAGCCAAGAAAGGGGCATGGTTCTCAAAAATAAGTAGGTTCCGAGCCTTCCAGACCTCCCAAATCATAAAATAAGGAAGCTCCCTAACCCCGAAATCATGCTGGGCCCAGACTGCAAGACAGTCGCTTAGAGAGCAATGGTTCCAAGGAAAAACAATGCCAGATTTGTTCGCGATAAATGACCAGAGTTCTTTTATGAAAGGGCAGGAGGAGAAAAGATGATCAACCGTCTCCCCCTCAGAGCAGCATAAGATACACCAGCCCGGGCCACAAAAACCACGCCGACAAATGTTGTCCCATGTAAGAATCCGGTTATGGAGCGCAAGCCAAATGAAGCATTTAATCTTGAGAGGCAAGACCATTTTCCAAATAGTTTTATCCCACCAGCATACCAGGATCTGTGCCTCCGCAAATAATGCATCATATGCCATTGCCGCAGAGACCCTACCACCAGCTGCATCCCATGACCACACAAGCCTGTCAGTGCCATCAGAGAGCCGCAGATTGGATAGATACATAGACTTAATATATTCCTCCCATTCGAGCCTCAAAGAACCCCCAAGGCCCATCTGGGTAGCCGAGATCCAACGAGGGCGACCATCTCCACCCCAACCAGCAGCATGAGCTAAGGTGTAATAACCATTAGCATAGAGGAAAGTACGCAGTTCCACCGAAAGAGTGTGCCTCAAAGGCCCCCCGATGAATGGATCAAGACCCAGTTTTATATCACGCCCATTGCCAGGCAACCACGCAGTCCAGTGCACAATCACTCTGTAAGCACCCAGCAAACCGTTCCAGATGTTTGAGATACCCACTGTTGTAGGTCGGTTAAAGCGAAACCATCTTGAGACCGGAATATTACGCAGATATTTAGCACGAATAATACAACCTAACCCTACAACCTATAATACTTGAACCATATAAAGTATATAACTCGTATAACAAATAACACTCCCAACCCAAATAAAATTCATCTCTACTATCATTTAAAATTTATAGCACTCATCACCCAATGTAGTCATTAAACTAACCATTTAACATGTTGAAAGGTAGGTCCATTCTTTTTCAAGGAATTAAAATTATATTATTAAATATAGCATGTCGGCCTAGTGGAAAGGTTCAAGCATGGACGTGTATAAATACAAGTTAGAACCTTCATTTTTACATATTAATAATCCATCTTTCTTATAATGTTCAAACGAAAAGTTCAAGGTTAGCAAAGTACAAGAAAGGAGTTTGGAGAAGTTTATGACATCTTTTCTTATCTTAAGGTTTGTCTTGACTATGGCGAGGTTCATCTTATGAAAGGTATGGATCTTGCATATGGGTCTCTCTTGGTGAATCATGGTGATGTCATACATTAAAGTTTGTCTTCGCAAGGTTTCTCCATGGTAATGATTTGGCATAAATTATAATATTATTGGCCTAGATCATGGTGATATTATTGGCTTAGATCATGGTAATATTATTGTCCTAGATCATGGTGATATTGTTGGCCTAGATCATGTAATACCATTGGCTTAGATCATGGTGATATTATTGGGCTAGATCATGGTGATATTATTGCCATAGATTTTTGTGACATGATTACCATAGATTATGATGACGTTGGTTATTGCCATAGATTATTGTGATGTTATTGGCATAGACTATGGTGAAGATCTTGCGTAGATTATGATGATGTTATCGCCATAGATTATGGTGACATTGACATAGATTATGGTGATGATAGTGATTATGGTGATGTTATTGCTATGGAGTATTGTGATCATTGATTTTATCGGCATGAAGTATGGTGATGTTATTGGCATGATCAAGGGTTCCTCTCTTAGAATGACCTAGAGTTTGAAGATGATAATGGTGTTAAAGGGTTGAAGAAGAAAACAAATGAAGTCTATGGATGATTGTTTCTAGGGTTTGTTACAAACTTGAAGGGCATCTTGTTGAAGGTTTTATTCCATATTTGGAAGACATATTTGAGGCATGTACAGTTTGACACAGTGACAGTGACAATGAGAGGGACAGTGGCAGTGATAGTGACAGTGACAGTGACAGTGACAGTGATAGTGACAATGATAGTGACAGTGATAGAGACAGTGGCAGGTTGATACTCTTTTTCATATCGGGGTGGCAGGATTGGGGCAAGGAGAGGAGATCATAGTCTCCTTCAGGTTGGTACCTAAGAAGTGTGAGTTGGTGTTCACAAGGAGGTCGGCGCCTCATTCTAGTTAGTGCTAGAGAAATCAGTGAATTGGTGCTCACAAAAGGGGTTGGTGCTAGAAAAAATAAGGAGTTGGTGCTTCATTTGTGTTGGTGCACATAAAATTGAATGTACTCTTCATATACATAAGAACAACATTTTTTCGTTTTCTCATGTTTGGGTTTCCACATAAAATCTTTGTGTATTGTGTATTTATGCTTATGTGCTTTATTGTATGATACCTGCGATGCAATTACAAGTCTAAGAAGTAAAAAGATTGTTTAAATAGGTGAATATTGATTCACCCCCCCCTCAGTATTCCAACAATTAGTATCAGAGTAGGTACCTTCAGGAACGGTCTAACCATTGGAAGGTAGATGCCGGTAAGAAGAATGGAGAAGTATGGAGAATATTCCAAGATAGGATTACCATTGTTTGACGGGATAAATTATGCTTTATGGAGCATAAGGATGAAGTTGTTTTTGCAATCATGGGGACTTTATATTTGGCAAGCTGTAGTGAATGGATACACTATACTAGATATTACTCGAGCAACAGGTACAATTGAAAGAAGACTCTTTGAATGTAATTCAAAGGCCATGTAAGCTATTATGCGTGGTCAATCAGGATCATAATTTGTCAAGGTTATGCATTGTACCTCCGCAAAACAAATTTGGGACAAGCTCAAGAATGTGTATGAAGGAGATTTTAAAGCAAAGGTTCCAAGCTTCAAACTTACAGAAGAAAATTTGAACACTTGAAAATGAAGGAAGACGAAGATATTGCAGCTTCCTTCTCCGAATTCATGAAACTGTGAATACCATGAGAGGACTAGGAGAAAAGATTGAAAGTCTAGTAATTGTTCAGTAGATACTCAGATCTCTCCTGATGAGGTTTGATTCTAAAATATCAACTCTAGAGGAAAGACAAGATCTATAAAATTTGAGCATGGATGAATTACATGGAATTCTCACAGCATACAAAATGAGAACGGAACAGGAAAACCCATCCAGAAGGAAAGCATCCTTCAAGGCCTCTAAGAAGACAAGGAAGAACAAGCAAAAGTCAAAAGCATGCTCATGCTTTGTTGACACCCAAAAAATGTGCACTAGCTCATCTCCCTAGTCACATGACTCATTTGTCCACTTTTCCTACCATATGAGCCTCTAAAACCTCAAAAAACCTTCAAATGGTCAGCAAAAAGGCCAAAATCCATCTTTTTCTCCTCGAAAGAGATAAATAAACTCAAAAAATACCAAAAACCCTCCAAAGGGGTCCAAAATTCCCAAAAATCAATTAAAAGGGAATAAAATTCAAAAATATATTCAAAAAATGAAAAAGAGGAAAAGAAACCCTAAACCATTTTACCAATACCATTGGTTACCCTAAACCATGGTTGTATTTTCCATCACCCAAAAGCTATAAAATGGTGGTAGAGGCTCAGCATTATTCATCCACATTCTTGCCTATCCTTATGCTGCCAAATTCATTCTTGAGAACCTAAGCCCACCATTTGTGCTTAGATTCACCATTTGAGTGAGCCATTTTGGCCAATCCCCATTGAATTTGGAGAAGAGAAGGAACCATTGGAGCATTGGAGCAACTCGTCCCTATGGCTGCTCAAGCTCAACCAACCTCACCATTGAGGTAACCTTTCATATGTAACTCCATTTTTTGTGAATAAAAAATGTCAATCTCTTAGATATTTGTTTTACATGAAAGGATCTAAGTTTTTTACTGTTTACTGCAAGTTTATTTTATGAATGTCAATGCACATGTTAGATTAGTTTTTACTGTTTATATTAGTTTTTTTACTGTTTTCATTGAAACTGCTACTAAGGAGTCCATTCTCCTTAGTAGGTGCTCATTGGCACAAGCTAGGGTGAAAACCCAAGTTACAGTTTTTGGCGACTCCACTTATTTGAATCTCTGGTTAGATTTAGATTTGTTCTTTTTTTGTTGTTATTTTACTTCAATATTGTAGATCTGGTTTACCCTTAAGCTTGCACCTTGCAGCCTAAGCCCATTGTTGTTTCTACAAGACCTATAGCCCCATTTTTTCAGTTTCGGCTTTCGTTTTCGGCGGTCGTTTTCGCATCGTCGAGTGCAGGTTTTTCCCCGAGAGCCGCGATCCAGATCGCGCCTGCCCAGCCTAAACCCGTGACCCAGATCACGCCTGTTTGTCCCAGACCCGTGATCTGCAAACCAGATCTACATAACCCAATCGCGACCCAGATCGCGTCCTGTAGCTTAACAGCCGCGATCCCAATCGCACATTTCAGCTTGACAGCCACGATCCCGATCCAACATTTCAGCTTGACAACCGCGATCCCGATTGCACATTTCAGCTTGATTGCCGCGATCTCGATCACATCCTCACAGCTTGACGGCCGCGATCCCGATCGCATCCTTTAGCCTGACAGTCGCGATCCAGATCGCATTTTTAAGCCTGACAGCCGTGACCCAGATCCCCATTTTCGGCCCCAAACTTGCGATCTGTTTTCTGAGTTTTCTCGACCCATTTTTGGCCCAGATTTTTCCTGCACCTTGACAGCCACTTGTTTTACTTGCAGCACAAGCTACTTCTTGATTTTTTTTGTTATTTGCTTTACTGTACCACTTTGCATATTTTTTCAGTATTTTTATTGAAAAAATAAAATTTTAGCATTTACAGTTAAATTTTAGCATTCACAATTAAATTTCAGCATTTACATTTGATAGATAGTTGCCCAAGCATGGCATTTTGCTAGATACATCATCTCACTTGCACGCACTCTATCACCTTAATACAAGTGAGCCTTAAAATCTACTTAACTCAACCAACCTTCTAACCCCACTTGGGGAACATAAAAGAACTTTGTATTTAGGTAGGACGAGGGGGATAGGTATCCAAATAACACCCCTCTGTCATTTTCACTTGAAACATAGTTGTTGTCCACTAGTGTACCAAAATCCCTTAGTATTTTTGGACACGGTTATACACCAATTTGTCGGAAAGGCCTCTCCCCTAGGAGGGTCGAAGTAGCAAGACTGGTTTCGGAGGCCTGAGTGGAATACCGCAATCCATCCAGTAACCGAAGGCTACCTACTCATTGTTCACGTTGTACCACCCTGGTGGGAGTACAACGGCAATAGAACAGGAGCTGCGGATTTACCTTTCTGGATGTGTCATGAACGAGGTATCTTAGTAGCCATTCTTCTAGGATTCCTTTACCCACTATCCCTCTCGGTAGGGGGACGTTTATCCATTTAGTTCTACTTTTCATATTGTCTGACTTGGATTTCATCACCTTGTAGAGGATACGTCTAGTTTGAGCCAGCATACCTTTTAGTTAGGCATTTGCATGCTGTCTTACCTCCCCCTAGTTTAGCGAGTACACCATTTTTTATTTTAGGAGTCGTTTGCTTGTTGGTATTCTGACCACCTTTTCTGGTCACTTTGCTTACTGTAGCACAGCTGTTACAGTGAGTGTTTTGAGTTTATTGTTGGCCTGAGTGCCATATTTTTTGCGCTCCCCTCTTGCACATCCGGTTGCATTAGGGTTTTTGAGCTTTTCACTCACCACTACCTACTAGTTTTACTATCCATCTGTCACCATTGAGTCCCCGAGATGCTCTCGACGCTTCCGGGGTGAACCCCCGCAGTATGGTTCACTTGACACCACTCGTCACAGGCATAGAGCCTTGTCACTTGACTCCACTCGTCACCGGCATAGAGCCTCATCACCCGATTCTGACGCCCCTCATTTCACATCTGACTCTGAGGCAGAATCAGAAAACCCTATATGCACAACACCAACTAGCCCAATGGCTGGCATGACTTCTAACCCATTCCTTGTAGGGTCTATTGGTGGAGCATCCACCACCACCCCAACCACCACATTAGCCACCACTACAACCCCTACCCTGGGCATGCCCTCGATGGGGCCGACACCTACAATCCTCGTCACTATTCCAATTCCAACGGCTACTGGACCCAATCCCACCCCATCCGTAACCCATGTTTCACTTGGTGGCGCAGGCCCCTCCCACACGACCTCCACACCTATGTTTGGAGGTCATATCCCTGTCACGACTCATATTCCCACTTCACACTTTGGGGGTAGTGGCCTTAACACCAATGCTACCACCAGCACATACACCCCAACGACAATGCCACATCCTTCTGCCAGTTTGTCATTTATGGCTAGTCTCAACCTCCCTAACTTGGCAAGATTGATGAATGATCCCATTAGACATGACCCCACTTGGCCTCACATGCCTACCAAACTCCCATCAGACATCCCTAAGTTTGAAGGAAAGGCAGGTGAGGATCCCCAAAATCACATCATGTCTTTCCATCTATGGTATTCCTCCAACTCCACAGTAGATGACTCCATCCACCTACGCTTGTTGCAACATACCTTCACTGGCTCAGAGACTAAGTGGTATATCGAGCATCCTCACGGGACCCACCCCACTTTTACATTCCTTGCCTCGACCTTCCTGCAGTTTTTTCAGCTACCTGTCCGTTACGACGCGGGAGTAGAGATCCTATTGTCTTGCAGGCAGAATACGACCACCCACATCACGGATCACATTCATGAGTGGCGTAAACGCCGAATTTTATGCAAGATCAAGTTAGATGATCGTATCTTCTTGGATTGGTCTTTGAAATCTCTCCTTCCAGCCATTGCCAAAGATGTGGCATCTGAACGACCCCAGTCAAAAGAAGAAGCCATTCTCAAAGCCCAGTAGTTTGATTTGATCTACGCCCAGTCTGGCTACCTATATACCATTTTACCTAATGCCCCCCGCAGCAATTCCTCCCGAAATGATGCGTCTGGGGCATCCCATGCCACCGACGACATCATTGGCCATGTTGTATCACACAACCAACCCTTTTCCATTATGAGCAATAATACTGGCCCCGACCTTTCGCGGGCCACATCTCACTCAGGAGCTACAACTTCGTATGCTCCCATGGCACACTCCAACCACACTCATGGACCCTCATGTCCACCACAGTGTTACGGTCACGCACCTTCAGCTTATGCCCCTCCTACGTATTATCACCAATAGGCCACTCATGCTCCTGTTCACTCACAAGCCCCAACGACTTATTACCCTCCACAGGCAGCGCCTACAGCACCACAACCTCTAGTCACTCAGACTTACCAACAACCACAATCAGCACTTGGACCACCTCCAGCCCCTCCCACATATTATCCACCGCATCCTGCTCTAGCACCTGCGTAACCTCAAAATCCCCTTACTTCCCAAGGGAAAGTGTATGCACAATAGAACCAGTCGCAAAATCAGAACACCCAACGCATCAACAGGGTCAACAAAACCGCGGAAGAGGACGCAACCGCGGAAACAACCAACCTCAAAACCAAGGCGGTCAACAACCTAATCCTCCAAACAACAACAACGCTGCTCCCGCCAACCAAAACCCTGATCGACCACCTAAACAGGGTAAAAACCCTAATTTACCAACAAACCATCCATGTTCCATATGCGCGGTATATGACCATTACACACACACTTGCCCCCATTTGGAGCGAGCGCGCCAACTTTGGACTGATGACGCCCAATGCCAAGGGCACGCGACACAGCTAGCGCCACCTCCTCAACCACAACCCATGGTGTTGTAGAATCCTTTACCCACACAAGGAGTGGTGAACACCCGTCCGTTGGATCCCCCATAAGGAGTCGCGACACCACAACAGTAGATCACTTATGCTGCAACTGATTAACAACACATGGACTCAGGTACTAACCATCTATTAATGATGTCATTAGCTTATGTCCACCTCCAAACACGCTGAAACCAATATGGCTCCACCGTGGAATCCATGCCCGCTGATCCAGCCACCAATGCCCTTCCAACTAATTAGCCATTACGCATACCTAATACACCATTGGACGGGGGCCCTAAAGCCCCTCGCTTCGCACTACGACGGATCAACAATAATCCTAATGCTCATGCCGCCTCAAATTATAATATTGTAGATGACTAAGCCTAGTCCCCCCTGCTATGTCTGCCCTGGAAGTTTTAAAAAACTGTCCTTCACAGCGAAAAATATTGTTATCCACCATTGGTGCGATAGACCCTTCTAACTCACAAATGATGGCATTCGATTTGGACCAAGCCGAACCACATTTGCCTTCCACATTAGCATTTCAGGTTTCTGTATCCATTCGGAACCTTGTGATTCATCGATGAAGGTGCCTCCACCTGTGTGATGTCGACATTTGTCTGAAAGAAACTCGGATCTCCTACACTACAACCATTCACCACCGCATTACGAGCTTACGATGGGCGTTCAGCTCAACCACAAGGCCTCTTGGCCAACGTCCCCGTTCAGTTAGGTGGCAAAACGATCCTTATCGATATAGAGGTCATTCATGCCCAACTTGATTACAACCTCTTACTTGGACGCTGTTACATGTATGCCATGAAGGCTGTCGCTTCATCCGTCTTCCGCACTATGATGTTCCCCCATGAGGGACGTGTGGTCAAGATCAATCAACTGACGTACTACGATCCTAATGCCCTCGCCGCACCTGAAAATGTTCTCCCTATTATTGAACAACTCGTTCAGAACGCACCTACATCGTTCGTCTCCACAGTCGGACCCGGAATATACTTAGATACACCCATGACTTCCACGTTCCAATCCATTCCACCCCCTTTGCCGACAGCCGAGATATCTGATTTGTTCACCCTCTCACACAATACGCAGGCACCTAACCGACAGCCCCCTTTATTGCCGCAACCACCCTCAATTCCCAGTCATGTCGGAGCCACACCAATCCACACTATCCCATTTCTATTCCCCCCTTCAGGAGCAGTCAGCACTCCAATAATGGCTATGTTCAATCTTCCAGTGTTAACATCAAGACTACCTGTGTGGTACCCGCTCGCCCCAAATCCTCCCCCAACACCAACTGTCATTTTACAAGTTTCCCAACCTATCATTGTGATGAACCGACCACCTCCAGGGGTGAGAACCGCATCAACATCTAGTAATGCACCTCCTCCGCCCCGTTACAATGGGGGTAGAGGTCCACAAACCTACACTGCTTCACCTACGACTTGCACCACCCCACCTACTCCAAAGTTGGTAAAGAACCCCCCGACATTTCGTGCTCCCCCCAAATGCCCTTTGTGCGATGATTTGGGCCATGCTACCCATCAATGTCCACAACTACCAGTACTTTAGGAACACATGCAAATGTTAGATGATGATGCTAACATACCAGTCGTTAAACTTGACCTTACCCCTCAGCCTCATGATAAATCGTTGCATACCAATCACCCTTGTGCAATATGCGGTATTTACGGCCATTACTCACATCATTGCCCCGATCTCCCGGATTACAGAGCAACCCTCTATGAACTGAATCATTCTGACCTAGAGACATCCCCTCCTATTATTGAGGAAATATATCCCCCAACATCTTCCCCTTCGGAAGAAATTAATACCATCTATATGATTTCATCCACCAATGCGCCTCAGTCAACTGATCTAACGACATAGTGCTTCCGCAGTGACGAGGAAACACTCGAAGCACTTACTGCACCCGACTACCCTTGGGATGATATGCACCATCGATCATATTTCATCCCTGAGGCATCTACCTCCTCCACGGCAAATCAATTCTCCGTTGAATCCAAAGATTTTCTTCCAACCAAGGTTAACTGGTTTAAAGATCCAATCCCAGCTCCGGATGCCTTTGAGGAAGGCAATATGGCCAATATTTCACCCATCATAAAACTTGACATCTCTACCACTCCCGGAATACCCATACCCAAACCCATTTCTTTGGGCGCATCATGCACTGAGGATGAGGTTCAAGCTTATAAGAAGCTCTTCCAAGAGTTTTGTGATGTCTTTGCATGGTCCTACATCGAGATGCCAAGTCTTGACCCCGCTATCGTAGAACATCACATTGACACTTGGCCGAACGTACCACCTGTTCGCCAAAAACAACGCCCCATCCACCCATCTAAGCTTCCCACCGTCAAGGCTAAAATTGAGAAGCTTCGTACAGTTGGGTTCATTTACCCTGTCGCTTATACCACTTGGGTTTCCAACCCAGTACCAGTCAACAAAAAGCAAGGCACTATTCGTGTCTGTACTGATTTTCGCGACTTAAACCAAGCTTGTCCCAAAGACAACTTCCCCACGTCGTTTATCGATCAGCTCATAGATGCATGTGTAGGGCATGAGACACTAACTTTCATGGATGGTTTCTCTGGGTATAATCAAATACAGATTCAGAAAGAAAATCAATACAAGATTGCCTTCACAACCCCATGAGGAACTTTTGCTTATCGCGTTATGCCTTTTCGGTCTTAAAAATGCTGGTGCCACCTTCCAGCGGGCCATGACTTATTGTTTTCATGACTTGGTTAACATCATCTTGGTCTACCTTGACAACCTCACGGCTCGATCCAAGAAACGCTCAAACCATCTGAATGACCTCCGACAGGTCTTTCTGCGTTGTCGCAAATATCAAATCCGCTTGAACCCACTCAAGTGTGTCTTTTGCGTTTCGACAGGCCATCTATTAGGTTTTATCATTTTGCAGAAAGGAATTGCCATAGAACCATTAAAATTCCAAGCCATCCTAGACCTCCCATCACCACGTATGCTTCGACAGTTACAGAGCCTTCAAGGGAAGGCAAATTTCCTCCGCCATTTCATCCCTGATTATGCCACGACGGTTCATGGTTTCCTTCATTTGCTCCGTACCCACATCCCTTTTGTGTGGGATGACCAATCGCAAGGAGCTTTCGAAGATGTGAAGAAAGCTCTTACACATGCCCCACTAATCTCCCCTCCGGATTTCTCAAAAGACTTCATCCTTTACGTTTCACCATCTGACTATGCTGTTTCTGGGGTTCTTATTCAAAGAAGATTCCGCTCGTCAAGGGCACGTCATTTATTATGTGAGCCAGACATTATCAGGCCCACCGCTACGTTACCTGTATGAAGAGAAATTGGCCCTCGCCGTCGTCTTTTCAGTTCAAAAGTTGCGACATTACATCCTCATAAGCCACACTACAGTTGTCGCAAACTCCAACCCCATGATCTACCTCTTGAACCATCGCCTTCTGCAAGGCCATGTTGCTAAATGGGTTATTATCCTCCAAGAGTATGACCTAACTTTCACAACCCCTAAGAGTACCAAATCCCTTGCACTTGCTCAACGCTTGACAGATTTACCATCCCTATCGCCATCACCCTCGGTCACTACTAATCTAGCTGACAACCATTTGTTCATCATCTCGTCAGATGACCCTTGGTATGGCCACATCTTGGTTTACCTCCGTACACAAAAGTTTCAACCCGATGTCAACCGTGACAGACGCCGTCGCATCCATCACCATGCTTCTCGTTATCTCCTCCTAGGCGATGTCCTATATCGATGCGGTGTTGACACCATCTTACGACGTTTCCTTTCACAAGAAGAAGCAGAACAAGTTCTCAATGATTGTCATAGTAGTGCCTGCGGCAACCATTTTTCGAGAATGGCCACTACCCAAAAGGTGATCCGTGCAGGGTATTTTTGGCCCGCGCTATTTACTAATTGCATCATAGCATTCAAACATTGCCACAACTGCCAACTCTTTGGCCCCAAGGCAAGGACACCCCCCGCCCCCTTCATCCGGTCGTCGCCATTGGTCCATTTTGCAAATGGGCCATCGACTTCATGGAATGTAATCCTGCATCAGCTGGTGGCCATAAATACATCATTGTGGCCGTCGACTACTTCACAAAATGGGCATAAGCCATGCCTACTTTCAACTACACAACCAACACTGCAACCTGCTTCTTCTTTAACCATGTTATTACTCGTTTCGAAGTACCTAAGCAACTCATCTCAGACCATGGTTCTCATTTTGAGGACTCTATCTGGCAAGAGTTGTCAACCCTCCTCAAATTCGAACATCAATATGCTTCCCCCTACTACCCCCAAGGGAACGGCCAAGTCGAAGCCATTAACAAAATTTTGAAGACAATCCTTCAGCGCACTGTCGACTGACATAAGTCCAATTGGCATCATATGCTTTTCCCCGCCCTATGGCATTACTGTACATCCACTAAGACCACCACCGGTTTTACCCATTTTCATTTGGTTCATTGCGTGGAATCTGTCCTCCCCATTGAGTGTCAGACTCCAACGTTACATATCGCTATTGAACTCCTCCCATACACCTCACCACTCGAGCAACGCTTGATTCTATTGGAGCAAGTTGACGAGGATCGCCGCGCAACCCTCCAAACCATTGAATTCATGAAAAACCACTCCAAAGACGGCTACAATAAACACGTTCACCCATGAGCCTTCTGTGAAGGAGACCTTGTACTCGTTTACGATCAAGCCCATGACAAAACGGGTAAAGGAAAATTTGAATCCATGTGGCAAGGCCCATACATCATACACACTTGCCTCTGACACAGGGCATACATTCTAACCGATTCAGAAGGTAACCCCATGCGCAACCCCTGTAATGGGTTGTACCTCAAATGCCTTTACCCATAACACTTTTGGACACCATAGTCCATGATGTACAGTTTTGATTCTTTTTTCACTCTTATCTTCCAAAAACCTTTCATTTTGTTTTTTCTACATGACCACAGATGGATCCTGTTCCACTTTACTATGTTGGCTTTACCGACAGTGCAAGTCGTTGGTCTCCAAATCTCGCCTCCGCAGCTTGGGTACTCTATTCCCCCTCACATGAGTTGATTCACCTCTATGGAGTGTGTATAGGTGCTGCTACAAATAACCAAGTTTAGTACGATGCTGTGACCAGTCTCCTGACCGCTGCCCTCAAGATGGGTATAAGTTACCTTCGTGTCTTCTTAGACTCTCAACTTCTTGTTTCCCAACTCAACAATTGTTACCAGGTACGCGATCCTTGCCTCTTTAGAAAGTTCCTGCGCACTAAACAAATGATTAGACAATTTGAATCCATTACATTCACTCACGTCCCAAGAAATCAAAACAGTGTGGCAGACCAAATGGCTAACAACATTCTAGATTGGCACATCAACCAAACCATGTAGGACATCAACCATGCATCATCATAACATCATTAAGGCATCTAAAAACCATAGAAACAACAAAAAGAATCCATCATAACACTACATCCATGTGCATATCATTACCATAAAATGTGCCTCCACGGGCATAGAGAAACATAACAGTTGCATCCACGTGCGACAAAACATAAAAACAACGACAGATGTGCATCCACGTGCATACACGACTAGATCATAAAAAAATGCATCCATGTGCATAAATATATATATCATATAGTCATAAAATGTCAAGGGTGCCATCAACACCCGAATACACAAAAATACATCAGCCGTATATCAACCGTATATACAAAACATATCCCCATATGCTCATCAGCATTTGGGCGATAGATCATGAATAGTCTAGTCAGAGTACCCTCCTTGGTCAATGTCCTCGTCATCACCTGCCTCTGCTACAGACTCGTCCTCTCCCTGCTCCTCCTCTGGCTCCTCCTCCTTTGGATCCTCCTCCTCCGGATCCTCATCATCATCCGCAGGAACATCCAGCAAGTCTCGAGCTCTTCTCTCTACTGCCAATACAATAGCTCGTCTCATGATCGATCTCCAATCTCGTGGAGCATCGTAACACAAATCCAATATCTTCGGGTCTAAGTCCCGCTAACCCTCATCTGCTACCTTGCTCAATAAGCGATCAAAACCATCCCGTAAGGCCTCCAGGTCCACATCGTCCTTCCGTTGTCGTGCGGCCCCTCGAGCAGGTGGGGCAGGTGGGGCTGCAATCACCATACGACCCCTCCAAGCCCGATGCCCCTCTGGTGGTTGTGGTCCCACATTTGCAAATACCAACAAAAAGAGGTCAACATCATCTAACATCTCTAGCTATCAGCATAAACCAACAATGAAAAAATACAATATGATGTGCTAAGAAGAAACAAAAACACACACGTACCGTCAGGCCCCCAAGCCTGTCCAGGAGGTCGCGGAAGCTTAGGGTCCCTTCGGTAGTCCATCCCCTGGTACGGATAATCATCAAACAAAACTGGCATCTGCAGCCACTGCCTGAAAGTCTCCACCGTAAAATATTGTCCAACGTCCCCACCACCATGGCGAGGCATCATCTCTCCCCACCGCGCCATCCGTGGCTTCGTCACGCCTCCATCTCGGATAGGAACGCGGGGCCGTAGCGAAGGCACCCACTCAAAGAAGAAACAACATAAAAAGGAAGCATAACTGAACTCCCCTCCCATCTGCCTCACCTTGCTCAGCTCCCGCTGAACATAGGCAAGGAACATCTGCCCCCAAACATAATAAGTCCCTGATAGTACATGCTCAATCAACTGTATTTTCCCTCCTGACACACAGTTGGGCACCTGTGATCCTAGTACCCGCACCACGCATGCGCGACCACTCGAGTCGACGGATCCCGCAAATCTTTGACCAACAGTGCATTCCGATGCACACGAGCACCCGGAACACAATACCTCCACAGCAAATCCTCCATCTCCACATCCCCTGACCTCCTCGGCTGCATGTCCACCATCATCCCCAAACGGGGCAATCCAGTCAAAAAGTATACGTTTGCTAAGGTGAGATCCAATATCTCACCCCGGACCATGAATGCCCGAATGGTCAGGTCCTATAACCCGATCAACTTGTTCAGCAAAATAGACACTGAATGCATAAGAGGCAACTGTGCAAACTTTAGTAGCCCGCCCAGTGCCAAAGGAGCCTAAACACGGTGATCCCGATGGATGATCCTCATCATGTCATCTGGTATCTCGTATTCCCTGCATGATGCCCTTGGCATTCTGAGCATCCTGCAAAACACATAAGGAAATATCATTAGAACCATATCACATAAATCCATCATTTTCCCCCAGCAAACGCTCCAGATCGCGGCCGTGGGACCCACAGTTGCGATCCAAGATCGCGGTTATAGAAGCCACAGTTGACATCCTGATCACAGTTGTGGGAGCCACAGTCGCGATCTAGATCGCGGCTGTGGGAGCCACAGTCGCGATCTCGATCGTGGCTGTGGGAGCCAAATCCGTGATCCGGAGCGTGCGAAAGGCCTCGAAAGCCGCGATATACCAACTTGATCACCCACGTGACCGGTACACCGCCCCCGAGGACCCAATTTCCCCCGAAATTAAATAAAATTAAAGCTAAGGGCTAATATAGTTACCTGCAACTAGCGGAATAGAAATCCATTGGTCGGTTCTCCCGCAAATGACAAAACACCTCTGGCTAACTCAAATATCCTGTCAAACTTAATAGTGCAAATGACACGTGCCACTATGGGTCCACTTACTATTTATAGACATTTGACCCATTTGCATTTAACCATTCCGAAGGCATACGAAGTCCGTTTTTCGAACCGTTGATACCATTGGATTCAGCGCATCAAGAACTTTGTGGTGGTCGAGTTAGTTTCTCGTTTTCACCGATCCCTTTTTCAGACATTTTTTCACACGCCCCTCGTCGCCTCGATTTGTGTGCCACATCAGTTGATGTCTATTGTTGACGTTCTTTCTATCACCGGATTTAGTTTTCCGTGCTCGTGATGATACCTGAGATCATTTCTCGCTCTCACCACCATATTTTTTGAGCATTTGTCACACGCCCCTCGTCACCTCGATTTACGTGCCACATCGCCCGTTGTCCATTTTTTACGATCTTTATGTCACCGGATTCAGTTTTCCATGCTCGTGATGATGCTTGAGATCATTTCTCGCTTTCACCAAAAACCTTTTTGACATTGTGTCCACACACCTCGTCGCCTCGATTTGCATGCCACATTGGCCGCTGTTTGATTTTACAAATTTAGGTATCACACCTTATACATGAGCCCTCCACTCCATACATATTGCAATTATGGCATTGTTTTGCTATCATTCATCAACCCGCAAGGATGCCCCATTAGTGTTCCCCCTATCACTATTCTTGGTCCCCATACTTGTCCCTTGATTGAATGCTTCCTCCTTGCCTCACCATTATTTTTGTTCGGTATAATGTTATCCCTTTTTCGGGCCGAGCAATTCCTTTACGAAAAGGGCACTTAGGGAGGTTTTGTTAAGTTCTTTCATGACTCCTGAAACAATGAAAAGATCGCCAAGCAATCTTGCTTCCTTTCATGCTTGCTAAAAGTATCTGAAAGGGAGTCTACCTGGTATAAGTTTATCCCTTTTCCGGACCTTATAGATTAATTACGAAAAAGGAATACTCTAGTCACATCGGCTAGAAGAGTTCTTCATTGCATCCTTTTATGCTTTTTTGAGCCTTGGAGACTAACACATGAAAAATAACCCCCTCGGAGTCTGCTTACTACTTTCAGACTCTCTAAAATTGAAAGCAACCACGAGCATGAACTGTCTTGGGCTCATATAAATCCACACGACAGTACCATTGTTGAGCACACTTTTTATCCCCTTTTTGAGCTCTTTAAACCATGAAGAAAGCCACAACAGTGCCTCTCGGCGCCACAACAAAGCATATAGAATCACACTATTTATGGCAGCTTCCCAGTTTGGTCACCTTTGTTCAGAGTATTCTGCGATATGCCACCTTGAGAGTTTCCCGATATCATCAATCAAGTTGTCCCCCCAAGTCTCTCCCATTACAGTCCTTACCCCTAGTCCCTTAAGCCATGGTCCCCGTACCCAAATTTAGTTTCATATGCTGCCAGGTCATCCATGTCATCATGCTCTAAACAAAGGAAGTTTGGGTCCCCCTACTCTGCAACCTCAGTTGTTCCCCATCCCCACAGTATGTCAGTCCCACCTTCAGTACTATCACCTTTTGGTTGTACACCTCGCGCTCCTATCAAGGAAACATCATTGCCTTGATAGTTGCAGGTCTCCCTCTGTCGATGCCAACCAATCTATTCGAGAGGATAAACCCATAGGTCCCTGTGCCTTGGACTCATCACCACTAGTGGTGAGTGCCTACGAATCATTTTGAAAGGACTCCCTAGTGCCTCTCCAAATGATTGTTTCTCACATGCTCGACGTCAACACCTTGATTGCATCGTTGAGACTCGTGCAGGGTATTGGTCCTTTCAGTTATTAGTCGAAGACCTCGGATGTCACCTTACTCTAGCACATTGGTGATTCTACTTTAGGAACAACCAGTTATATGTTCCTATGGATATCCGGGCTGCGCTTGGCGACAGTATTTGGAAGCACCCCAATTATATACTCCTTCAAGTACACAATTCAGATATAGTTCAGTGTACCCTTGAGATTCTAATTCACAATCATTGAATCCATCCAATTGTGAATCACATTCAGATCCAACAGTTCATCATTCCTTCTGACATCACATTCAAAATGACTGTTGCTTTTTTCCAGTGTATCAGTTCTTCAAATCAGTGATGGTATTAAACATCAGTATGTCCCAACTTTGTGTACCCTCTGGACCATTATGATGTACACAACAATTCTCCATGTATTGTTTAGGTCCCCCTTTTTGGGCCTCATTGTTATCTATATTTCTTGATACGAGCATGGGTATGCCCGCCTCGTCCATATATTGAGATTATTCCTCATTCATTGTTGAGGACATGTATTTTAAGTTTTTGCAGTTTGTACGGGACCGTTTTTCCAGTCTCCAATCAGTCTCTTCTCTCCTCCAAACCCTAGGAAAAAGACAAAGAAACTATGATGTCTATCGACCATACAATGAGCTCCTGCCCTCACACATCAGGGGGCAATTTGTTGACACCCAAAAAATGCTCACTAGCTCATCTCCCTAGTCACATGACCCATTTGTCCACTCTTCCTACCATTTGAGCCTCTAAAACCTCAAAAAACTTTCAAATGGTCACCAAAAAGGCCAAAATCCATCTTTTTCTCCTCAAAATAGATAAATTTCCTCAAAAAATACCAAAAACCCTCCAAAGGGGTCCAAAATTCCCAAAAATCGATTAAAATATATTCAAAAAAGGAAAAATAGGTAAAAAGAGAAAAATAAACTCTAAACCATTTTACCAATACCATTGGTTACCCTAAACCATGGTTGTATTTTCCATCACCCAAAAGCTATAAAAAGGTGATAGAGGCTCCCCATTATTCATCCACATTCTTTCCTATCCTTATGCTTCCAAATTCATTCTTGAGAACCTAAGCCCACCATTTGTGCTTAGATTAACCATTTGAGTGAGCCATTTTGGCCAATCCCCATTGCATTTGGAGAAGAGAAGGAACCATTGGAGCACTGGAGCAACTCGTCCCTACGGCTGCTCAAGCTCAACCAACCTCACCATTGAGGTAACCTTTCATATGTAACTCCATTTTTTGTGAATAAAAAATGTCAATCTCTTAGATATTCGTTTTACATGAAAGGATCTAAGTTTTTTACTGTTTACTGCAAGTTTATTTTATGAATGTCAATGCACATGTTAGATTAGTTTTTATTGTTTATATTAGCTTTTTTACTATTTTCATTGAAACTGCTACTAAGGATTCCATTCTCCTTAGTAGGTGCTCATTGACACAAGCTAGGGTGAAAACCCAAGCTACATGCTCCAGCTACAGTGATGATTCAAACAATGAAGAAGAATCCAACTTTGTGATAAAGTTAAAAAGGGGAATCAGAAAGTACAAAGGTAAGCTTCCTCTCAAATGTTTTAATTGTGGTAAAATTGGTCATTTTGCTTCGAAATTTCCTTATGCAAATGGCTCAAATAGTGATGATGAAGGATTTCCCAAGAAATAAAAGAAATATCATAAAACATACATGGAAATAAATAAAAGAAGATTTTTAAAAAAGAAGAGTCTCTATTCAAAGGAGGAAAGCTCTTCATCTGATGAAGATGATGATAATGACAGTGACTGAGGAAGAGTGCTCTTCATGGCACTAGAGGAAACTACTAATAATAACGAGGAACGCTATGAAGAAGAGGGAGAAGTTAATATTGAGGCATAATTACTCAATGCCTTGAGTGATCTAAGAAAAGAAAGGAAGAAAAACATGTTACTCCGAGAAGAGTTGAGCGAACTAAAGGAGAGTTCTCAAAGCTTCGACAGAAATCCTGAAGGAACAAAGAAGATATTTATGGATCTAAAAGTTCAATTGTAAGAATACAAGGTGATTGAAGAAACACTCGAAAGAAAACTGGAAGAAAAGGAGAAGATAGGGGAAGAGCTAGAAGTTGAAATAGTCTCACTCAGAAAGGAATTACACAAGAAGGACATCCAATAGAAATTTGGCAACAACACCAAAATACCAGATGAAACCATCAACATCCAAATACCATTCTATGATAAGTATGGTCTTGGATACAAACAAAATGACACTAATAAGGGTTCAAGCTATATGATGATCATATGTGAAGCAAAACAAAGAAGTTATGCAGATGATATCAAGGGTTCCAAGCCTCTGAAGGAGGATATACAACAACCAAAAATACAGAAGAATCCAAAATAAGATCATGCATTCAGAGGAACATGGAAGCAACCACCAGCAATGAAGAAGACTAAATGAAGACGATGATTTTAGAAGATCTACACCAACTAGAAGACCACCCACATACAGGTACCAAAATATTTTTCTTGGTTTGTGTTCTTCTTGTAATAATTTTGGGCATAAGGTTATAAATTGTAGATCCTATGCATGGGGTAGAAACACATGGGATGGAAATGGCTATGAAAACTCCATGGATCATTATGAAGGAAATTATCTCATAAAGCCTCATGAGTATTTCAATAGAAGTTATAAACGATTTGGAGTTATGGATTATGAACTTGAATGTTACAAATGTAACAATTTCGGACACACATCCAGAAATCACAGAAGAGGTTTGTTACTGTCTTCAAGACAGGTTTCAGAACAACAAAGAATTTGGATAAAGAAGCAAGAAAACTTGCGAGGTGAGGAATTTGGGCTTGCTTTACAAGTCCAAAATAGAAGAAGTCAACAGTGTGTTGAAAGTGGATGCTCAAAGTATATAACATGTGACAAAAATATATTTGTTTCATTGAAGAAAGAAAAAGAAGGGTATGCCATGTTTGCCAATAACAACTTAGCCAAAATTTTGGGAAAAAGCACAATCAGTCTCAGAAACAAAGAGGATTTGGAAGAAAATGTCCTGCTTGTTGAAAATATGAAGCATAATTTGATAAGCATCACCTAGATGCGTGATCAGGGACACACACTCATATTCAATTCAAAAGAATGAAATAATGAAAGAAGAATCAGGAAGACCAGTGGCAATAGCAACAATATCTCCTAACAACATATACATCTTGAATGAAATTGAGAAAGAAACTTGTTGTTTGGGAAAGGAAGATGAAAGTTGGCTTTGGCACAAAAGAATGGGACATATAAAATTTGACAATGTTGTTAAGATCAGCAAGAAGCGAGCTATAAGAGAAATGTCAAAAATTACAAAACCAACCAAAACTTTGTACAAGCATTGTCAACATGGAAAACACAAAAAGGTTGAATACAAGACAAAGGATTACTCTACAACAAAACCACTGGAAATTATACGCATTGATCTATGTGGGCCAATGAGGAAAAAAAGACTGAATGTTGAGCAATAATTCATGTTGCTCATTGATGACTAACAAGAATGAAATGGGTTTGCTTCCTCAAGAAAAATTCGGAAGCCTTCGAGTGTGTATGGATATTCAAGGAAATGGTCAAAAATGAAACAGATTTGAAATTAAATTCTTAAGATCAGAGAATGGAGGTGAGTTCACTTCAAATGAGTTCATGGATTTTTATGAAGGACATGGGATAAAATGGGATTTCTCAACAGCTTTACCTCAACAAAATGGAGTCGTTGAAAGAAAAAGCAGAAATGTACAAGAAATGGCTAGAACCATGTTGAATGACTCCAAGTTAAGTGATGTCTTTTGGGTAGAAGAAATACATACAACAATTCATATATTGAAAAGAGGATTTCTCATAAGTAACTGCGACTAAACTCCATATGGGATATGGAAAGGAAGACCGACCAATGTCAAACACTTCAGGGTGTTTAGAAGCAAATGCTACATAAAAAGGGAAGACAAGAATATTGGAAAATTTGACTCATGGGTGGATGAAGGAATATTTGTTGGGTATTCATGGAAAAGCAAAGCATACAAATGTTATAATCTAAGACTGAACAAGATAGTGGAAAGCATAAACGTAAAAATTGATGAAGCCAACTTGTTGAAGACCATGAAGGAAAGCAGACATTCATACATCTTTGTAGAATAGGAAGTGGAAGAATTGAAACTAGAACAAGAACAAGAACAAGAACAATAAGAACGAGAAGAGAAGCGGCCAGAAGAAAAACAAGAAGGAAACAACCATCAAAATGTTCAAACACCTTCTAGGACACCTAACCGCCAGGTTCAGAAGAATCATCCACCATAACTAATCATTGGAGATACAAGTGTCAGAGCAAAAACCAGAAGAAAAAGGCAAGTATAGACACCGAAACAAGGACACTTTTCTTTACTATCCACAATTGAACCAAGCATCTTTGAAGAAGCCATAAATGATGGACATTGGATCAACGCTATGGAAGAAGAACTAAATCAAATAGAGAAGAACAAGACATGTGAACTGGTTCCAAGACTGAAGGATAAAAATGTGATTGGTAGAAAACGGGTTTTCAAAAACAAGCTTAATGAGGATGGACAGGTAACCACAAACAAATCAAGACTTGTATGCAAAGGATATGTTCATTTTGAAGGAATAGACTTTGAGAAAACTTTTGCTCATGTGGACAGAATGGAAGCAATCAGAATGATCCTGGCTTATGTATGCTCCAAAAGAATCAAAGTATATCATATGGGTGTAAAATCATCTTTTCTAAATGGAGAATTAGAACAAGAAGTTTACATCAAGCAGCCAGAGGAGTTCCTACTATCAGAAAATGGCGACTATGTTTGCATGTTAAATAAATCTCTGTATGGACTTAAGTAAGCTCCTAGAGCTTGGTACTCAATATTAGGCAGGTACTTATGGCAACAGGGATTCAGAAAAGGGAAATGCAAATAGTAATCTCTACATAAAAGTGGATCAAGACAATATGATTATTATTGAAGTATACATTGATGACATTATCTTTGGAAATGATGATGACAGGTTGAGTTAGAAGTTTGTCAGGGATATGTAGAGTGAATTTGAAATGTCCTTACTTGGGGAGTTAAATTTCTTGTTGGGACTCCAGATATCTTAGCTAGACGATGGAATTTTCATTTCCCAAACCAAGTACATCAAGGAAATGTTTAAGAAATTCATAATGGAAGACTGCAAACCTGTAAGTACTCCCATGGTCACTAGTTGCAAGTTAAACAAAGATGATGAATCCAAAGAAGTGGATTAGAAACTCTACATATAAATGCTTGGCAGTCTACTCTATGTGACAACTTCAAGACTAGATGTTATGCAGGAAGTTGGACAAGTTGCAATATTCAGGCATCTCCAAAGGAAACTCATGTTCTAGCAATGAAAAGGATATTCATATATCTTAAAGGAACAACAAACTTTGGACTATGGTATCCGAAAGGAAATGAGTAGACTCTAGTTTCCTACATAGATGCATATTGGGTAGGAAGTATTGATGATAGAAGAAGTACTAGTGGAGCAACCTTCTACTTAGGTGATTGCTTAGTGGCATGTTTGAGAAAAAAGCAATCTCCAGTACCTTTATCCATAGTGGAAGTAGAATATATTGCATCAACAACATGTTGTACTCAGGTTCTCTGGATGAATCAAACTCTACAAGACATACATGTGAAATATGATGAGCCTATTTCGATACTTTGTGAAAACACCAATGCTATAAGTATCTCCATGAATCCTGTGATGCATTCGGAGACAAAACATATTCCTATCAAGTTTCACTTTCTACAGGAACAAGTCACATAAAAGAATAAGAAGTTGGAGTATATTGGGACAAAGGAACATATAGCATATATCTCCGTGAAGCCTCTTCCTAGGGAGACATTTGAATATCTTTGATAGAATCTGGGAGTGATTTTTGCTCCAAATTGAGCAGCATAATCTTCAACAAAAAAGTAGCTGTGAGCAACACGACAAGAGCACAAGGGGAGAGATATTGTCAGGGGGAGTTACTCGTTGCCATTGATTTCAAAGGGGGAGAGAAATATCATAAGCATGACGACAAGGGGCGTATCTTGGTTGCCATCAATGACAAAGGGGGAGTTTGTCGAATAAGGTTGTCATTAATGTCAAAATACAAGCATAAGTGTATATAACTCCAAAGTGGTCCCCTTATGGCGTAACTATTAAGCATGGCCCTTAGAGGATGAGATAACATGTGGTTGTATCCACATTCCCACTTTGAGTTATACACAATTGGAGTCTTGAAGAAGAAGCCCCCAAAGTGATTAAGGCACCCCTCTACAAAGCCTTGAAGTGCATGGAAGAAGGCTTAAACTAAGGGTCTTAACGTGCCCTTTTAATGCATGGAAGGTGTCCTAACAAAAGGGGTAAAAGAAAAAAGGATCTTAATGTGCGTGGAAGATCCCCTAAAAAAATGGGTAAAACTCCCCTAAAATATTCACATGTCGGCCTGGTAAAAATATTCAAGCATAGACGTGTATAAATACAAGTTAGAACCTTCATTTTTACATATTAATAATCCATCTTTCTTATAATGTTCAAGTGGAAAGTTCAAGGTCAGCAAAGTACAAGAGAGGAGTTTGGCGAAGTTTATGACATCTTTTCTTATCCTAAGGTTTGTCTTGACTATGGCGAGGTTCATCTAGTGAAAGGTATGGATCTTGCACGTGGGTTTATCTCTTGGTGAATCATGGTGATGTCATACGTTAAATTTTGTCTTGGCATAAAGGTATGGATTAAGGTTTCTCCATGGTAATGTTTTGGGGTAAATTATGATATTATTGGCCTATATCATGGTGATATTATTGGCTTAGGCCATGGTAATAATATTGGCCTAGATCATGGTGATATTACTGGCCTAGATCATGGTGATATTATTGGCCTAGATCATGTAATATTATTGGCCTAGATCATGGTGATATTATTGAGCTAGATCATGGTGATATTATTGGCCTAGATCATGTCATATTATTGGCATAGATTTTTGTGATGTTATTACCATAGATTATGATGACAATGGTTATTGCCATAGATTATTGTGATATTATTGGCATTGACTACGGTGAAGATCTTGCATAGATTATGATGATGTTATTGCCATAGATTATGGTGATATTGGCATAGATTATGGTGATGCTAGTGATTATGGTGATGTTATTGCTATGGAGTATTGTGATGTTATTGGAATGACCTAGAGTTTGAAGATAATAATGGTGTTAAGGGGTTGATGAAGAAAAAAAATGAAGTATGTGGATGATTGTTTCTAGGGTTTGTTATAGACTTGAAGGGCATATTGTCGAATGTTTTATTGCATCGAGCGAAACGAGGTGCTTTACAGCCCAGTATGGGGGAGATGTTGTAACGTGTATGGATGTAACGTTACACACGAGTATGAGGGAGATGTTGTAACATTACATGAGTAAAAAGTAATAAATTATATTATGTCAGCCATTAATAAATTCATGTCGGCTCATAAAATAAAAAACTAATGAAAGTATTTAAAAAAAATCTATGTTGGCTCATAAAATAAAATATTATGAAAAGTAATTAAAAAATTGATGTTGTTTATAAAATAAAAACTTAAAACTTAAATCTGGGTCTATCAATCAAGAGATATCAAATTTCTTGAGTTTAAATTTAAAAAAAGAAATACACCTCAAGAAATTGGATCCCTCTCGGTGCTTGATAGATACGGGTTTAAGATGGATCTATGCTGGTTTGTAGATTTGGCAGATAGATTTGAGGCATGTACAGGTTGACATAGTGACAATGATGATGACAGTGACAGTGACAGTGGTAGTGATAGTGACAATGACAGTGACAGTGACAATGATAGAGATAGTGGCAGGTTGATACTCTTATTCATATCAGGGTGGAAGGATTGGGGCAAGGAGAGGATATTGTAATCTTCTTCAGGTTGGTGCTTGAGAAGTGTGAGTCGGTGCTCACAAGGGGGTCGGTGCCTCCTTCTAGTTAGTGCTAGAGAAATCAGTAAGTTGGTGCTCAGTAGGGGGTTGGTTCCTCCTTCTAGTTGGTGCTATAAAAATCAAGGAGTTGGTGCTTCCTTTGTGTTGGTGCACATAAAATCGGATGTACTCTTCATATACATAAGAACAACATTTTGTGGTTTTCTCCCATTTGGGTTTCCATGTAAAATCTGTGTGTTGTGTATATTTATGGTTATGTACTTTATTGTATGATATCTGGGATGGAATGAGAAGTCTACGAAGTAAAAATATTGTTTAAATATGCGAATATTGATTCACCCCCCCTCTTAGTGTTCCAACATACACCACTTAACTCTTAACCACTGTAACACTTGAGCCGTATAAACCTTAACCCTTTACAATATTTATCCCTTATAACACTGCACAACTAGCATTTATAACCCAAAATATTTAATCCATATAATTCATAAACACATACCCATATCAACCCTAACCCTTATAAAAACTCACTCTAAACCCATTAACACCTATCAAAAGTAAGATGCATGTTTTATAACAACTAATAACTATCCAAATCAACTTTATTAACCCTCCACCCCTAAGTCCTTACTAAAACAAACTTTAACTGATCCTTATAACCAACAACCCTTATCCCCTAGACCCTTTAATGCTTATATAACATAATACTTATAATCAATATTTACCCTAACCATTTTCCCATTACCTTTATAATATTTAACACATGTATCTATTTTTTTTTTTCCAAGGAAAAAAGCGTAATTTTATTTCAACAGGTGAAGAAAATTACATTCTGAATATGCATATAAAGCATACGATTGTCCACTTAAGGATCAGTAAGTTCACTGTGATGTAATAGAAACATCAATATGTCCTCTAAAGGAGATATAAAAAAAACTAGTCATAATATCATAGCTGTTCATATTCTACCAAACTATCGGTTCATAAAAACTACCTCCATGAGGTTGAGATCAAGTTTATATAATGCATGGACAAAATAAAAAACCAAGAGGACTCCCCGAGTCTCTTGCAAGTATCCACTGATATGACTGTAGTATTTTTGTAATAACAAAAAATCTCCCTGCCATCTATTCCTTGACTGATCATAATCCAAAAAGAAACCAATCCTAAATATGTGCCAGAGCCGTTCCAAAACCCAAACTGTCATATAAAAGGTCTATGAAAGTACTCATAGAGTGTTCCATTGTTGTCTTCCTTCACTTTCCACAACCCCACTGCCAAGTCCCTGCCAACCTTAGAAGCCTCGTCCGCCTCCTTGTTGTTCTCCCTATATACATGTCTGCATGAAAAATGTAAAAATGAAAATTTCAGTAGAAGGATGTCCTGAAGAATATTATCAAGCCGTATATCCCTGCAAAGTTGTGTTCCATTTGTCCAATTTGTTGCATTCATAGAATCACCGTATACATTAATCCCAAGACATCCTTTTTCTTGTGCAAAAATGACGAGAAGTTTTAAGCTCATAATCTCAGCGAAATTATTTCCCCCCTCCCCCAGTCCCCACGAAAGGTTGAAAGAATGGTTTGAAGTGAGATGAAGTAGAGCCCCTCCCCCACATTTTAATCCCAAAGCAGAACCGTCATAAAATCCCCAGGGCATCGTCACATCAATGTCCAAAGGAAGGACCGCTCGCTGTTTTGCCACAACTATGTGATGAGGGAAAGCCTCTCGGAAACCACAGATCTGAATAGCAGTAACCGCAGGAGTGCATAGTTTCTCATTGAAGATCATCTGATTCCGGGCCATCCAAATGCCCCACGCTACCAATAATGGAAGGTTTAAGTAAGATTTTCCAGTAGGTTCCGATACCCATCGAGTCCAGGCCTCCAGAACAGTAAACCCTGCCCAGTCCATTGAAACACGTACAATTCTGGAAACTTCCGCCCAGACTTGCACTGTAAAGGGACAATGAAGGAATAAATGGCAGCAGGTTTCATCGCTGGCTTTGCACAATATGCACCAGCCCGGCCCAACCCGATTCTTCCTCTGTAAAATATCCCAGGTAGGAACCGTGTTTTCGAGGACATTCCACATAATAAGGCGATGTTTCAGTGGACAGTGTATCGTCCAAATCCTTTTCCACCACCCTAGCAGTTCACGAGGATTCTGGAAAAGACTCAGGCTGATGTATCCCTCCTTAGGTGTGTACAAGCCAGTAGGGGCGCCTTCCCATACCAAGTAATCATCCCTGTCCCGAAGATGTATATATGATCGAGTTAAGGCCCCAAGATAAGCCCTCAAATCAACCCGCTCGATTTCAGAAAGTGCCAGTGAATCCACATCCACCCATGACTGTGTCCACGGATGATAATTTGGGGCAGCCAAATGAGAGAGTAGTGATATACCCAAGTCCCGTAGAGTAGAGATCAGATTTGCATTTAAAATATGTTGTCCAGCACTACCAAACCATGGATCCTCCCCTACACAGAGTGTCTGCCCATTTCCCACATTCCACGCAAGCAAATCTCCTATCACCGGGAAAGAATTAATAATAGCTTTCCAAATGACGGAGCATCCCAGATATGACTTATCCACCATCCGTACCCAATCCAAAATAGTAGCAGGGGCAATATACTTCCGAAAAACAACTTTAGTCCAGAGGTTCTCTGATTTTAACAGTCTCCACACTCCTTTTGCAGCCAAAGCCCTGGCGAACAGATGAATATTCTTAAGACCCCATCCCCCTAATGCTTTTGGGATGGCGATCTTCTGCCAGCGTACCCAGGGGGAAACATAGTCCCCTTTACCACTCCACAAAAAACGGAAGCATAACTGACGTGCTTTCTCCAGGATGCCTTTTGGTATCCATGTGAGGGACATCCAATAGACCGGAATGGCCTCCAAAACCGATTTTACCAGAACCAGACGGCCTGCCCGCGAGAGCCACCTGTGGCTCCAGACCTTCAGCCTCTTGTGTATTTTTTCAATAAGCCATTGCCAGTCCTGTTTAGTATAGGCATTCGGTTTTAAATGAAACCCAAGATAACAGAAGCCATCATCAAGTGGTAAGGAAGTAAATGGAAATATCCTTCCTAAGGCCACAATCTCAGAATCCCTGAGCAAGTGGGTTGTTAGTGTAGATTTCCTTACATTGATCTCCATTCCCGTGGCTGTAGAGAAAAGTTGTAAAATGTCCCGTAGTGTTTCCAAATCCCTAGACGATCCAGTGCAAAAGATAAGGATATCATCCACAAACAGCAGATGTGTGATAAAAAAATCAGGCGCCACTTGGATACCATGCAGAGTACCCTCCCTGCATGCATTTTTCAATGCTTTACTAAGCCCCTCAGCGACCAGCAGGAACAGTAAAGGAGACAAAGGGCATCCCTGTCGAAGGCCCCTCTCAGCCCGAAAAAAGGGAGAAGCAGCACCATTGATGAGTACCGCAAAGGATACAGTAGTAATACAACTCATAATCCACCTGATAAAATCCACAGCAAAACCCAGATGAGTAAGGAGTAAATGTATATATAACCAACTCACCTTATCATATGCCTTTGACAAATCAATCTTGATAATGGCTCCTTTAATTTTACGAGCTTTCATACTATGTATGCCTTCCTGCGCTACCCCAATAGCCTCATGGATTTGTCGTCCTTCCAAAAATCCAAATTGTTCCTCCGAAATATGAGTGGACAAAATACCCTTTAGCCGCCCAGCAATGATCTTTGACACCACTTTATATACACAGTTGCACAAGGAAATGGGTCTGAAGTCACATAAGGAAGAAGAGTTATCAGTTTTTGGAATAAGGGCAATAAAAGTGGAATTCATGGCAGCAGGAATATATCCTGATCGCCGAGTATCATCAACCATCTGCAGAAGATCATTTCCAATAAGATCAAAGAGTGCAAGAATAAATTCCACCGTCCATCCATCCGGTCCCGGGCTTTTGTCTTTTTGAAAGCTCTGTAAAACCCCCTTCAGTTCGGTTTCAGTAACAGTAGCCATCAGAGTAAGATTGTCAACCTCTTCCACAAAGCGAGGAAACATCTCAGCCATCCTGACCACCTCCAAAATGTTAGCCCGAGTGGGAGCTTTAAAGAGTGTTTTGAAATGATCGACCCCAACCCCCGCCATACCTTCAAAAGACGTCTGGGAATTCCCCAAGTTGTCCTCCAGACTCCAAATGGTGTTGGCCGCCTTTCTGCCCTTTGCATAGGCATGAAAGAATTTTGTGTTCTCATCTCCCGCCGATAGCCAAAGTGCCCTGCTCTTCAAACGCCAAGTTTCCTCCTTTTCCAATAAAATTTTATTTCGTTGACCCTCCAGTGAGACCATATGGGCTTTCTCATCCTGTGATCCAAGTCCCCCATCTCCAGACTCATAAATGGTTTGCAGCTCCAGTTCAATAGTCTTAAGGTCCCTATCATCCCTATGTTTATTCTCATAAGCCCAAGTCTTCACCGGCCCTTTAATCCTTTTGATATTGTCAGAGAACTGTTGTGAGGCAGAGAGGCCTAACCCAGGGTTGTAGTTTTCCCAAATGTTGCCAATAAGTTCAGTAAAGGTCTCATCATTAAGCCAGATCTTATTAAACTTCAATGGCCCAGCAGGTTTCGACGGGCCATCCCGCATCTCCAAGAAAATAGGAAAGTGATCAGAGGAGCCCCCCGAGCCAACCCACTGCCTCAACAGATAGTTCCTATCTACAAAAAGATCAGACACCAGAAAACGATCTAATCGTTTTTCTACTCTGTAATCACCAGATCTGTTATTTCTCCAAGTAGGTTTAAGAAGTGTCGGCTCAATATCAAGCAGATTTTGAGTGATCAACTGGTGAGTGAAAAAATCAGACAAAGGGTCCGTCCGAGCTCTGCTGCCCCACACTTCAGCCGGTCCAAGTGAGAAGTTCAAATCTCCCCCTATAAGAAGATTCCCCACATTGAACAAAGGGTGTGAGAAAAGGCCTTCCCAATAAGGAACCCTGTTCAAATAGGGTCCATAAATATTCACCACCGAGAAGATCTCACTGAAATCCAGAGCTGTGCATTCCATCCCCAAAGCCCCATCCATTCCCCAAAGATTATGACACTGAACCGTGCTATTATTCCAGCCAATAGCCTGTCCTCCAGATCGTCCCCGGGCATCCAAGGTGGCAAAAGTCCAGCCACCAAACCAACCTTCAAGTAAAGACTTAATAGTCTCCCCCACACCCATTGTTTCCTGAAGCAGAATGATATCCGGGTGTTCAAGAGATACCACTCTGCGCAATGCTGATCTTTTATGGGACCAGCTAGACCCCTACAGTTAAAGGACATCACCTTCATCAACGGCCCCTCTTCTGGGCTCGCACCGCTCTAAGCGCCCGATCAATAGTCACTTGTTTGCCGTCCATGAGGTCCATCTTCGCCTTAGTTTGTGCCATAGCTAGATGGGATTTCCTGCCTCTGCCCTTTCCAGTTTTGACAGTAGAATTGACCCCAGTACCCAACCCACCCGGGGAGATCTTCGACAGGGAACGTAGGAAATATCCAGAGTCGGATGGAGTAGTGGGGGAGGAGGGGGAGAGGTCATCAATGGGCGCAGGTTCAATCACAGTGGGATGGTCAAGCAGCAGCACCCCTGAGTTTGTTGAAGAGCAGGAAGGGAGAGTAGGATCTAAACAAATTGGTAAATCCAACTCCATAGCCGTAGAGATATTCAAATTTTTCAAAGCCTCTATCCAATCAGGTTTATCCAAAGACAAATTATTTAAAACAAAATGTAAGGACAGAGGAGTAATGGATTGAGGTATACCCGCAGTTGTAGACCCAGGTTCCGCAGTCTGACGAGAGGGCTCCAAAGTAGTAGTAACCGTAACAGCATCCCCAGTGTGTGACGCATCCACTCCCATCACCAGTGGTAGATTATCAGCCCCATCCTCTAAAGTACCCGAAACTGGTAAAGAAGTGCAAGCAGGACGTGCATCAGCCGAAACCCGAGGAAGACCATGACCCTTGTCCCCGGCCAAAACCACAGTAGGTTGGGTAACAGCCACTAGGTCCTCCACGGGAGGAGAAACAAATGCAGCAGTAGGGGCTTTCTGCGGCCCAAAATTTTTCCGACGAAAGGGTAGTTTGCATTCAGCAACCGGATGACCATATGCATGGCATCGACGACACCTGAAAGGCACATTTTCATAATCCAATTTCTGCGAGTACACATAGGGTCCCCAGCTGAGAGTAACATCCGGTACGAGACCATCTCTGATATTCAGATTAACCAGAATCCGGGCAACCTTCCTCTGGCGAGTTTGAAGAAAACTATAGTCCCCATCTAAATAAGTACCAATCATGTCTCCAATCCCCCTGAAATGGCGCTCCGACCAATAATGAAGGGGTAGACCCAGTAGCCGAACCCATATCGGGACAATATCCAGTCGTTCCCTACTAGCATCAAACATCGGATGCCAGGGTTTGATCATCACGGGGCAATGATCCCAACTCCAGTTTGAATTCAGAACCCATCTGGTATGTGCTTCTTCATTGAAATTAAAGGCAAACCAGTTTCGGGTTAACTCCACCACCTCCGGAGTATAACCCAGGAATCCAGCCCAATGTTCCTGCACCCATGCTTCGATAGTGCTGAGAGCAAAAGATCTACCTAATGCTTTGCCAACCAGGGTGATGCCCGTCATCTTAACCAGTCGATTCCACTCGATATCTTCCCCCAGGGCGTAGTTGTACCGAGTCCTACTAAGCTTCAACCAACGTTTTTTACCCCGTTTCCCCGGCTGTGCAGTATGCTGTGTATTATCTCCGGAGGATGTTCCGCCCCAATCGTCCGAGCTAGTACCAGAGCCCAAGCAGGGGCTGGCAAAACCCCTGTGTTCATAAGGTTCTAATTGGCCCGACCACGAGCAATCCCCACCGTCCGCAGCCAAGACAGGTAGTGGAGCCGCCGGAGAAACCCTTTCCACAGTGCCAAGATGTCCCGCCGCTGCCGAAACCAGGCCCTTCTGCCTGTCCACCGAGCCCTCCAGGGCAGTGATGACCTGTTCCGAAGACCAGAGAACCCCCGTATCCTTCAAAGGCGAGATGGGAAGGTTGTCGTGTGAGGGCGTACCTTTCGTTCCCAAGTCCGGAGAGAGATTTAAGAACCCAGATGGTGAGAAACCAAGTGCCGCACAGTCCGCTGCAGGAGTTACCACCGCCCCTCCTTCCCCAGGAGAAAACCCTACCTGCCACCCGGCACCTGCAGGTTGTTTCCAAATGGCCGCATCGTCGGTAGGGTCAAAAGAATAATCAAGGTTTTCTTCATAGGTAGCCATGGTTATCAGCTACCACCCCGGCCTACCGTAACCCAGGTAAGATACCAGACCGGGGTAAGGTAACCTGTGATGAGAGAAAGCCGGGTAGATTCCAAAAAAAAACCGCCAAAAAACGAGCTATCAACCCGCGTTACTGTCAGCCGCAGTCCGTTCTGTACACAACCCCAGTGCCTAGGGTTCCGCCAAGACCAGAGTAACCCTCCGTCGCCCAAGATAAAACCGCCATTTCCGTCTTACACCTCCTTAACGTAATTCTTCATCGATATCTTCTTGGAGCCGTTCCCAGCTTATGAATTCTGAAACTATCATGGAACTTTCTTATTATGTTTCATAACACATGTATCTATTACAACCCACAAACCTTCAAATCCATAACAGCTACAACCACCATGGTACTTTACCAGTATGATATTAAAGTGTTATAGCCTAACCCTAACCTCTTTCAGATATAATCCATCATGTATGACCCCTTTAAACCCTAACACTTATTTCTCATGTAACCTCTAATTCTTAAACCCTATAACCCCTAACCATCAATGATTAATACCCTTAACCCATTTAACTCCCAATGACTAATCCTTGTAACTCATAACTTCTAGAATCTTAAAATTTTATACATGTAACCTACATAATAGTTGTCTTTGTGATGGTACTTTAACATATATGTCCTTCCAAGAATATTATAGCAATTTTATCACCTATTCCTTATAACTCATAACATGCCACCCCTAATGACCTAACCTTTATAATTTTATTTCATATAACCCTTACCCCTTGTAACCCCTATAACATATAATGATCAACCCCTAACACCTAACATTTTAACATGTATAACCACTAATACATATAATGAAAATCCATGTACAAACCCATCAAACCTAGCCCTAAAACCTATAATACTTGAACCATCTAAAATCTATAACCCTTATAACACATAACACTTCCATCCCAAATAAAATCTATGTCTACTATCAATTTAAACTTTATAACGCTTATCACCCTTATCCTCCATTCATCATTAAACACTCACAAGTATAACCTCTAACTAACCAAATAACCATTATCACCTATAATTTCTAGCTAGTATATATATTAATTCACCCCTATAAATAACCCCTAAAAGTATAAACCATAACCCCTAACCCCTAATTTATACAAGCCTTATTCCTTTTAACTCTTATCACTCTTAAATCCTAGTAGGAACAATCCCTAACACCTAATATCTAACATATATAACTCACAACTCTTAAAACATGTGCTTTAACCCCTAACTCTTATCCTTCAAATACTAACTATTACACCTCTTAAACCCATGTAAATATTTTAACCCCTACTACTTAATTCATATAATACATAAACCTTCAACACCCTAACCCATATCGTACTACTTCATCCATATAACTCATAAACCTTTAACACCCTAACCCATAATCCCTATTACTTCTATAAACCCAAACCTTGATAACCCATTGCTCTCAACCTTATAAACCCTAATATCTATAACCCGTAACAAGTATAAAACTTGTATAACCCCTATAACCCTTCATCTTCATTGCCAATATATGGCTTGACCCTTAACCACTATAACACTTAACCCATATAAACCCTAACCTATACAATACTCATCCCATATAACACCTATAACACTATACAACTAATGTTTATAACCCATAAAATCTAATCCATGTAACCCTTAAATTCATACCCATATCAACACTAACCCTAAACCCTCTAACACCTATGACAAGTAAGGCACATGCTTTATAACAACTAAGAACTATCCAAATCAACCTTATTAACCCTCCACCCCTAAATCCTTTCTAAAACAACCTTTAACTAATCCTTATAACCAATAACCCTTATCCCATAAACACATATCTAATGTAATACTTATAATCCCATTTACCCTCACCATTTCCCATTACCCCTATGATATATAACACATATCACTATTATAGCCCCTAACCCTTCAAATCCATAACAACTACAACTACCACAACACTTTACCTCTATGATACTAAACCCCTATGGCTTAACCCCCAACCCCTTTGAGATATAATCTATCATGTATAACACCTATAAACCCTAACACTTATTTCTCATGTAACCTCTACTTCCTAACCCCTAACCCTCAACAACTAATACCCTTAACGCATTTAACTCCAAATGACTAATCCGTGTTACTCATAACTTCTAGAATCATAAAATTTTATGAATGTAACCTACATAGTAGTTGAATTTATGTTGGTACTTTAACTTATATATCCTTCCAATAATATTATGCGGCAATTTCATCACCCAATCCCTATAATGTGTAAGATGTCACCCCTGATACCTAACCTTTATAACATATAATTCTCACCCCTTGTAATACGTTTAGTATATAATGCTTAACCCTTAACCCCTAACAATGTTAATCTCTATAACCACTAATACATATAATGATAAGTCATATAAAAACCCATCAAACCTAGCCCTAAAACCTATAATACTTGAACCATATAAACTCTATAACCCTTATAAAAGATAACACTCCCAACTGAAATAAAAGCTATATCTACTATCATTTAACCTTTATAACACTTATCACCATTATTCTTCATTCACAATTAAACCATAATAAGTATAACCTATAACTAACCAAACAACCATTATCACCTATAATTTGTAACCACTAGTACATGTGCACATTTTTCCCATGGAACATTGTTGCTATTGCAACACTTATGCGTTGCTATAACTACGAACTTGACCCCCTATTTTCGTCGAAACCTTTTCATCGCTGTAGCAACACTTAGAACATTTCGTCTCTATGGCGACAAGAAAGTGACGAAACATGGCTTGAGTGGACTATAATGAAAAAGACAATTAACATCGCTAGAGCGACAAACGTCCATCACTATAGCAATAGTCAGTCGTCGCTATATCGACCGATATCCGTCACTATAGAGACAGAAAGTACTTGTTATTTGCTTTCCTGGGTAACAATATTCCATGGTTGTAGCAACAATGTCTGATTCGGGTTGTTGTTATACCGACAGGGAACTGAACCATCGCTATAGCGACATTCCGTCAAGCACATAGCGACGGATTTGCTATACAAGCGACGAAGGTTCGTCGCTTGTATAGCAAATCCGTTGCTATGTGCTTGATGGAACGTAGCTATAGCGACGGAGTGATTGTCGCTATAGCCACGTAATACTGTTATAGGGAAAAACACATACCACGTTTGTGTCGTCGCTATGGCGACGATGTCTGAGTGTTTAAAAAAAATCAATGGGGTATAATTGCTATGAATTTCAGGGAATTGGACCAAATGGTGGGAGGGCATTTGAATAAAGGTATAATTATTAACGTGTGTGATTTAAAGTGGCTTGTGGAGCATCCCAAGGCATGAGGAGCATCGATAGGGTTGTCAATCCTCATCTTCTGTGAAGTTGTTAAGAAATTGAGCCAATTTTTAGCTCGATATGGTAGAGTTGGTCATCTATTGCTGATTGGGATTGCGACGTGTAAAACATACCTGTGTTGTCAAGTATATATCATACTTCTATGGAGAATGATTGGGACCTGCAACCTCTACCTATTGTTGCCAAACCAACTCCGGGATTGTTTCCTAGGTTCACCCTATATAGAGCACTAGTGCTTAATAATATATAGTATGCATCGATGCATATTAAATAGTGGTGATTTGGTGTGACTTATTGTCATAAGTGAACCAATAAAAAAACCTAAGTTAAAACCTTTGGCCGCCCATAATTTTTTGTTATGCACATTTGCTAAAACCTTTGCTGTCATTACCAAAGTTTTTTGTGATATTTTTTCCCAATCTTGTAGCACTAAAAAGATATGCTAAAACATCCATTAATTAGTGTGTTCCTTGTAGTTCAAGACTCATGCTTGTATTATGGTAGGTTACTATGAAAAAGTTGAAAGCCAATAAACTCTTTGATATAGTCAGACAATAAGTGATTTGCCGAAAATATGTTATGTTTTATGAGAAAACTTAAAGTACTACTCTATTGGCATCTTCTTTGAGTACATTGAGTATGGATTTAGTGGAAATATTTGGGGATTCTAAATTGATTCACCCACACTCTAAGTTGACTAATATATTCTTTGAATGAAATAGGTTGACTAAACTAACTTCTCAATGAATTTATATTATAGAATGAACTACAAGTCAGAACCTTGGAAATGAATCCATTGATAGTGATAAAAGTCATATTGAAATTTTCCTATAGAGGAAGATTACTCATGTAATTCTGTAACTAAGATGATTGAAGCTGCTCAATCAGAAAAATAAAGGGATGTGGAGGAATAATATTGTTAAAGGTAGGTGGATATATAAGACTAAGTTCACATCTAACGATGTTGTTCAAAGACATAAGGCTCAACTGGCAGTGAAGGGATCTTATCAACAAGAAGGTGTCAACTACATACATACCTTTTCTCTTGTCGCTAAAAATAAGTATGTTCGATTTATTGTTTCTTGTATAGATACTTTTGGTTGGGAAGTAAATAGGATGGAAGTGGAGAGTGGTTTCCTACATTTAGATCTCATTGAGGAGATTTTTATGGGTCAACCTCTAACTTTTATACAAGATGGCAGTTCGATGTGTTTAATGAATAAATCCATGTATGTTTTGAAACACCCCCCTAGGGTATGTTCCGATAATATAGATAAGTTATTTGTTATTTTTGGTTTCAAACACTATGAACTGGATCATAGTATTTATGTCTCGCATAGAGTTAATTAAATATTGTATGGTTAATTATATGTGGATGCCAATTGATCAACACTAGGGGTAGTGTTAAACTTAATTAGAGTCCAAAGGAGAAGCTGAAGTAGACATTTTAGATGACAAACTTGCATATGATCCTTTTCTTTCTTCGCATATAATTTTTGCAAATGGATGATGGTATCTTTATTTCTCAACATAAGAATGCATTGGATATTTTGAAGAGCTTCAATATGAAAGACTGTAAGTTGTGTTCTACTCCATTTCAATAAGAATGAAACCTACTAAGGGATGTGATTCTATGAAATTTGATGCCACAATGTACAAGTAACTCGATTAGTAGTCTTATTTACTTGACTCGCAGTAGACATGGAATTGCCTTTGCTATTAGTTTTATCTCCAAGTTCATGTTGAATTCAAAGGAGAGAAATTAGGAGGCTGCAAAGAGGATTGTTCAATATATAAAGGATATATATCATCTTGGTATCAAATATTAGAACTAGAATATGCAAAATTAGTCAAATATGTATATTTTGATTGGATAGGCGATGAAAATGAGAAGAAGTCGAGTTCTAGCTATGTGTTTCATCTTGTATCTAATCTAATTATTCTGTCATGAAAAACTTAAGATTATTTTCCTATCAACCACTAAAGTTGAATACAGAGGAGTAGTGAATTTTAGAAGGTACTTATTGTTTTGCATCAAATATGTGAGTCACAATGAAGACCCTAGGGAATAGGTCCTGATAACATATTATTTAACTAGGGCTGAACAATTAATATGCATATTCTAGTTACTAAGTTACCTAAGGCCTCTACTACCCTGGGAAAGAACAACCAAGTTTCCCTTAAAATTGCTCTCTCTTTAGGAAAGCCCGAAATGGTGCACAACTTGTTCCTGGTCCAACCAGAACTAGAGGAATAGATGTGGGTGGTGCTTTTAGTGCACCTCGATGGAACCACAGTAGAACATGTACCCCATCTTCAGATTTCAAAGAGCACATCTGACTGCTACCCCAAGATACTATATAACAATTGAAACTTCTTTCAAAGAACACATCTGAATGCTACCCCTAGATGTTATTAGAAGTTACTATATAACATAGCTTCTCATATGGGAAAAAAATGGAACCTTGCAAAATGTTAAGGAAAATTTAAGGTCTCATTTGCATTTTCCATTTCTTATGATCTATTACACGAACCTATTTATGAATTTATCGTTAGATCTTGACCTACATATTTCATGCCCTGCAAGCTGATATTTCATGCAGTCTAGGGTAGATGAGATAATGTGTTATGGTGTTAATGTGTTTGCATTCATAAAATGGACTAAAAATGATTAAAAACACGTGTAAGGCACCATAAGGAAGGATAGAATAAATATAACCTTGTGATCCAACCTCCAATCTTCATGATGCCTCCAACAAATTGTTGGCCCTGGTGTATCCCTCAAAAGAGTCATCGCTTCTAGACACGCACTGCATGCTTTATGTACAACTAATAGGCTTCTCAAACAACGCCACATGATAGCTTTTGAATAGCAACCTATGTCTTTGTACATATGAAGATTTTGAATAGAAACCTCACCAATTGGGTCTACAAGATAGAGGACCTCTAAAGAAAAACAGTATGGCACAATTTTCATGTTGTATGTATTACTACAGTACAATAAAATTTTGTCATTATTGTGGAAAAGAGAAACGATACCTCAATATCCTTCAAGTTCAGCATGTCCCAAAAACAATGAGCTACAATAACCATTAAAGTACTGAAAACAATAACATTAAAAATAGTAGCAATCTATATATAACAATTGCAATATATATCAGATCTGAGCCAATTATAAACTCAACTTTAGATGTTGGGGCAGACCTCCCTTATCCTTAGACTTAAACCTCTTAGCGTTAGGTTACTTACATGAGACTCAACTAGACCAACATACCTATGAAAGGAGAGAACCCATAACTGGAAAAGACCCTAAAATAGATCATCCAACCCTCACAAATCAAAAACAGTAGTAGCACAACAGTACGACCAACTCACAATAAAAAATGACAGCACAGTACTCCAAAAAAGTCATATAAGGTAGCTCTATGGTGGATGTCACCTAAGGAGGGCTCTTAAGGTCAACGCAAGGGTGGAAAACAATCCTAAGGGGTCATGCTAGTCATCAACAAGCTGGACGTCAACATTTAAGGGTTGTATAGCTCAATGTTACCATGCAAGGGTCAATCACGAGTCACCACAAGGCTAAACATCACATACAAGTAAACATGCAAGTCAACGTAACATAACAAGGCAACACGAGGTCATACTAGGCTCATGCACATCAATTCAACACCAGGGTAGGTTAGCTAGCCTTCTCAACTATATGTCGTCATACGTCTCACGTGTCTCATGCAAAGAGTGGAAGCTCATAATCATCATACCTGGATAAGGAAGCTCATGTGGTCATCTCATCTTCCTTAGGTTATCTCAGCAAGGGGTGCCCAGCCTCTTGAGGATAACCATAGTCCTCAGAAGATGTCACACATATTAAAAAATAAGCTATGCAATAAAGTGAACAAACATTTCGCATATAAATTTCAAAAAGTACAAATATAGGTATATTAATTGTTCTAATCAGCACAGTACTATCAAACAGAGAGCTACAATAATCATTAAAATACTGAAAACAAAAACAGTAATAACGGTAGCAATATATATCAGATCTAAGTTGTTAATGAAAGACAACAATGTTGAAATAACAATAACATGGATATTTTAGATCTAAACCAATTATAAACAATATGGTCATCTCATCTTTCTTAGGTTAACTCAGGAAGGGGTGGCCAGTTCCTTGAGGATAACCATAGTCCTCGAAACACGTCACACATATTAAAAAATATGAGCTGAGCAAGAATGCCCACACGTGAAAACTCAATTCTAAAATATGACCATGCACCGACTAGATCAAGAAACTTGTAACAAAACTGTAAATATTTCATGCCTTTACTTAGTCAAATACAAATCTTAAATGTTTACAACTACTTTTTTTTTCCATAAATTAGAACAGGGGGACTTCATCTTCGTTGTGTTGACCCGTTGTAGTTGTTGTGCCCTCTCTTTCTGTTGATTGTGTGCGCATGCCCTCCTGTACCATACTTCTGGTACATCAATTAGTAGGGCATAGAGGTCGATGGAGAGGGGCATCATCTGCAAAAACCAAGACAACTATATAGATATAAATGCTTAGTTATTATTGAGATACGTATTTCATTATTTACAATATCATTACAATGATCTTTACTTGTTGGATGACTAGCTGAGACAACTGGAGTGTTCATTGGTTCTGCCATTTGTTCCTCTCTCAGTTGAGCATGAGCAGGTACATGCTCTGCCATTCACAGAAGAATACTAATTAGTACACGTCATCAATTATGTATTTAAAATCATATTTAATACTTATATTTTATAGCATACATACATGAATGGCTAGGCATCTCCCCACCATAGCGTGGTACCGGTTTGGTACCACTACCCTCGCTGTTTTTGTTGCTCTCACCCTGAAAAAAAATAAGACATTTATTTTTCGATGTAATCATTCATGAATATATTGCACGAGTACATTATAATGATGTCCTTATTGATTTTATTTACCTCTGCGTGCATCGATGGGGAAATTGGGGTTTGCCCCAAGCTTTTTTGACGTTCCAGCACATGTTGAAAACTGTACTTGAAGCCGAGCCTCAAGTCTTCTTCAGTGGCTGCCTCTTGAAAAGCATTTCCCTGCAATGCATAACACCATGAAAAGTGCTTGTGACAAATCAATTAATTGTTCACTACAGCTAGACAAATTTTGGCTACAAATAATGATCGTTTGATTCTTACAATTCGTGCCCTTAGTTTCTAATATCCACCCTGGCCCAGTTTGTGTTGCCCATGTTTTTATACTCTTGCCTTTGTCTCTTTAGAGGTGTCGGAGAGCCTATGAAAGGTTGCAAATATGTTAGATATTGCAACTTAAATATATTTAAAAGTTTTAAAAAAAATGAACATTGTTCATTGAAAATATGATATGTGTCATACCTTCTTGAACTGATTGGCCGAGTCTTTCCTTGTTTTCTCAATGCCTTCTCCTTTGCATCCTCCATGAGCGCCTTCCACTCCTTCTCTGGAACCATCGGAGGACGCTCATACTTATGGTTAATTTGCAAATTGTCCCTATAATCTGCCCTGACATATTTCAAATTTAAGTCAGCTGCTACGGTGACACCTTTTCTATTGAAGGTTTCACCAAACAAGCTGATCATGTGGTTCATCAAATCATCTTTCAATTTGTCATTTTGGGCATTCCACCATGTATGAAAGGTGGGCCAAAAAATATCCAACGCCTTATCATGTAGGATCTTATAAAAAACATTATTTCCTGTAAAAAAAAATATGATCATTAATTAAAACTAATTTGAGGTATGTGGCTTTGAATTACATGAAAAAAAACATTGAATAAATTAAATAATCCCTGCAATCTTCGGTATCTTGATTGGAACACAGTATTGGTCCACCAAGAAGTTAACGGGCAATGATCCCTTGCTAACCACACGTACCGCTCCAGGATAGCAAATTTCACATTCGATGTTATTGTCCTCTCTAACACCCTGTGAAGTAGTGGTGGTTGAAGGGCCCTGTTGACCTCCAACATCCAGTAAGGTCGTAGCACCTAAAGTGCATTGCTTGTCAGGAGAGTCAAATAGCCTCGTTGGTATGGTAGATTGACGATGTGTTGAACCATCGCTACTACCAATACCGACCTCTATAGACTGTACTTGATGCACGGGTGTTATCTCCAAAAATTCCCACAAAAATAAAACTTCAATTGATTAGATCATATAAAAAAAAGAGAACTAAAATAACATAAATGAATATATGTCATAGTTCGTAAAATATTTCAAAGATGCCACTTACCCCGTATTGTTCTATTTTTTGCCTCAATTCATCAATTTTTTCTTTGATTTCTTCAGACTTGGCTTTGATTACAATTAGTCTAAGAAGGTCTTGATTGCACTTTTTCAAAGCCTTCCTCACAGTTTCCATTGGGTTGGTTGAATAAAATATATCTTCCTCAGCGACCACCTCATCATCCTGATGTGGTGTGCTCTACGAACGTCAATCAATAAAAGTAGTTAATTTATTTTTATCATTACAAAAAATCATGTAAAAAAAATAAAATGCATATAATAACAAAAATAAGTACTTTAATCATGCTTGGTTACTATTACGTTCTCATTTACTTGATGCGACAACATTGGCGACTTCCCACGGTCACCCTGCCACAATACAAGAAGCAAGACATATTCATATCGAAGAGTAAAAATTGAACCATGTATAATAAACGTGATTAATGAAGACAAAATTTATTGTTAATATGACAGTGACGTTTACCCGTGCAGAAGTTGTAGGTGTGATCTGAGTATCGACCCCCTGCCACAATACAATAAGAATAATATCATCTTGAAATATTGAGCTGATAAGCATAAAAAAGGTCAAATGTTAGCAGCTGTAATATAATCATGAATTGTGGTTACTATTACATTGATGCTATTAGGTACTATTAAACTAGCATTTTCCTCATGCATGACCTTTGGTGACTTTCCATGGTCAGCTTGTGGCATATGGCCACGATCACCCTGCCAAAATATAATAATTAAGACATATTAAAAATGAAAATTACATATTTAACAATGTCTTTTAAACGTGATTAAAGAAAAGCATGACATATAATTAACCATGTGTATATTATAAAAAGCACGACATATAAATAAATTTGTTGCAAGAGAAAAAAATAAGTCATCGATCAAAGGTTGAGTTAAATGTTGTATAAGAAAATTACCCCCATAATAGCAACCCCCGCATCTATTCGATTCAAACCGTAATTGATCAACAACTCTTCACCTACAACTATTGATTTTGTTCTACATACGAATACATGATTTCCTTCACGCCCCTGAAACATGCAATTTGGTAGCTTATGTGTTGTCCCTGGTCGTGTACTATTTATAAACCCTGCTATATTTCCGGAAGCTTTTGGCCTTCCATCAATATACATAGTAGCTCCTTTGTTTAGATTGTTGTCCAGTAGTTGAAAATAATTTGTTGCCATTCCGTATGTCCGCATACTTCACGTATATCGGACCAGCAACAACCAGTCATTGTATTTGTAGAATGGTCAGACATACTCCATCAATTCAATTTCAATGCCATATTTTACCTTTATGCCATCCATGGAAAATAGCCCCAATCCATGTAAAGAAGATGGAGCAATGCGATAAATCCTCCCATCGAGGAAGAAATCTGCGTCCACTTTGGGTAGCCATCGTTTGACAAGATGTTTATACCTCAGGGGAAACTCAATGTCACCTATGCTCTCATTATCATAATCACATGATCCTCCCTCAGAAAGAAAAAGTTACATGCGTCTACACAATTTTCTCCTTACCTTTTCACCTCTAGTTGATCTTGACCTGTTAGATCTTGTAATAGACGTCTCACTTTCAACCTCTTCTAGTCTATCTTCCTCACTTGAGGAATATAGATCCGACAAGTACCTATTTGGTGGTACCTACAATCATTAAAATGAGACAACATGTTGTACTTGAATTTTCAATACTGAAAACATCATTCATGGCTCTTGCTCTTGCAACAAAATAAAGATAGGAATAGTAACAATGCTAAACAGGACTAGAGAAGTAAATTGCAATGAATAAATCTTATTGGGCTACATTTTCTTTGGGGGGGGCGCATTCTTATCTTCATATGTATTAGATTGCATTGAACTTTCATAGTATTCTTGGGTAAGGCGAATGGTATTGCATTCATCATGTGGCCAAATCATTTCTTCACAACTAATGGATATGTTGTAAGTTTTTCACAACTCTATGACTCCATTTGGCTCGGCCTTTTGAACATTAGCATTTTACAATTATTGTTTTTTCATTATTATTTTTTTAATAGTTGTATAGTTGTATGACTCCAATATTATTGTTTTTTCGTTATTATTTTTTTAATAGTTGTGAATGGTATTGCATTCATCAATTAGACTTAACTAGCTAATTGTGCAGGTCTGTGATCATCTTAAAGCGGTTTCCAAGTTCATAGTCAATAGGTAGTTCCTATAGTGGGTGGGATGGCACCACATAAATTATAAACTCCTTGGACCATGCTTGCCAAGTGTCACCATTCCATAGGAATTCCTACTTGCAACATGTCGCATTATAGTTTGGGGTGCCACATATAGCATTATAATTCCTCACAATTGTTGAACAATGTTTTACAAGTTTTATCATTCCATAGGCTCACCAGCTACTTACCACATGTCACATTCTAGTTTGGGGTGTCACATATCACATTGTCATTCCTAATAAGGTACATATGGAATCAAAATGTGCATATGATGAGGAGAGGGAATCGTATGTTAATGTTGAGGTGGAGAGGAGTGTGGAGGATTTTTTACCTCCACATTCCATATTGATATTAGGTTAATGTGAAGACTAAGATAATGCAAAGGTTGAGAGGAGTGTGGATGAGCTCCAACCTTCACATTCCACATTGAGCCTAAGTATGGAAAGCAATGTAGCTTTCAAGATGAGTGTGAAGGAAGGATGTGGGATGTAGAAGGTGGAGATGTGGAGGAATGGATAATGTGAAAGCTGGAAGAAATGGAATGTGAATGAATGGAAGGTGAAATAAATGGAATGTGGAATGTGGGTAAGTGGGTATGTAGAAGGATGGAATTTTAGAGGAATGAGCAATGTGGAAGGTGGGGATGTGGGGATGTGAAATAAAGGGAATGTGGAGGAATCATAAAAACTATGAGAGTAAAACTAAAATTCTAAGCATTTAAAATTCCTTCTGAACCATACCACACTTCATTTCCATGGGTCCCTATATAGAATTGGGGATATCTTTGGCATAACACCTCTAATTTTAATGTCGTAAAAATGATGGATGAAGCTAACACGAGATATTTAAAATGAGTGGGTACACATATTCATGTTCTTCTTTCTTAGCATCCTTATTTTATTCATAAGCATACCTATTACTTTGGATGCATAATAAAGGAGAATTTCAATGTTGGAGCTCAATTGCAAATTCTTAAGGGAAATGATTTCTCGTTTTTTATGATCAACATGTAAGGGTTATTCGATACTCTTCATATTTCACAAGTGAGTTCTCAATTAGGAGAAAGCAAGGATCATGTGAAGGTGAGTAGATAAATTGATATAGGTTCTAGGTGAACAAGACCAAATGGTTAATGAGTTTCGTAGTCCATGTTATGAACTTTTTGATGACAATCCATTCTTATTACACATGAACATGGAATTAGAATTAATGGAAGGAGTTTCACAAATAGATTATAAGTGAAATAAAATTAATCAACACACTTGAACTGGCCTTATGCTAAGTTCATGCCCAAATAAATAGAATTTTTATTCAATAACATGCCTGATCAAATGCTTTTAGGACCCATTGATTTTATTTATGACAACTAGACTAGGTGAACCAAATTTTAGTTGATTCCCTGGGACAAAACTTACTAGGGTCATAGAGCTTGATTCCAGTTTTAAGGTTGTTCCAAGTTGTCACTTGTTCTCTCAAGGGAATTCAAGTAGGAAAAATGATTTATTTATCTTCTTAAGTTTCAAAATTATTGAAATCACCAAAAAACACCTTTTTGAAAGCATCCATAATCTATTGAACTAGCAAGTCCCACAAGGTCATTTTTTCTCCAGCATCATTGGAGCATTAACATTGGCCATGCCTAACATATAGAGTTCAAAATAGACAATACCCATACAACTTAGTTGGTTGGGTCCAACCCATGTTGAATAATGGTGTCCACCCACCTTGGCGAATTTAATCACAAAAATGGCCAATTTAATCACAAACCTAGTAACTTTATAGTCTTGCAAGTACAAAATTTCAATCTCATAAACTTCAATTCCTACTCTCTGAACCATGGATTTGTGATAAGGGTTAGTGAGTCCATGTACATTCCATGAAACTATCTTCATCGTGAAACTTACATAAGAAAATCCATCTCTTCACCCTCCTACCCTGATAGTGCATTAAAGGGATTTGAAGAGTTTACATTTTACATATCGAGTGGGAAATAATTACTAAAAGTTATGTTTCTTGTCTTTTTCTGGACATCATCAATCACAAATGATTTGAAAGCATCTAGACGTTATATGATACCCCCGCTACTAGGAAAAGGTTGGGAGCTTCTAGGAGTGTATTTGAAGGCCACCATGGATCTAGAAAGCTTATTTTAGGTTGAATTCAGAGAGGGTTGAAATTTTTTAATGTTCTTTCGAAACTAGGTAACATATAGTTCCCAATGCTGGGAATATGTTATGGCCCTACCCTAACCTCCTTACTTTGGCGTACTTAGTAATTAATCAATTAATGTATGAGTCAATATTCTTTGAATAAGTACCAATAGGTAGTTAGAAAATAGTTAATGTAAAATGATTATCTTTATTAAATACAGTCTAGTAAGTGGTTGGTACTCATTATTGATGGGACCACAAGTAGTTAGTTTTTTCCAAAGAAAAATTATTTATAGAGCTAGTAGGTTATGCAATGTTTTGTCAAGTGTTGTTCTTATATTGAAGTTCTACTCGATAGTAGTTGTCCCCCTCCAAGGGGCTAGTGAACATTTATTTATATTTTATGGATTATTATTAGGTAGGTTACATTATGCAAGTTCTATATCATTTTATCCCTTTATATAAATAAATGTTAATGTAAAATGATTAGCTATATTAATGTAAAATGATTATCTTTATTAAATACAGTCTAGTAAGTGGTTGGTACTCATTATTGATGGGACCACAAGTAGTTAGTTTTTTCCAAAGACAAATTATTTATAGAGCTAGTAGGTTATGCAATGTTTTGTCAAGTGTTGTTCTTATATTGAAGTTCTACTCGATAGTAGTTGTCCCCCTCCAAGGGGCTAGTGAACATTTATTTATATTTTATGGATTATTATTAGGTAGGTTACATTATGCAAGTTCTATATCATTTTATCCCTTTATATTCTGTAGTTTATATTTCCTTAATATTGCTAAAAAAATTATGTTTTTGTTTCTAAATTACATTACAAGTGGTATCATAACTCTTCCTATTCTAGCACAGACCTAAATTCTAGAAGAAAAAATAAGTGATATATATGTTCTTATGTCTTTAAACAAAAAAATACAGTGTTCAATGAGTAAAACCATGATTGGAAAACATACACACAGGGAATACAAGTGAATTCATATGGTTGGACACCCTTGTACACCTCTACTAGTACCTAGTGAGTAGTATCGCATTTGACAGACTATGTCTTAGATTTGATTTTCCACATACCTTCAAGTATATTATAACCCAATATGAATGCTTAAAACTATCTTTACATAAGCCTCTTGGTCATCTTGTTGCTACAATTCACCAAGAAAAACTTAGGTAGATCGCCTTTGTTTACCAAGGAATTAGATAATATGGTTAAGGGTAGGGTATATCCTCCTGATTTTAGGAAGTGAAATATTCAACCAAGCAATATTGTTGGAAACCCTCAGGTATATCAAAGAGTTATATATCTTGGTACTCATTTGTCCTTGGGACCTTGCAACCCTAGATTCTACAAAATGGGCAACTAGGGGGACTAGCATTTGAATATCATGAATTTGTGAATTACGTCAACAAAGAAATAGTCATATTTAATACTGTAAAACAAGTGTAACACTCATTTTGGAGTTTCATTTTTTTATATTCCTTGTGCAATGTTGATCACATTAGTTCATATCTCAAGTAACACTTTTTTGGATTTGACCATACTATTTTTGGGCGACCTATCTCAAAATACTCCTTACGCAAACATGATCATATTAGTATAGTCCCTAGTAACCCTCCTAATGGATCCAAGGAGTTTATAATTTCCACTTGATTTTTGTATATTTCAACCACATTCTTTTTTAGAGGTGTGAAAAAGCAGAATAGGGTAACACTTTTTCAAGTGAAGTGTAGAGAAGGATTGCAAATTTATTTTTTTCAAATAAGAGAAAGACAACAAAATATCTCAGCTAATACTTTACTCCCAGCTTTGCTCACCCCCTCCTTGGTCTCAAATGACAACAGCCTGATGGTTTCATAGTCCCCTCTGAGTTCTCTGATCCTTTAGTGGAAGTTTCTTTGGTTTCTGTGTTTGAATGGACATCGAAATTCTCTTTTCCACTGGGACATGTTGGTGGCTAAAAAACTGATGAATGGATTTCTGAGACTGAATTTCCTTATATCGACTTATTAGGTTTATGGTGTGGTTTGTAAATTTTTCCCAAAGGACCTAAAACCCAATACACCTTTAACATTGTTATTAGTGCTTTGGGAAAGTCTCAGGAGTGGACATATCCTGTATTTAAGATGTGGTTTGGTGTGTGCAAACATCACATCAATGTGTCTCTACTTTGGATTGCATAAGCTTGCTCTTATTCAAAGTTTTCCCACACCCATATCTGCTCCAACAAGAGAGTGAAGCTACTCGAGGAAGGAGCATCATGGTTAACTGCTGAAGAATAGTTCATGCTGCTCCATTTTTTTCCCACTAAGCTTATGGATTCTTAAGCGCCTTGTCTCTAATAACTCCATCACCTCCAATTCTCCTAGTTTAAGTGGAAAACTCTACAAAGCCATCATATCTCATCAAAGGTGCCAGTTCCTTTCTTCTCTCAGTCATTGTGCATGGATGCAGGGAGTCACTTGAAGTCTATGCATTAGTCTCTTCAACGCCACATCTACAATGGTCTTCCTCTCCCTTTTGCCTTTTGCTGGCATCGTTCCATCTAGAATTCCTCTATTTGAATGTTTTTTTAATTTTCAATACTTATACTAGTAGTGCAACTCTTTGGAGGTGAGTGGTAGCTAGCATAATATCAGGAGCAGGCAAAGTAACATCTATGAAATCCATCAAGCATGCACCCTATCTCCATTCTTGGTCTTGCACCCTTGGGATATTCCTTGTATTAGCATACCCTAAATGAAAAAATGGGGGTTTTGGGGGAAAAATGTTACCATTGTTCCTCGCAACCTTCTCTCGAAATCCATTAGGGTACTCTTTGCTCCTGGATTGTGCTCTCTGAGAGCACTCTACTCCTCACGACCACTCTGCTCCTCGGATTGTGCTCTGCTCTCTGCGACCACTCTTCTCCTCAGATTGTGCTCTGCTCTCTACCACCACTCTGCTCCTCGCGACCACCCTGCTCTCCACGACCACAGTGCTCCTCGCAACCACCCTGCTCTCCACGACCACTCTGCTCCACTCTCTGCGCTATCCGCGACCCCTCGAGACTCTTGATACCTACAAATGTTTTTTGACCAAAGCTTTAGTGAATACATTGGCAATTTGACTCAAAGGTATTGGAGACCCTTTTT